>CM062806.1:707755824-708299517 GCA_031772625.1 Pinus tabuliformis | reverse complement strand
AATGTTAAAAATTTAAGTAAAAGGATGAAAATGAGAATGTCACTTTTATAAGATTTAACATACCATGAGGGAGCATATGCTATATATATATATAATTTTTTTGCCTTCATTCCTCACCTTAACCCAAGTACCCACCCCCAATATGCAAACTCACCTAAAATAAAAAAAAAATCGATTTTCTAAACAGCGTGATGCTTTTCTGGAAGCGTGTACGGAACCGCAAGAATCGTACGATTCGCCCTTCGAAGTGTCGTACGAAGTGCGCTTCAAGGGACGCTTCCAATTTCTAGGAAGCGTCCAAAATAGGCGGAACCACGCTTCTGAATTTCGGAGTCCCGCTCTTGGGGACGCTTCCTATACAATCCGTACAGGACGCTTTCGGGCATTAGATCCGGGGGGATGTTTCTTGCAACATTGGTGCGAAGTTCAAGGAAGGAAGAAAACCCTAGCAAAGGAGAAGGAAGGCTTTGTCAAGCAAAAAGAAGTAAATTTCCTCTTCTACTCTCACTTGTGCGAAATAAAGTTACTAGGAGGTGAAATTCTCGATTTGCAATAGGCCGAAATTCTAGTTGTGGGCTGAAATTTGGGTTGTTGTTGGCTATAGTTGTTGGACAAGAAAATACTATAGAAGTTTATGAATCATCTTGGAAAGCTGACTTGGAAGGAGGTCTTTTGGTTAGGTCTATGGTCTTGGTCTATTTCAATTTGATTAGTGAAAGAGTTTCACTGGGTTTTCCCCTAGAGAGGGGGTTTAGCCTTGACTAAGTTGCCTTTATTTGGTGTTGTTGATCTTCATGTTTTATTTTGACGATTGCTTATGAGAAGAATATAAAAGAAGAACAAAAAATGTTAATAAAGAATACAAGAAAAGCAAAAGTAATTATCAACATAAGAAAATCTTTTGACTTTCAGATTTTCTAACATGGTATTAGAGCTAAGGTGAAGATGGAAGAAAAAGGCAACTTGAAGATCTACTAAAAGGGTCAAAAGATAAGGATCATATAAAAAGAAGGTGGTCTATTATGTCAAAAACGAAGACATGACAATGAACTCCGAAAACAAGCTAGATGAGCCTCTGACTACAAGGCACAGAAGAAGAGATAGATCTTATTCTTGCTAAGCATAGAGTTTTGGATCTTGCTAAAGGAAAAGTTAAGAAACCTACAGATGATGCAGAAAGGAGAAATCAGGAAACCAACATCTTGACCATGAATCTCATTGTGACAATCTAATCCCATACATATCCAATATAGATTTGCTCAAGAAATGTATGAAGTGCTCTCCAAGTTATTTACCATCAAGAACATTGGTCAGATAACTAGCCTCAAGAATGAACTAAGGACAATAAAGATGACAAAAGATGATACCGTGTCATCATATTTTGTAAGGATATTTTAAATAAGAGATGAACTCCAAGCGATTGATGAATTACCAGAAAAGAATTTGTTTATTGCTGTGCTACTAGGTCTACCAAAATCTTGAGACTCTTGTGCATCAGAAATTAGTAGTTGGAAAGATGCTCCAACCTTTGAACAAATGTGAATGCATGCAGTCAAGAAGAAGCTCATATCTCATTATAAGTAACAAAAAAGGATGAAGAAGACAACATTTCAAATGCCTACACAGCACAAGAAGAAAAGTGTATTCAAGAAGATTAAAGGACCTAGGAAGAAAGTTGACCTATCTAAGATTCAATGCTACAATTGTCATAAGATGGGTCATTACAAAATCCTTGTCTTGAAATCCCAAAAGAACAAATGGAAGAGAGAAAGAGAAAATGTGAAAATAAGAAGAGAAAAAAAACATGTGAATGATTAATGACTCCACAGAGAAACAAAAGAGAAGAATCCGAAGGCAAAGACTTATTTGCTAAGACCTAGATACTATCCCTCAGATCCTGCTTTAATTTTTGCAATGTTTTTTTTATTTTTTATTTTTTATTTTTTATTTCATACTTCATATTTCAATATATCTTGCTCGAATTTTTCAATTATTATGATAAGTTGTAGGTATCCCTTAGAAAGACTAGATTAAGAGTAGCCTTCACCATTTTACCAAAAGATAAGTATATTGTTCTTTATTTAACCTTTCATGCTTGGTTTCCTCCTGACTTGAGATTTGTTTTGTATTATATACTTGTAACCCTTTTCTTTATATTTCCTTGGTAGGAAAAGCTTGCAAAGTATGCAAAGTTATGGAGGAGACTTCAAAGGAAAGACTTAAATCAAGAATTGATGTCTTACAAGGTTTGTTAAAAAACAACTCAAGTATGTCTTTAACTGCAAGTTTTGTTTACAAGGTCTCTTCATAGAAAAGGTATGTTCATTCTCTTTTGAAATTTGCTATACATTATTGACATCTTTATGTCTAGTTTTGAATCATAAAGATTCTTGTTCGGGTGATTATTCATTAGATTGAATCTACCTTGTTATACTATCAATTGTCATTTGATCATTCTTGTGAAATCCTAACCCTTAAGGTTCATTAAAACCCTAGCCTCTTGTTGCTAAGTGTACGTCACTGTAAATGGTGAAACCCAGTTTACTTAAGGTTATTGATAAAGTCTAGAACATATATGAAATCCTATTCTTTTGAAGTTTAGGGTTTTGATAATGTTGTGGAAAAAAAACCCTAGCCCTTAGGGTTAATTGTTAATGTCTAGGTTATATATCGAAACCCTGGATTTTTAGGTTTTTGTGAATTAGGGTTTATGAACAAAACCCTTGTAATAATTAAAGTAAGATCCTAGGAATAAAACCCTAGGTGAATATTTGTCTGTTTGATCGAAATCCTAGCTTGGTTAAAATTGTTCAATGTATTGATCTTGGATTTACCTAGTAGATATTGATGTGAAATCCTAGTGCCTCCTAGATATGTATATTCGAGTATGGTAACTTAATTGTGATACTCATGTTTTAGTTTGTGAAATTTAGGGTTTGTAACAAACCTTAGTAGAAATTGATATTCTAGGACATCATGATATTGTTTCAGTTGGTGTGTTTTAGCTTTAAAATCTAGGGTTTGCAACAAACCCTAGTAGAGTTTGAAATGTAATTCTAAAAGCGTATTGTAGAAAAACCTTAGATGTATAATACTATAATTGGATTGATATTGTGATTGAGTTGCTTTAAGTCTTATGATGGAGTTTAGGTTTATGACAAAACCCTAGCAAATTGTTGAAGTCTAGAATATAAAAAGATGTAACACTTGTTGAATATGAACCTAACTCCGTTTAGGTATTTGATGCCTAAAGTTTGAATGTTTTGATGCTTCCATTGTAATAACTTGATTTTGATATAGTTGACTTCATGCTTCTATATATTTGTATATGGTTGTACTTTCTATTAAAGTTTTGCAAGTACATAATCTTCAAGATGTTGAAGATGTTCATAATTAAAGATAATTATGACGAGGAGCATGATGAAGGAAGCTATAAGGATGATGATGATCAAGATGCTATAGATAGATTTGCAAACAAAAGACTTGAGAAGTACCAAGGCCATATTGGTGCTACTGAAGAAATGAAAGAAGAAGAAAGCTTTCGACAAGTTGTATTTGATAACTTGATGATGATATAAGTAGCATCAAAACAATTGAGGACCCTGAAGGTTTGGGTTTACTTGTATATATACTTGAAAGTTTATTATTGTTTGGGGTTGTGATTGTGTAGGATCTCTCCATATAAAGATTGAACGTTTGAAGCATGCTTGGAGTCGTGGAATATATTTGATTTGATTGATAAGTAGAGATGAAGCATCTGTGGCAACAAGATGTTTGGGATGACATCTCGGTGCCCTATGTGTTATGTCTAGATCCCTAAGTAGGAGGGTGGCATTGGTCATGGAGTTCTGACCTTGGATACACACCTAAATCCCAGGTTTGGTGTTAAAACTTAAAAGCATGATGGTACCAAAAGTGGCTAAAGCTTGAGTACACCTTAGTCCCACTCAATTAGAGTAACTTGGTCAGGTATCTAATCTGTAGCACTACGTGTTCTGTGACTCTTCATAGAGTATATCATTTAAGATCTTCCATATACCTTTGTAGATATGTAATTATGAATACCTCCCTAGTTAAGAGGGATGTTGAAAAAGTAACTAGTGTTGGTCTTCATAATTGTATTTGAGTCATGATATAATGTATTTGTCAAAATAAAGAAAAATAAATTTTATTATAAAAGAAATTGTCTTATTAAAGCATGGTTTTCATGTTTGGGTCAATGGTTTTTAGGTCAAAGCCTCCATTGTAGGCTTCTAGGGTTTATGTCAAATGTCTTTGTCCATGTCATAATGTAAAAGACCCATCTTGGTTTTTGTCAATCAAGAAAGTAATTTTTATGTAAAATAAGTCGTTTAGGCCTCCTCCACTAGGTCGGCCTCAACCTGGACAAGTCGACCTAATTAGGGAGGCATAATCCACTATAAAAGGGCAACAACTTGACTCATTTGGAGTACATCAACAAAAGTTCGATCTGCAGTAGTTGGAGATAGAACAAGGTGGCGAAATTCAAGGAGAGGAAGAAAACCCTAGCAAAGGAGAATGAAGCTTTGTCAAGCAGAAAGAAGTCGAATTTTCTCTCTACTCACACGTGCGAAATTCTAAAGTTGTTGGGAGATTGAAAGTTTGGATTTGTAGTTGGGCTGAAATTTTGGGTTTTGCTGGGCTAGCTACTGGACAAGGAGAGACTACTGAAGTTTGCTTAATCATCTTGGAACGCTGGCTTGTGGAGGAGGAGGTCTTTTGGTCAAGTCTAAGGTCTTAGTCTATTCAATTTGATTAATGGAAAAGTTTGACTCAATTTTACTCTAGAGAGGGGTTTTAGCCTTGGCCAAGTGCCTATATCTGGTGTCGTTGATCTTCATGTTTTATTTTGATGATTGCTTGATGAGAAAAGATAAAAGAACATAAACAAAGTTAATAAAGAATACAAAAAAATCAAAAGTAATTATCAACATAAGAAAATCTTTATGCCTTTTTAATTTTTTAACATAGGGAGGCTAAGCCCAAAGTGAAACCACCTGCCACTCTTGTATAAGATCCATTGCGTGTCCTCACCTTTAGATACAATAATCATTAGTGCAGTTGAGTAAATTAAGCTTGTTAATCAAGGGCATAAATGGATACTTCATATAGGGTTTCCCTTTTAGATTTGGGGCTTTGAGCATCTAATGGTGTTACCTTCTTACTACTTAGGTATGAGTGCCTAATAAACAACCCTATTAGGTGTTCCCAACCCCTAAAGGAAGGACATGCCCGAGGTACATCCTTGAATTGTACGTTCATGTGAATAATGATGAGGTGGATTGGGACACTGTCTCAACGGCAAATGGCACAGGCTCAAGGTGGTAATGATGAGGATGTCTACATATTGGGTGTATGAATGTAAGAGGGATCAATCATGGTATATGAGTTACTCCGATCTTTGTTTTTCCACACCTCTTCATTTTCCTTTTAACTTCTATTGGTTTTTCTTTATTTTACTTCTCGGGTTTTAGTAGATGAGAACATGATGTGTATGGTATAACAATGATTACCCCCTAAGGTGGGGCAATTCATCGCCCACTAGGGGTTGGGACATACATGGGTTCCTTAATGATGGAGGGGCACTCATAGGGACCATAGGAACCAGGGTGATGGCCATAATGATAGGGGGTAGAGCTCATGTTTGGCTTTTGCCCACATGCTAAATTTTATTGTCCCGACCATCTTTTGCATTTTGTGGTACATTTCTTGTTGTATGTGTACATACTATTTTTTTTATCATTTTTTAGTTGCATCAACTTTGGGGTATCGTTCTAGGGATGACCCAGACATGTGGACAAGGGGAGGGGATACTAGAGCCTTGTGGACCTAGTGGTCATGTGGACCCAGAGAGGGAAGATGATGAAATAGGGCATGTAATGTGCAAAGGGGAGTGAAAATTGTGGAATGGGAAAACAAGATCATGGTGGTTGTCAAGGGGCTGCTAGTTGTCGCTGAAGACAAATCTCGGAGAAAAATTCTCCTATGGTGTCACCTACTAGTGGTGTTTAAACATTTGGCTCCAACTGGGACGAGCTCTTAGTAGAGTGCGTAAACCATGTACTCGAACATGGAGGTCATTAGAACACACCAACAATCCCTTTGACTACAAACTTGTTGTCGTGCACATCACAATCAAACTTTGGAAGCATTTGTCTTGGTGTACTTTGTTCCAATGTTTTAAAACTCTGACTCTGACTCGGCCGAGGTTGACTTCGACTCGGCCAACTTGATTTCAATGACTTGGTCGTTGTAAAAAATACATTCAATATTTTTTTTATAAAAAACATAATTTAAAATTTTTTATTCATGTTTCCAAACACACAACATTAGAATATAGAGAGAAGACAACATATGATCAAAGTAGGCTCATGAATATATCAATTATATCAAAATGGCACCCAGTACACTTCCAATACATACATGATGATGATATAGAGATCAAAACAAAAACACAAAACCAAGGAGGCTAGAAATGGCCTCTACAACAAAAGTAAACTGTGACCAATACCACTGGCTACTGTTAGAGGAGCCAAGATCATCTGGCTCAACCTCTGGATTAGAGTCAAACAAGCCAGCCCATGGCTCCTCCTCCTCATCATCTCCAACTGCAACTGTAGAAGTGGATGTGTAGCAGCGGCAAGCTGAGATAAACGAGATATGCACTTCTGTCGTGGCTGAGCAGAGGAAGTGCTTGCAACTGGAGGACTTGCTGGCCCTGAGGCTGGTATAAGTGGATCAGGATCTGCATTCATAATCAATATCCTCGTCAAAATCAAACTTTGCTGGATGACTCTCCACTACCCAATCTGATGTTGGATCAATGTCTTCCAACACAATGGGATCTGAATCAGGTCTTTTGTTTAACAATTGGTTGCGTCTGAGCCAAAGGTTGTATTGACATAGAATAGATCATTTAATCGTTTTTGATCCAAATGATTTTCTCTTCTTTGTGTGAATCCTCTCAAAGACAGACCAATTGCGCTCACACCCAGTAGCATTGCAAGTTTGACTCAGAATATGAATTGCACACTTCTGTAATTCAGGACAATGGCTACCAAAAGCCTCCCACCATTGTGCTGCAAAAAACATAGGAGTGTAATGAGTTAGCTCAACAAAATTACAAATTATATCCAACTTTCAAATTATAAACGATTGAACAAAATAAGTATTAAGAATTTGAAAATTGAAATTTTTGTTTACTTGGCTCATTAGCTTCCCTTGCAATCTTTGCTAAGTTCTTCCCAAAGGTACTTGTGGCTTTTGCTGAAGGTTGTGACATGTCGGTGTATCTCCAGTTGACCAGACTCCAATGGGATCATGTGATCAATGCAATCAATCAATCCATCTCTAACTTCCCCCTTCAAAGCTCTTGCCGCTTTAGCTTTATAATGATACCGTGGTTCAAAAAATACCCAATTGCATGTATAGGGCGATGGAGTTGATTGTTCCATCTTTCATCAATAATTGCCCAAATGGTACTTAGCCACTTTATCCTTGTATGCCCTCTTTATTTGCTCCTTTGCTTGATCCATAGCCTCATAAATGAACCCATAGCCAATCTTTCCCATCCACCAACCGCAACACCTTAACCAGTGGCTCAAAAAGCTTCGCAATCTCTGCTGCCTTTCTCCAAAATATTTCTTCATTAACTTTCTTTTTCAATTCCTTGCCTTCCTATTTGTGAGACCACTGACTTTGATTCCATTCATCACTGGAAAATATCTTTTGCAAGTTTCTATGCTGTGAAAGCATAGATTGCAATGTCAAAAAATGAGGAGCAAATCTAGTGATGGTAGGTCTAATAATATCCCTTCCCCATGTGTCTCCTCATAAGGTTCAAAATCCATGAATGGTTGTAGATAATTTTTGTTATGCTTGTGGCATGACCTACAATGTTTTTGACCCCAATCTAATTTGCTAATACCCTCAAGCATGAGGTTTATGCAATGTGCAGCACATGGGGTCCAAAATGGTTCCATGTTTTCCTCTAACAGTGTACCAAAAAGAACATAGTTAGAGGCATTACTGTGATGACTTGAACAACATTAGCCACCCCCACCTCCTCAACAACCTCATCCAATAGCTGAAACAACAATTGTCCATCTTTTACCTTATCAAACACATCAACTGATTTTCGAAACATGGTTCCCTGTGGGCAGAAGATAAGAAAGTTTATGATGGTATGGTTCCTTTGATCAGTCCATCCATCGGACATGATGGTACATCCTGTTCTTGACCGTGAGTCCCTTGAAATCTTTCAAATACTCATTAATGGAGCAATTTCTTTCTGCAAACGATACCCCTTATCTCATGCATAGTAGGGCCTTTGAAGCCTTTTCCGGTAGCATGTATGGCATCAACCATAGGCTCAAAATATGGTGAAGGCTGATATCCCCCTTCAATGCTTCCCCTTCGATCTTCATTATTAAGCTATGAGAGATGCTCTTCTTTCTCCTTTTCTTTAACAATACCACCCAAAGTGTCCATGAAGATCTCAAGAAGGACCTGGTGTCCATTTCGGCAATGAAGAGAAGGTTTCAAGGTGGCATTCATCGATGGAAAAGTACCTGTTTGGAAAAGAATTTCTAAAGATGCTTTTACTCTTGGGTTAAGGTTGATAGTTTGTATCAAGTTGGAGGAAGTCCATTGGGAGCCATGTCTTGTGACACATCTCTACAATATGAACTATGGCACCAGAGGTTTGCCCATCTTCATTATAAGGCCCTACCCGATGTGAGATAGATGGTGATAGGTATGCTCGAGTTCAAAGTAGAGCATGAAGGTGTATGTTTGGGATGTGCTGAAGGAAAAATTACAAGGTGACCATTGCCCTCAAGTAATAGCAAGACCACAGACATATTGCAATTGATCCACTCTGACATGTTTGGTATGCTGCCTGTAAACTCTTTGAGAGGATATTTATATTATCTCATTTTTACGGATGATTATTCTCGCAAAACTTGGACCTACTTCTTGAAGAAGAAGGATGAAGTGTTCAGTTGGTTCTGATACTTCAAAGCTTTTATTGAAAACCAATCCGAGAAGAAAATCAAGATATTGAGGACTGATAATGGGATCGAATATGAATCCAATGAATTCAAAGATTATTGTAGAGAAGCTGGCATTAAGAGGGAGATTACAACAACATATACTCTCAAACAAAATGACGTGGTTGAAAGGAAGAATCGACTATTGTAGAAGCTGTTCGTGCCATGCTTCATGATCAAGGGCTTTAGAAGTTCTTATGGGCTGAAGCTGCAAATATCACTGTGTATGTTCAAAACCGATGCCCTCATCAAGCTTTGGACTCCAAAACTCCCGAAGAAATGTTCATCGGAAAGAAATCCGATGTCTCTCATTTTAGAATTTTTGGAAGCTCCATATATTTTCATGTGTCGAAAGAGAAAAGAAGCAAATTGGTTGCATCTAGGAAGAAAGGAATCTTTGTGTGCTATAGTGAAAATTGTAAGGGATATAGAATTTATGTGGCTAGTCAAAGAGAAGTTGAGATAAGTCATGATGTCACCTTTGACGAAGATATGGCCCTTAGGAAAATCAACAACCTTCCTATCCGAAGGAAGGACAAAGAAGCTGACACCGGAAATCAAGGTGCAAAAGAAGATGAAACGATGTTGGATGTTGATGAACCTATGGATCTTATTGATCCTCCCGCTCAAGAGCCCTCATCTTCCAAGAGGAGACCCTCATGGCTTAGGGAGACTCCCGAAGATGCCAAGAGACATATTGCACCAAGGGGGACTTCCCGTGAAAGCAAGAAGCTGAACAAGTATCAAGGATACTTGACCATCATGAGCACCATCATTCAAAATGAGCCTTCATCATTGGAAGAAGCCGTGAAGCAATAAATATGGAAGGATGATATGAATGAAGAATACGAGCCAATTCTGAAGAATGATGTTTGGGATGTGGCCCCTAGACCCCAAGACAAATCGATTGTCACCTCTAAGTGGCTCTACAAAATCAAGCATGGAGCTGATGGAAGTGCGGAAAAGTTCAAGGCTTGCTTTGTTGCTCGAGGCTTCTCTTAAAAGGAAGGTGTAGATTACGTTGAGATATTTGCACTTGTTGCCCGATACACCACCATTTGCTCTATCATAGCCCTTGTTGCCTCGCAAGAATGGGACCTACATCAGATGGATGTCAAGACTGCTTTGTTGCATGGTTCGATCAAAGAGGAAGTTTATGTGGAACAACTTGAGGGGTTTGAGGTTCATGACCGAGAATCTCATGTATGCAGATTGAAGAAAGCTCTCTATGGATTGAAGCAAGCACCCCGGGCTTGGTATGAGAGGATTGATAACTATCTGATGAAGCTGGGATTCACGAAGCCGATACGAACCTTTACTTTTAAGGTTGAAAATGATAAACCTCTCATTCTGGTACTTTATGTGGATGACCTCTTTTTGACAGGTGCAAACCCTCTCATTCACAAATGTGAGAGGGAGTTGGCTTTTGAATTTGAGATGACGGACCTAGGACGGATGCACTATTTCCTAGTGTTGGAGGTTTGGCAAAAGGAAGGTGAAATTTTCATATCTCAAGGAAAATATGTTATGAAGGTATTGGAAAGATTTGGGATGGTGGATTGCAAGCCTGTGACTACTCCGATGGAACTTAACTTTAAGAAGTTACGTGGTAGTGTTGCTGGACCTGAATTGGGAAATGCTTGAGTATCGTCAACTCATAGGAGCACTGATGTTCTTGGTGAACTCCTGTCTGGACATATGTTTTGCAGTTAACACATTGAGCCAATATATGGTAGAGCCTCAACATATGCATTGGATTGGTGCCAAGAATCTTTTGAGATATCTTCGGGGCATAATCACTCATGGATTGAGATACACTGTCGAAGATGTCAGGCTGCATGGTTATTCTGGTGTTGATTGGGCTGGCATTGTGGTGGATCGCAAGAGCACTTTTGGATGCTGTTTTTCTTTGGGATCTGCTTTGATATCCTCAATGAGCAGGAAGCATAAATCGGTTGCCTTGAGCACTTTCGAGGCCGAATACATAGCTGTTAGTATGGCCTTCTATGAAGCTGTCTGTTGAGGAAGCTCTTCAGTGAGCTATTTGGACATGTGATGGATACCACTGTGATCCTCTGTGACAACCAGAGTGGGATCTGATTATCAGAGAATCATGTGTTTCATGATCGCTTCAAGCATATAGATATCAAGTACCACTTTATCGGGGATATGGTACAACGAGGAGCAATAAGGCTCCATCACATTGGGACTAATGAGCAGGTGGTCGATATTCTGACGAACCCTTAGGAAAGGTCAAGTTGTTGGCATTCCGAGAACGACTTGGAGTCGTGGAGAGAGCCTCTAATGGGGGTCTTGTATGATATGGACATTGAGCTCTGGGAGCTCCAGGGGGCTTGGGGTACTTCTTGGAGTGATGAGCAACCATAGGGTGAGTGGTTCAGCGTTCCCCTAGTGGTTTGCTGTGTACAGGGTGAGTTGTTTAGCCTTCCCCTGCGATACCCCTTGGCGACATGTAGGCAGGATGAGTGGTTCATCCTTCTCCTGCTGAGACATCCTACCCATGCAGTCTGGGACTCATGGTAAGTACCTCTCCTCTGGCCAATGAGTAGGGAAATGAGGATAGGGACCATAGTACTACTGATGGATGCATCATGTACTATCGTATTCCCTATGCTAAGATGACCGATATTGATTTGGGATCAATGGAACTGACTTCGGGTCAGTAAGAGTGGTATGACACTCTTTTGATTGGAACTGACTTTAGGTCAGTAAGAGTGGTATGAGACACTCTCTTTTATTTGGGACTGACTTCGAGTCAGTAGAGAATGGTATGAATAATGACACATTCTTGATCACTTCTTCTTCTTCATAGTTCAACAGAGCAGAGTAGAGCAGTGCATTGATGGCAAAGATAGTACAGATTGGCAGATGGATTAGTAGATGGAGTTCTCCCTAGTTGAGAGGGAGTGTTAAAATTGGCAACTAGGGCCAAACTCCACATGTGTCATCTTACTTATGATAACTGATATTTTTCTTGGATTCCTCTCTTCGAGAGGTGTAGGATTGATCTAAAGATCATTTGATTCCGACATGTACAAATGAAGATATGAATTTATTTATATTATGGACAAATTGTCAAAGTCGGCCAGCAAGCAAAACAGAGACTCAAACCCCCAATTCATCCTCAACGTTGCATATAAAAAGAAGGAGACCTCAAGCCATTTTCACCATCATCTCATCACACATCTCTCTCTCCTCTTGTGATTGGGTACACTATTCGAGGCAATTTTCTCTCTCTCACACGTGCGAAGGAAAGAAGGATGAGTTTTTGTTTGCTGTGCTAACCAACGTTGACAGAGTTGTTGGGAAGTTGTTTGACTGCATTGACTTGTTTTGATTTCGGTTTGGGTGAGAAATCTCTGTCCTAGCAGACCGCAGATTTGGGCACAAAAATCGAGGCAATTTGACCTCTCCTTTGACTAGTGTTGACTGTACTAGGGCTGGTCATAGGGTTGACTTTCGTTGACCTATTTTGATTGGACATTTTCAGACTGTTTTGGGCTGATTAGACTTGCTGTTGGAGGCCGAAGTTGATTGGGTTTGATCAAGCAAAATTGAGGAAATAATGTGCCCTGTTGACCAACGTTGACTTTTCTGGTTAGGGCTCTTTTACTGCTGTTACAAAATATCAGATTTGTAAATTGTACTATCTCTTTATGCTGAACTATTGAAGACTATAAGAAGATTTGATCAAGGGTTTCTCCACATTGGGGTTTGTTCTTGGCTAGTGCCACATCTTGTGTCCTCTTGTCTTGGCTTGTCTTCTACTGTTTATGTTTATGTTCTATCTGCATTTTACTATCATGTTGATGTGATTGCTAAACTAGATATTGATATTGGCTAATAAAGAAATTGAAGTAAAATTGCTCTTAAAGCATAGAACATACCATTGTTGCCTAAATTTAACAATTTCTTTTATTCACTCACCCTTTCTTGCAGCATGGGGAGGCTTATGGAGTCAAAAACCTCGTCATCATCCTGGGAGGACACACTTTCTAGTTCATAATTCTCTTTTTCAACATAGTCCTTGAAATTTTTATTAACACTCTCATGAAGGTCAACTTGTTGATTTTCAACTTCACTTGCATACTCAATGAGGTCTTCTTCTTGATGATCTAAGAAGGGATCCCTTTCTTCCTCTGGGTTTCCCTTGTGTTTATAGAAGGCTTCCTCAAATGCTATGTCCAAAGCTTGACACGCTTCTTCCATGCCTTGAAACCTTGGTCCTTTATGGAGGAGGAAGCACAAATTCAACATAGAAAGAGAGGAAATACTTTTGTGCTCACGTGATTCAAGCCAATCAACATTTGAAAAAATAGATTGGACAAGCATTTCCATCTTGTCATGAACTGGAGTGATATTGTGCCTTGAAATACACCTCATGATATTTATTATATGGCTAGTTACTATTGGACACCTAATCCTCTAAGGGTTGGTGTGAAAGCTGAACAACGAAAAGGAGTCCAAGGGACCACTTGGAATATGAAACCAAGGGTCATTCCTATGTATTATAAATATGTATCATTGTGAATAAGAATGGTAACTTAATGTTTATCTTTCATGTTGCCTTCGCCATGTATGTGTTTAACATGGTATCAGAGCGGGGGATATCCTGCCCTACTCATATTTGAGCCACTAGTTTTGTGGCCTCCACTTGGGTATGCATGTTTTGAATTTCAATTTTCCCATTCTGATACTAATTCTTTGCCATATTCTTTGCACATTCAACGCCTCGATTATTTTTCCAAGAATCTACTACACTAGCGCTCCCTCATGAAATACGTTGGTCCTAATTTGAACAACGTTGTGTATTTTGACCTCTTGCGTGAGAAAAGATACTCGATTCTGCCTTGAAGGGTGATTGGTCTAATATTTGTGCAGTGACCTGTAAACAAACGTTTTTATATGCCCAGTGTATTTGCAACGGTTTATCTGACTTTCCAGGCATGGAATCTCCTCAACACTATCCTCGGTAGTTTCTTTTTCCATTCTATGCCTCGCGTCATTGGTGGTTAGCATAATTGGCAAGGGCGGCAATATCGTGAAGAACCTCTGGTAAGAAACCGACATTTGAAATATCATCGAAGACGCACTACCAAATTCGGAAGAAACACTGGTTTGATCTCTTCGTACGACGGGGGAGGTAGGTGGTGGTTTTCCTGGAGGAGATGAATGTCCAAGAATAGAGGGTAAATCTAAATCAAGAGGAGCCCACGAGTGGCCAGTGGATCATCAATTTGATTTGATGTTGAACTAGCATATTTCTAATTTGAGCTTTCATTTAATTTCAATGTTGTTTCGTTTGTGCTTTCCTCCATTATCTCACAATTACTTTGAATGGTTGGCTTGTTTACCATATCACCTGGCCAGATAAAATTGGGCTTCTATATATCTGTGACATTATTCGTACTGTCTCCAACACTGCTACCATCAACAACAGGAAAAACATTTCCCTGGAGGGGATCATCAATAATAGCATTAACACTTTCTTGTAGTTGGTTTTCTCCCCAAGCATTATTATTTCCATTCTCCTTAGACCTTCGGTTTAAACTAGAATTCGAAGGCCCTGAAGACCACACTAAGCAATTGAGCCACTTAGGCACTCCCTTAACTTTGCATATCTCTTTCACTTTATCTGTGATCATTTTGTCACGTTGGTGCGGATAAACAAGTCCAACGTTAAGTACCTTTCTTGTCAATTTTACAAGGCATAGTTCTATTTCAAGCATTGCTCTTCATTTTCAGAGAGCACTGCCCTCCTCATTGAACACGAATCCTGCTAGCCGAACTTCATCGCCGCTTCGTAGCAACATCTTTGCTTCTATAATACCAGTCTCTCTGAAACCTCTCCAATTCAAAGAACGCTGAAATCACCAAAACATCTTTGGTTTCAAAAGCCAATTAAGGGATGCACATCAATTTGCTCATGGATTTTATGAAATCATCCCAAATTTCACCATCCAAATAGGCACTTAGGTATCCCTACTGAGACTAGACAATATCCAGCACTCGGATTGATTCGATTTCTTCAATTGTGAAGCTTAGCACAACAAATCTGCAGGCAACCAATAACAGAGGACGATGATTGTAGAGCCAAAGGCAGTGAATCTTGAATTTGACAAGACAAGAAAAGGAGGTCGTCTCGCTTATCTTAAAGGGAACGCAAAGGGCAGCGTATAAAGGTATCTCAAATTTCTTTCAATGTAGCAACGATTGATTTAGAGCCAAACAATGCTCGAAATCATTTGCTTAAATAAGAAGCTGAGACCGAGAGGAGCAGAAGAGCAAGGAGTGGGACAATTTTACCCTCGACTCGAGCTCGTTATGTGAGAATGCGTGTTATACACACATTGAATTTTATATGTGTGTTACTTTATTCTCTGTGTGTTGTTTATATTGTTATTATCGTTTATAAAGCTGCGTTGTTTATAGAGCTGCCATATGCCAATATAATTGATATGTTATCCACTAGTTGTTAAGAAGAGGTGTGAAGCTTTTCATAAGAGGAATTAAAAGAATTAAAAGGTAACTTTTAAAGAATTAAAAGAAGTTTATCTTTCAATAGTTCAAACTAGTTTGTTGGCCAGCATTGCCTTTATCAACGTTATCACTATCACATGTAATGAATTATGTTCAATATATGCACCATTGAGAAGCTAAGATCCCTCATTTCATAAGCTTGAGCTGTTAAAAAAATTGGCCAAAATTACTGAGGTATTAAATTCTTGAAAACTCTGATACATTCCACTGATCATGATATAGTGAAAATCAGCAAGAACACTCTCTGTGATATTAAAACCTGTTTGCAGAATACACAGGAAAAAATAGACTTTTTAGAGCTTGAATCTCAGCTTCAGCGAGCAGAATTACAATAGTGGAGTCATCATTCTCAACTTGTCTCTATTCAGAACATTGAAACAGACTCCCATAAGCAACAAATCAATAATGTTGCAGTTGATTCAGATCCAGTGCCCAATGAAGCAACAAAGTTACATGCAGATGCAAAAGTTCAGTCTGCACTTCCCAAGTCGGTCATCAGACCTTGGGAGGAACTTGTGCGTAACAAGCACAAAACTGGTCTTGGATATGACAATGATGTGTCCTTTCATATTCTAGACTATTCCAAGCCCATCAAATTTCAGAGTGCAAGATTTCTTCAAGACAATTCACCTTCAATTGTTTTAGATTCTAGTACTCTTCCACAACAGCCACAACAGAGTGTTAAATGCCAACATTGTGACCAAGTTGGCCATATGAAAGAGCCAACATTGTGACCAAGTGGCCAGCATACTCATTCTTTACACAAATGCTTAAAAAACAAGCCTCCTACAAGAACAAAGATTCATCTTGGATGGATTGCTTCTTGGCAATGGGCTTCAACAACCAAGAAGATATTTCAGTCATATGTCAGAACTTGTTCTAGAGTATTGAACAATCTTGCAGTTGAGTTTTCTTCATCATCTCACTTTGTATCTCACCGGGGTGGCGGGGGGGGGGAGGGGTGATGGTCATCTACAAGCTTCAAAGCCACATCAAGTGAGCCCGAGCTACAACATGCCATACCAGATTCAAAGTTGTAGCCAGAGATAAAGATGCCCCTGAGCATGCCTCTTCAAAGAATTGGGGACACTTACTCTAGTAGAAGACTTCAGCTTCTTGCTAGTTTTGGAAGAGTTTTAGGAATTGCATTAAGCTTTCTAGAGTTGTTGGTCATCCTTAAACCATTACAGTTTGAGACCTCCCTTTTTCAGGTTGAGGTTGTCTCTTTTTATGCGGGGTGAGACCTCCCTTTTAAGGTTGAAGGTTTCCCTCTTCAAAACATCAGGAGCACTTCCTCTAGTAGAAGACCTCAGCTTCTTGCCAGATCTAGAAGAGTTTCAGGAACTGCACTAAGTGTTCCAGTGTTGGTGGTCATCCTTAAACCACCTCCCTTTATACCAACATTTCAGAGAGCACATTCAGCGTAGCGTTGCCATGCATTTTTGCACGTTTTGTATTACAACTCTCTTCTTGGACTCATACATAAGCCTTCGGATTAAGGTGGGGGGGAATGTTGGACACCTAATCCTCTAAGGGTTGGTGTGGAAGCTGAACAGCCAAAGGGAGTCCAAGGGACCACTTGGAATATGAAACTAAGGGTCATTCCTATGTATTATAAATATGTATCATTGCGAATAAGAAAATTAATCTAATTTTTATCTTTCATATTGCCTCCGCCATGTATGTGTTTAATAGTTACTGAAAGCAGATCCCCATCGAATGTTGGCAATTCCCTTGTATCTTTGAAACCTGACCATTGTGGGATACATGGTATATCTATAGTGGGAGAACTTTGGATCAACATGTTTTTGGTTCGTGGATATTAATGACATGGGAGCTGCCAGGGTGAATGAAAACTACTTTAACGAATGCTTGCTTCACCCTACAAGCATTGGGCTTTAAAGCTCAATGAACAACAATGGCTTCGTTCTTGCAATGGAGTTGCCAGAAGAGGGTCTATATTGTTGTCAAAGGATCAACTCTTCAAATATTAGATTAAGGAGGTAGACCTGCTTTCTTCTTGACAACGACGCCAAAAATGTTGCAACACAATCTAGCAGGGGTCTTAGGAGGGGTACATAAGTGACAACTACCAGACCAAATGACAACAATGGAACAAAGACCCACTGTCACCTCAATTAGTGTCCCCTGCTCTTTACATACTTTCACCGATGGGAGGAGTTCCTGTTTGAAGGAAATCACCAATGATGATATGATCAGTGACCAGATATGATGTGATTTCCAAGGCCTATTCAAAGGAGAGGATCAAAACAAGGGCTTAATGCTTCAAGAGAAGCTAATGTCTCTCTAAGAAAGACTTATGAGGAAGAGACCGAGACTCAATAATGAGAAGGATGCCAAAGCTCAAGGCTCCAAAGATGACAAGGACCTCCCATGAAGCTTTGTAAGATGATCATCTGCCTTTATATAAGATTTTGCTATTATTGAGAAGGATGTAGAATGGGACCATGAGAGACCTAGGGTTTATGAATAACCGTGGGAGGGGACCTTCCAAGGAACTCGCTAGGTCAAGGTAGTGTAGAGAAAGGTTGCAAACAAAAAATTCCACTAAATACAATGTCCAAAAACCCTCAAGAAGACCTCTTACCAAGATGTTCAAGATGATTTTCAGGAATGCAATCTAGGCTTGAGTTTTCTCACAATCCAACTTTGGGAATTGCCTCAAATTTGTAGGAGAGCTAGAGGAAACACTAGCGCAGTAGCCTGTCTAAGCAGTTTAATGCAAGCTGCAAGAGGCCCTAGTCAGTTGCTTAGGGAAGGGGCCCAAAAATTTTGGAAGGTGAAAAAGAGTAGAGAAATGAAGGTGATCACTAATTTTGCTTTAGAATAGTGCCTTATCCTTGGGCTATGGAGTCTATGTGACTCAAGATTCGGCTAAAATTTGTCTTCAAGAAGGCTAATTTGTGATGCCTAGCTATAACTTTTTAGCATTTACCCACCCAAGATCAATGGACTTTCATCGATGAAAAACAAATGCTAATCCACTAGGAACATTCATCTACTTGTTATCAATGAGTAACATGCACAAATTTGCAATCTAACAAATTTTACAATGATATTCAATAATTAGGGCACAAGAAGAATATATGAAAAATGTTCAACAAAAACAACTACAAGATAACAAGAGATATATCCAATCCAAAATCAAGATAGTGGCTCCAAGAAAGAACAAGATTTAGTTCCCAAAAATATCAAAATGCATCAAAGAAGCTCCAATACACATCCAAGAAGAAATCTGAAATTCTCAAGAGAGAGAGATCCAAATGTGATGATGAGGTTTGATACAAATGAGGCTCCACTTTATTTATATTAGCCTTTAAGAGTTCGAATTAGCCTTAGATGCCCCTAACAATATTTTAATGTGCAAAATGACATAACTTTGGTGAAAAGCCCACCAAATAGCTCATAGTGTAAGATAAACCACCCAAATGAAGCTGAAGTGATGTAGAAATGGTGTAGGAGGGTCGTTGGAAGGCCAAATCGAGTCCTCAAGGTGCCATGATGAAGAGGAGGTTTCCATAAATGATGGTCAAGGGTGGCTCCTTTGTTAATTTTAGATAACGATGGTATGTTCTATGCTTTAGCACAATTTACTTCAATGTTCCTTATCAGCCCAATGACAATATTCAATTATTTCCACGTTCATTTCCTCCATGCACTCCACTCCTCTCTGTTTAGTGCCATTCTCTGCACTCCGCTCCCCTTGACTCAATCCTCCAATATTGCGCATTTGTTTCCTCTACTCCTAAACCTTGGCATCCAGTATTTCTTGTACTTAGAAAACCTAGCACCCATTTTTGGGCTCATCAATTTGCATCATGCTCTTGTTGTGCTTGTTTTTCCTATCCATAAATCCTTTGTGGGTGTTGTCACTCACTGTCTTATTAGTCTTCAATTGCCTCCAATACACAAACGCATTGAAGTTTGATGCCAATTTTTCAGGCCACAGAAGCTATCAAGAGCCCAATCCAGCCCTCCCCATTGCGTAGTACTTGGAAAGAGCTTTCCAATGGTATATAGAAGTCCAAAAAAGGACTCTTAGATCAGAAGAGCTTGATGAAGATTGCCTTGGGAAAGCCCAAAAAACCAAGAAGAAACACTAAAGGATAAAGGCAAATCACATTGGAGGATCTCGCATCGTTGCAATCCCGCATCCCGCATCTCGGCGACCCCACAAGTCCCGCAGTTTCGCAGGACCCCGCATCTCGCATCTTTGCGACCTCGCAGTCACAGCAAACTCCAAAACCTTATGGGGGTCCGATCTTGTGAGATAGTGTGAAATCGCCTGGGAGGGCTGAAAAAGTTTAACAAAGAAAAGCATAGAAAAACCAAGGCTGGGTCGACCCCTTCTCTCTCCTCCACGTGGCGGTACGGTAAATCCCGCATCTTGCAATATCAGCGGATCGACGAGGTTTTCATTCCAAGACTGTGTGGGGGCCAATTTTGCGACACAGTGTAAAAGTTTGCGGAAGGGTCGAAAATCGAATACAAAGGAAACCCATGCAAAACAAGGCCGGGCAGGGCATTTTCTCTCTCTTCTTGGGGGGTATGTGGCGCAATATGATTGGTCCTCAGAGCTGACATGGAAGATAATGTCATCAATGAAGTGGCAGTACAGGTGACATGTGGCACTCGGATTCAACGTTTTCAGGGGTCCTATGGGGGCATTTCCGGGTGACACGTGTCACCAATCGCAAGGTGACAAGTGATGATGTCACCCCCCACAGATCGACGATCGACGGTCGCACAGGGTAAAGTGCTCCTCCACCTCAGTCTCCCCGGCTTGCAATTGCGATACGCGGGGGTTTTCCTCCTGGAAGCGATATATTATGAGGTTTGGCCTATAAGGCTCTCGCGTCTGGACAATCGGCTAAGCGCTAAGAAATAAGGTAACAAGTCCTCCTCCTCTGGGGTTTCGATTGTGATATCTTTGGTGGGCCCAACCCTGCTGATCGACGATCGCAAGTTAGAAAGGGAGACGCCAAGTGGTAAAGTGTATCAAGCACCGAGATGCGGTATTTTGTGTAATAAAGGAAAAGGCCTGGGGAAGGAGCCTAGAGACCTTAGTGCCCAAGGACTAAGCCCTTGTTTATAGCCCCCAGTCATATGAAGGAAATAACGGAAAGGGGCTAAAGCCAAATGGGGGCTAAGGGGCATCTATGCTCGTTGTTACGTAATGTTTTTAAAAAGAAAAGTCCCGATACCGTAAAGCCTCAGAGCATGATACAGGGCATTGAAGGCATATGGGTCGGCAACTGAAGCTGTGAATGAAGTATGGCGTGACAGTAGATCAGTAAGGGGGGGACTCAGGAAGACTAAATGGCATGGCATGATGCTCCACTCTATCACCCAACAAAGGACTACGAGGACACACTCCATTCCCACTCCATGATAGGCATTCACAGTCGACCCACTCCCTCCTCCAATGAACGAGCTAGTCAGGCAGTTAAGGTAGAATTGATAGAAACTGGTCGAGCAGCAGGGGAAGCGCATCATGATAGGGATGTGGTTTGATCATGGTCCTCCACCGGAATAGAATTCCTTTTTCGCTATCCCAGAAGAAACTTCTCCTTCGCTTGCCTAGAAGAAACTCTCCTTCGTTGACCCCAGAAGAAACCTCCTTCGCTGCCCCAAAAGAATACTTCTTCACTGCCCCAAAAGAATGCTCCTTCGCTGCCCCAGAAGAATCTTTATTCGCTGCCCTAGAAGAAAACCTTTTTCGCACTTCTCTTGTTAGCCTCTTTTTCGCACTTCTTCACCTCTTCTTCGCACTTCTGCTTGATCAAATGCAAATCGAGTTCCTTGCTTCTAAGTGAGGCCAAGTGTTGCTATATATACACCTCCACACATGTCTTTTAGGCCGACATGATCCCTAGAGGTTAGGCCGACTTCTTCCAGCATGTTCTTCCATCATTGTAAGCCAACTTGAAGAGGATAAGTGACAAGGTCTTGGAGGATACTTTACATAGACAATTTTGACCTTTTAACAAAGTGTAACACGACTTCATTACATTAAAATGACTCTATCATTTTAAGACTAGATGACAAATAATTTCTAAAGACGCTCAATGGGAGTCTCGACTCAAACAAAATCTCTTTCTCATGAAACCCATAAAGGAAGTCAATATAATAATTCTATTTTTTCTTCTTTACATCTCATTACATAAAATCATTATTACATGTCATTATGAAGACAAAACTTAGTTACACTTTTCAACACTCCCTCTTAACTAGGGAGGTATTCATATTGGTACTTGGACTTTCTCAATCTGAAGAATTTCTCATAAGAAGAATTCAGATTGGTATCTCATTTGTATAGTATCATATCAACCAACATTGTTACATAGCAAGTCCTTGACTAACAACTCCTTGTCTCCACAAGATCTGAGCTCAATGCTGGCGAGACCAATGATTTATAGACACCCTCATCATTGTCTCTCTCGGAACATCCCCTACCCTGGTACCAAGGGTATGTTCCATGAGGACTATTCTTATCTTGGACTCCCCAGTCCTTGAAGAATAGCGGTCCTCAACGACTACTCTTCTGTTGGATGCCCTATCTCATCCTCAAAGAGCATTAGATGCCAAATGATTAGCCAATCCTCCATTCTGTCTTCCTAGGTGAAGATTAGAATGACATGTCTATCTCTCCCTCTCAAATAGGGAGGACATATTCCAATAAAGGAATGTACTCATTCCTACCAAAAAAGGAATGTACCTAAGCTCCCTCTTGGCTTAGGAATTTCCAAGTTTCCTCTTAACTAGGGACCTACAACAACTATTTACATGGAACAACCAGCTGCCTGAAGAACTCCGCTCTTCTTCGATGTCATCAATTTCTTTTGTCATGCAGTCTTCATCTTTCGTTGAATTCTTCATAGGGCACAGGCCATCCATCACTTTCATCCATGAGTTAGTCATGTCCTCACTTCATCAAAAATTGATCCATCAGTTTTCCGTCGGACTTTGCTTTGTATCATTTTGCTTTCATGCCATATTTTCCAGAGGGATCTTACATCCTTCAATATGGTCCTCGTGGAAGTCATCTACAAAACTTCCCTTTGGTAGTTCTACATAAGCCCATCTAGACATTAGTTCAAAAATAAGAAAAGAACACTTAGATCAAACATTACCTTTGTGATAGCCTTTCATCATGACATCTTCTGGGAGATATTCTAGTCAAATCTTGTTGGACTTTGGATGTTGAATGCCTTCTACCTTAGTTACATATTTTCATGATCTCTTCCTTTCTTTCCACACTTCATTCCCCAGGAGCTTCCAATCAGAGTTATTTAATTGTAGTCAGCTTCCTCATGATTCATATGAGGACATATTATGTTGATTTCATCTAGTGCGAGGTATGCTTTTGCTGCAATCTTTTAGAGGAGGAGATCCTTTTTCTTTTGATCATGATTCCCTAGGATGGAAATAGTGATCTATATTATCTACAACCATATGACATGACTTTTATAATAATCTATGTAAGCATACATACCTCATCTTTCCTTTCGGTCATCTAGACTTCTTGTAGAAGCTTCATTTGAACGAAGGAACTTTATCCTTTAGACTTGCTTCCTTGCTATGTCATCATACAATCATCCCTTGAATCCCACATGCTGGAATACCTAATGAAACTCTTGCTTCCTTTCTTAAATCGATGAATCCTTTGATAAGGATTCCATTAGAGAAACTTAAGGATCTTTCATGTCCTCACCAGGCAGATGTTGACTACAGTTTTATGATCTCAGGCGATGATGACCTCTACTTCTTTCTATAAGTATTGCTTGAGATTTCAATGAGGTTTCCAAGAACACTTATTCAATAGAATTTATTCCAAACATTCTTTCTGCTTCCCATGTCAAGAGCTCTTACGTCTAATGCTTTTAACATGATCCTATTTTCTAATCTCCTGCATCCTATCTTATTTACATTGCTTCTTATCTATAAATTACAAGTGAAAGTACCTTCTAGTGAAGAAGATCATCTCAGTGATAGTGGAGATCTTTTATTTCTTCATTCTTACACTTCTTTGTCTCAGGCTCTTTCACTTCTTCAGTAATGTGGGCTTCTTCCCTATCCCTCTTGTTCTCACTACGTTTAGTGATCCAAATT
The DNA here is from genome assembly GCA_031772625.1 of Pinus tabuliformis. Lineage (NCBI taxonomy): Eukaryota > Viridiplantae > Streptophyta > Pinopsida > Pinales > Pinaceae > Pinus > Pinus tabuliformis. The sequence goes on along the minus strand of CM062806.1, from coordinate 708,275,752 downwards.
GGATCATTATATTGTTTTTCATCCATCTCGATACATTTGGAGTGGAAAAAGTGGAGGAATCAGCTCATGGGACTGTTTTTACCAGTGGGACCCAGTTTGGCAAAACAGGGTCCGAAACCTTTCGGGAACATTTTGAGACATCAAACAACGTTTGTTAGGGGTAAAACTTTGCCGCTTAAGCGCAACAATTTTTCATGCTATTATACACACAGAGAGCTTTCCAAGAGTGCAAGAATCGCGTCAATCGGAGTCCGTATGCAAAATTTTTGCCACTCAGAAGTTGACCTTCCTGTTTTCACACCTATAGTTCTGGAGGATCCCGCGTCAGCCCCCATTATTCATGGAAAAGGGGCTAGCCACATGTTTGTGATGTAAAAGACTCTAGAAGAGTCTATTTTGTAACTCTAGTTAAGAGTTGATGTAGTCATACTTAACCACTAGGCTACTGGGCCACTAGGAGGAAGAGGCATTCCATTCTTTCGAGAGCATTTTGTTCCATAGTTGAGCAAAGGTAGCCAGGAGAGATAGGAGGTAGAGCACAAAGAGGATCTGTGCACTGTAGCAGCCCATGGGCCACAGACATTACTTCTTTGTATTTGTAGCCATATTTCCAAACAGAGAAAGAGAGCGAAGCGGCCTCACCTTCCAGTTGGGTTTTCTCTTGAAAGGGTTTCCTAGAGAGCATATCTTGTGTATTATGTGTGTGTGAGCTTATTTTGTCATTCTCTACTTTCCTGCGTGATTTACTTTTACGTGCATGCATTAATTACAATTAATTTTATAGATCTAGAAATTAAATAAAATTGTAATAGTGTCGAATCTCATATTTTTTAATGTAATATTATCAGATCTGTTGTGACGAACTGTCCAGTGGAGTATCCACGGTAGTTTACGGATCATTTGGTATCAGAGCGGGTTTCTTTGGGTATTTTGTGGAGATTGTAAGGATCTAGATTGGTGAGGTTGAAAATCGTAAAACCCTAGTCATGGGCGACGAATCTATAAACGAAGCTCATGATCTTGCAGAGGTGAGGTTTTCGCGGCTCGAAGAACAAGTCGCAGATATAAACCGCATTTTCAACCTCCTCATGGCAGTCCTAAGCAATAAGTTGGGGATATTTGGAGAAGAAGGGGGTTTGAATGCAGAGGACAAATCAGAAGGGGGATTAGGAAATGGAGAAGACACAGCTAACCAACCGAAGAAAGAACCCGGAAAAGATCAACTCAGTTCGAGTGTCGTGAACCAATTCCTGTTTAAAGTGGAAGCAAAAGTCAATATCAAGCCATACCACAACGAGATCGACACTCTGAAGTTGAACCACTGGCTCCAACCACTGGAAGTTTATTTCATTGTCCATCAGATCGAGGAAGGGCAGAGAATCTCATTTGTGCAGCTGAAATTGGAGGGCCATCCACTAACTTGGTGGGAGAGCCATATGGAAACCTTAAGGTTGGAGGGAGAACCTTTAGTGACTAAGTGGGAGGATTTCAAAACCTTTATTAAGTTACAGTTTTATCCCATTGGGTATGTGGAAGACCAGTGGATTTGGTGGCATTACTTTAGGCAAACGCCGAGCCAAACCGTGCAAGAGTACACCACAGAATTCAGAAAGATGGCTATAATGTTGGGTATCTTTCCAAAGAACTCAGATGTACTCCTCAAGTATTTGGGGGATTTGCACCACCATCTGCATGAGCAAGTGATGTTATCAAGCCCAAAACGATGGACAAGGCTTGTGTACAGGCACAGTACCTAGAGAACATAGGCCTGAAAAGAGCGCAATCAAGTGGATCAAAGCAAAAGGAGCAACAAGACGCTTCTAAGGATGGGAAGAAGAAGCAAAAAGGGGGAAAGATAAAAAGACAACAACCACAACACACCAGTGCAAAGATCCTAGCAACCACTGCAACATTGATGGCCATACAGAGGAGAAGTGTTGGAAGTTGCATCCAGAGCTAAACTCGAAGAACAAGAAGAAAGATAATAAGAAGAAGAATCTCATGGCCACTGGTTCAAGCTAGTGTTGCGAACATCTCGATAACATCCCGATTTTATCTCGAAATCATGATTTTTTGGCCTAGTCGTTGTTTGCCGATTTTTAAAGATATTTTTATGGTATCTTAATTTTGCCGATGTTTGCTGATTTTTTACCAATATTTCCCTGACATTTACGATTTTTTGGTTTTCCAGACCATTGCCGATTTTATCTCGATGTCGATGTTTACAACATTGATTCAAGCAACCAAGTTGAAAGCAACTCAGACGTGGATGAGAAGATCGTCTGTACATCAGTGCAGAAGGAGGTAAATCTGAGTAGCCTTCAGCAATAGGAAGAGAAAGAAATGACCAAACTCTTCCATGCAAAGATACATGTAAAGAAGACGAAGATTGATGCTCATTTTGACTCGGGATCGCAGACAAATCTCATTGCAACAGATCTAGTCAAGAAGTTGGGGCTGGAAGTTTGTGATCATCCAAACCCATATCCACTAAGATGGGTACATAAGGATGCAGAGCTGAAGGTATCAAAATAGTGTAAAATTAGATTTGCTATTAGTGCTAATTTTATCGATGAAGTAGATCTAGATGTGGTTCCCCTTGATGTATGTGGAGGCGTGTTTGGGAGTCCGTGCATGTACATGCGTGATGCAATATTCATGAGGAGAGCTAACCAATACTGACTCATCAAGGATGGAAAATCACTCATCATCCATGCGCACAAAGGCAAGTTAAAAATTTCACTGGTAAGTGCCAACCAAGCCAAGAAATTGATCACTTCTTGCAAGAAATATGTTTTATTGTTTTTAAGAGAAAATCAGTCTGTAGAGGTGTCAATAAGAGGCAATGCATCCCTATAGGGGTGTACTAAGAAACAAAAACAACAATTGGAGGAGTTGTTATAGGCATACAAGGACATGTTTCAGGAGCCTAAAAGGCTACCACTAAGAGAGAAGTGGAGCATGAGATCCAGCTATTGCGAGACTCCCCATTGCCAAAAATTGGTCTGTACAAGCAGTCTGTTATAGAAGCAAGTGAGGTGAAGAAACTGTTGCAGCAGCTACTGGAACAGGGTGTCATTCGATTGAGTACATCATCATGTGGGTCACCCATCATCATTGTGCCAAAGAAGGATGGGACTTGGCGGATGTGTATAGATTATAGGGCGTTGAATAAAATCATGCTCAAGAACAGATACCCCCTGCCTAGGATAGATGATTTGCTAGATCAGTGGCAACAAGCAAAGTATTTCACCAAGCTGGACTTGAAGTCTGGATATCACCAGGTTCGAGTCAAAGAAGAAGAAGTGAGGTGAAGAAACAGTTGCAACAACTGCTGGAACAGGTTGTCATTCAACTGAGCACATCACCATGTGGGTCACCAATCATCATTGTGCCAAAGAAGGATGGGACTTGGCAGATGTGTATAGATTACAGGGCGTTGAATAAAATCACGCCTAAGAACAGATAATCCTTGGCCAGGATAGACAATCTACTAGATCAGTTGCAACAAGCAAAGTATTTCACCAAGTTGGACTTGAAGTTTGGATATCACCAGGTTCGAGTCAAAGGAGAAGATACCTGGAAGACCACCTTCAAAACCAAGCAAGGTTTGTATGAGTGGTTAGTTATGCCATTTGGCTTATGTAATGTACCAACTACATTTATGAGATTAATGAATGATGTACTACGCCCTTTTGTAGATTCATTTGTTATTGTCTGTTGGGTCCCTATAATACTAGTGATTACCCCATTACTATTGTAGTTATACTCCTTATTAATATTGTTGTGCCCCTATTGCCCCCATATTGTTATTATTGTGCCCCATAGAATCCCTCTATTGTTATTTTTGTGGCTTTATATTATTATTGTTAGGTCGGTTGGATTATATTGTGACTCCTTAGACTCCTATATATAGAAAGGAGGTTTTGTTAGTTGAATCATCCAAGAATTCTTCATTTATGTAATGTAAAGGAGGTTGCCCCCTCGAAGAGGCTGAATTCTAAGGCGTTGATCTATCTTTTCTTGAGTTGGTTTCATAACATTTGGTATCAGAGCTTGGATTCTAGGGTTTTGCTGCTCCAAACAGGTCATTGTGGCATTTTTCGCTATAATTTTTTATTTTTAATTTTTTTTTTTGTGACGTTTCAGAAGTCGCAGAAAAAACCCATCTGAGAAGAAATCGCGTTGAACCTTGGGTCCGAATTTCAGAGCTTTTCGTGCTATATTTGCGGAGATATGATCTGAGGAAGTTGGTCTTTTTGCAGACTCCTGAATTACATCCCAAACAGGTGACTTGGGGAAAATCGTCATAACTATCTCTCTGGGGATCGGATTGAAATTTCGTAAGAAGGTACAAAAAAGGACGGACTGTAGTTTCTCGTATGCATTTTTCAGATCCAAAGGTCGAAACAGTGACTCGTGGCACGTCGTACAAGTTCGCTCTACTAAACTAGTCTATAATCAAGTCACTGTGGGAGATTTCGCATAACTCTTCCTTGGAGAATCCAATTTGGGTCAGACTTGCGGCATTGGAAAGAGAACACAGAGGGCTACTACAGGTCACAAATTCAAAACTAGATGATCAGAAAGTACAAAGATACATCAGAGGCAATATCGAGCTCCTACAAAGTGAAAAAAGGTGTGTAGATTTTCTTAAATTTTTGCTTAAGCTTGGTTTGAAAATTTATTTTCAAGGAATTCAAAGGGTATAATAAAGCATTATTATCGGTAACTGATGCCCCGAGGAAAGAAAATGCAAACACCTAGTAAGGAACCTGAAAGCTCTAGCATGACTCATGAAGAAGAGGAAGAAATGCTACATGATATATCAAAATTACAAGAGCAAGTGCAACAAATGTCACGCTCACAAAAGTTAACAGAAGCTAAGATAAATGGCGTGGAAGTTAAGATGAATGGCATGGAAGCTAAGATGGGCAATCTGAAGATAGATTTGAACACAAATTTGAAGACAGGCATGGCAGATTTGAAGACAAATTTGACAAATTTTCTACAAGAAATACTTACTAATAGTGAAAAGATAGTAAAGGAAACTCATGATGAAAACAAAAGAAATGTTAATCATGATTCCATAGACACTAATGTTGGATCGAAGACTCACCATATTCCAAAAATCGATATGAGGAAGTTTGATGGCAAGGATCCCGCCACATGGATATTATAGATGGAGCAATTCTTCGATTTCAATAATGTGCAAAACACACAAAAGGTACGTATGACAACTTTATAAGTTTGTATGGTATCAATGGCTTTGCTCTCGTAAACAATTTATCACTTGGGCAATTTTTACGGAAGAATTGGTAGCACATTATGAGGATACAAAAAGCAACACTTTTTTTAACCAATTGATAAGTTTCAAACAAAAGGGTTCAATAATGGAGCACATTGAGGAGTTCCAAAAATTGAACATAAGGGTAAAAGATATTCCAGAGGAGCATAGGATTGATGTGTTCATAGGGTCTTTAAGGGATAATATCCAACATGATGTTCGCCTCTGGGAACCTGATTCATTAGAGAAGGTATTCAGGTTAGCAAGAAAAATGGAAAGAAAAATTATGGCAACCAGGAAGCATACCACTCACAACTATAAAGACGGAAGTGTTGTTGCCCCTAGTCTTCCACAACCTATAAGGTTGACACCACAACAATTAGAAGAAAAAACAGAAAAAGGGCTTTGTTACAGTTGTGATAGCAAATACATTAAAGGTCGTAAGTGTGCTGAGAAGAAATTATTCTACATAGATTGTGAAGAGGAAGAAGAAAAGGAGCAAGAAAGGTCAAAAGAAGAGGATATACTCCAGGAACAAAGCCTAGATGAAGAAGAAATAAATCCGACCATATCTTGTAATGCATTGGCGGGAATTACCACTCCTCAAACCATCAAGATAGAAGGACAAATCAAGAAGAAAAAGGTAATAGTGTTGATTGATTCAGGAAGCACCCACAATTTTATTCATTGTAAGGTAGCAAAAGAATTAAATTGCTTCCTATATCCAGCGCCATAGTGTCAAGTGATGATTGCAAATGGAGGAACAATAAATTGCTCTGGAAAGTGCCATAATATTAAGCTATCCATGGGAGAATATGTATTGACTAGCCCAATGCTTTCCATTCCAATGGGAGGTGCTGATGTTGTACTAGGAGTCTAATGGCTACAATCTTTGGGTACAATAGCTTTTAATTTTCAAGAAATTTTCATCAAATTTTCTACGGAAGGAAAGGAAGTTGAATTAAGGGGTATTGCAGGGAAACCAGGAAAGTTAATCAGCTCTAGTGGTATGCCAAAGCTTCTAAAAGAGGAGCAAAGAAGTGTAATTGCACAATTATGCTCGCTAGATGTTTCCACATCGGAATCATCTATTTCTCCAGATCTCCAAAAAGTCCTGGACAAACATTCCAAGGTATTTGAGACTCCCAAAGGTCTCCCACCTATGCGTGATCATGATCATGCTATTCATCTGATTCCAGGAAGTGTTCCTCCAAACATCAGGCCGTACAGATATCCCTATGTCCAAAAGAGTGAAATTGAACGTATGGTTGCAGAAATGCTAGAGGCTGGTATAATTCAACCGAGTCAAAGTTCTTTCTCTGCTCCAGTAGTATTGGTGCACAAGAAGGATGGATCATGGCGCATGTGTCCGGATTATAGGGAGCTCAACAAGCTCACTATTAAAGATAAGTTCCCCATTCTTGTCATTGATGAATTACTGGATGAATTGCATGGATCAATTTACTTCACCAAGTTGGATCTTTGTTCAGGATATCATCAAATCAGAATGAAGATTGAAGACATTCCGAAAACAACATTTAGAACTCATGAGGGTCATTATGAATTTTTGGTCATTTCAAGGTTTGATGAATTCAATTTTCAAACCATTCCTTAGAAAATTTGTGTTAGTATTTTTTGATGATATACTAATCTACAGCAAGTCTTGGAAGGATCATGTTGAACATGTTGACAGGGTGCTACAACTATTGGAGGAGAAACAATTATATGCAAAAAGATCCAAATGTTTCTTTGGAGTCCAGGAGGTGGAATATTTGGGTCATATTGTATCTCATGAATGACTTAAGGTAGACCCTAGCAAAATTAAAGCCATTAAGGAATGGAAAATCCCCACATCCATAAAGCAGCTGTGAGGATTTCTCTGATTCACAAGGTATTATCGCAAGTTTGTTAAAAATTATGGGAGAATAGCAGCACCTCTAACAACATTATTGAAGAAAGATGCATTTTCATGGACTCTGGAAGCAACAAAGACCTTTGAACATCTTAAAGAGGTAATGTGCCAAGCACCGCTCTTAGCTACACCGGACTTCACAAAAACCTTTATTGTGGAATGTGATGCTTCACGAAATGGAATTGGTGCTGTTCTAATGCAAGATGAAAGACCCATTGCTTTTGAAAGTCGTCCAATCAAGGGAAAGTTTTTAAGCAAAGCTATTTATGAGAAGGAAATGTTGGCAATACTCCATGCACTTAAGAAATGGCGACCCTACCTAATGGGAAGACACTTCAAGGTAAAAACGGATCATGATAGCCTTAAATACTTTTTAGAACAAAGATTATCCTCTGAAGAGCAACAAAAGTGGTTCACAAAGATGTTGGGTTATGACTTTGAAATCATCTACAAAAAAGGGAAGCAAAATGTGGTGGCAGATGCACTCTCAAGAAAGGATGAGGATGTGGAAGCATTGTTGTGCGCCATTTCTATTATCCAACCAGATTGGATAAATGAAGCAAGAGAGGAATGGAAGAATGACGAAGAAGTGTGGGCACTTATTCGAAAGTTACAACAAGATTCCAGTACGTTTGATACATTTAGGTGGCAAAATGATTCGTTATGGTACAAAGATCGCTTATACCTCTGTAAGAATTCCTAGCTAAAACAAAAGATTCTTATGGAATTGCACACTTCTCCCTTAGGAGGGCACTCAAGATTTTTAAAAACTTACCACAGGGTTAAGAAGGAATTTTCTTGGGATGGCCTTAAATCAGATATTCAAAAGTTTGTGGCGGAATGTTTGGTTTGCCAACAAAATAAAGTTGAAACAATTAAGACACCGGGTCTATTACAACCTTTATCCATTCCAAGCCAACGTTGGGAGGAGGTTTCAATGGATTTTATCACAGGTTTACCCAAGTCTGAGGGAAAGAGTGTCATCATGGTGGTAGTTGACAGACTTACCAAGTATGCACACTTTTGTGCATTATCACATCCAATTAAAGCCAGTACAGTTTCTACTGCATTTATGGAAACAATTCAAAAGCTACATGGAAACCCAAAGATTATTGTAAGTGACAGAGATCCCATTTTCACTGGAAATTTTTGGACATAATTATTTTCTTGTCTTGGTACTCAGTTAGCTCATAGCTCATCTTATCATCCTCAATCTGATGGGCAAACTGAGATAGTAAACAAATGTTTGGAAGGATATCTTCGTTGCTTTGTATCTGATAAACAGACACAATGGGTCAAATGGTTGCCTCTGGCTGAATGGTGGTATAACACTTCCTTCCATACAACAACAAAAATGACCCCATTTATGGCACTTTATGGGTATCAACCACCATCCATCACATCATATTTAAGAGAAAATTCTAAGGTTCAGGCAGTGGAACATCACATAGAACATCAACAACAAGTCCTCCAACTCTTAAAGGATAACCTCGTGTTGGCACAGAATAGAATGAAACAACAGGCAGATCAACATCGCAGTGAAAGAAGTTTTGATGTAGGTGATTGGGTATTCCTACGGCTACAACCATATAAGCAAATGTCCCTCAAGCAAGCTAAGAAGGATAATAAAATATCACCAAAGTATTATGGTCCGTACAAGGTGTTGCAAAAGATTGGTACTATGGCATACAAATTGGAGCTTCCTGCAACTTCTCGATTGCACCCAGTTTTCCATGTTTCATGTTTAAAGAAGGTTATAGGCGACAAGCTCCCAGTTCAAACAATATTTCCAGAACTTGACGAGGAAGGAAAAATTATATTGGAACCGGAAGCAGTCACAGAAACAAGAACTCGACAGCTACGAAATTGATCAATGTCAGAGTATCTTATCAAGTGGAAGAATTTATCCGCTGAAGATTCCAGATGGGAGGATGAGAATTTTATGCAGAAGTATCCATAACTACTCAAGCGTTGAGGACAACACTTTTTTGAAGGAGAGGGGCATGTTGGGACCTTATAATACTAATGATTACCCCATTACTATTGTAGTTATACCCCTTATTAATATTGTTGTGCCCCTATTGCCCCCATATTGTTATTATTGTGCCCCATAGAATCCCTCTATTGTTATTTTTGTGGCTTTATATTATTATTGTTAGGTTGGCTGGATTATATTGTGACTCCTTAGACTCCTATATATAGAAAGGAGGTTTTGTTAGTTGAATCATCCAAGAATTGTTCATTTAGGTAATGTAAAGGAGGTTGCCCCCTCGAAGAGGCTGAATTCTAAGGCGTTGATCTATCTTTTCTATCTTTTCTTGAGCTGGTTTCATAACATTGTCTATTTGGATGATATATTGGTATATAGTGCTACATGGGAGGAGCATATTTCACATTTGATGCAGGTGTTGGAAACATTGAAGAAACACCAGCTGCTAGCGAATCTCAAGACGTGCGAGCTTGTGCAACAGCCCTTGGTGTATTTGGGATATGTGATTGGGGGGGAGAATTTAAGATAGGTCCTTCCAAGATGGAGGCCGTCATGAAATGGCCAATGCCTACTAATGTTACTTAGGTTAGGAGTTTCATGGGAGCAACACAATACTTGAGGAACTTCATAGCCTCGTTTTCAGTGGTAGCAACACCGCTCCACACCATAACAACAAGTGGCAAGAGCTTCCAGTGGGGAGAAGGGCAACAAAAGGCTTTTGATGAGTTAAAGAAGAAGATTAGTGAAGCACCAGTTTTGGCATTACCAAACTTGCAACGACCCCTTGAAATGGAGACAATTGCGAGTAGGTATGCTATGGGAGCTGTCTTGATGCAAGCAGGAAGGCCTGTTTGCTACCATTTTGAAGTATTTCATGGGTCAGCTCTTAACTACCCTACCTACGATAAGTAGCTCTATGACATGGTGCAAGTTGTGAAGAAGTGGAAGCACTATTTGATGGGAAAGGAGACAATAATCCATACAGATCGCCAGCCGTTAAAGTACTTGCAGGCCTAGAATAAGCTACAACAAACTAGGCATTACAAGTGGATGGGGTTTTTACAACAGTTTCATTTGGTGATCATGTATAAGAAGGGCAACACAAACAAGTTGGCCGATATGCTTTCAAGGCCACTCACATCAAAGATTACAATTTTGGGGACTCTTATGTACATGGAGCCATTCACCCATGATGCATACAAGGAGGCATATTCAGAAGATGAGGACTTCAAGGAGGTGTATCAGCAATTGCAAATTCAGAGTTATGTGCACGATGACAACAACATCGTTGACTACCATCTCTAGGATTGGTTATTCTACAGGCTAAATAAGCTATGTGTTCCTAAAGGTGAGCGTTTGTAGCTAATTAGAGAGACTCACACCTCCAAGATTGCAGAGCATTTTGGTGTAGGGAAGACCGTGGCTAACTTGCAGAGGTATGTGTATTGGCCCAAATCTAAGAACAAGTAGCTAGGTTCACAAGGGGATACATGCTTTATTGTACCAAGAAACCTAGCAACAGGAAATAGGGTCAATATTATCCCTTACTTGTAGCTACTCGTCCTTGGGAAAGCATTTCCATGGACTTTGTGGGAGGTTTACCGACAACTAGGAAGGGACATGACTACCTGTTCATGGTAGTTGACAGGGTCAACAAGATGTGTGTTATGATGCCATGTAAGAGGACCATCAATGGACAAGAAGCAACAAACTTGTTCTTTGAACAGGTCTGGGTACACTTTGGAATACCAAGGAGCATCATTTCAGATAGGGATGCAATATTTCTCAGTGCATTCTGAACTACATTGTGGGAGAAGATGGACACGAAGTCGAAGAGATCTACAGAATTCCATCCACAGACAGATGGGCAAACAGAAGTAGTCAACAGGACTTTGGTGTAGCTTTTGAGGGGTTACAACCAAAAGCATCTGAAGGCTTGGGATGAAAATCTAGTATATATACAACATTCTTATAATACAACGGTCCATACTTACAGGGAAGTCCCCATTTGAAACTTGTTTTGGATATTTGCCACTTTCACCTTTGGATATTGTGTATGGGCAGCAAGGAGGAGTGAAGGAAGACATTATAGGAGATGCTTTGAGGGCTGAAAAATTTATAGAGAAGATCAGGCAGATCCATCTACAGGTACAGGAAGCACTGCACAAGTCGCAGTTGAAGTATAAGGCGAGGCTTGATCAACATAGAATAGAGAAATCATTTAAGGTGGGAGACAGAGTACGACTACAATTGAAAAAGGAGAGGCTGCAGGTGCTTGGTAATAAAATCAAGGCTCTAAGGTATGGTCCCTTTGAGATGCTTTAAATGGTGGGTGATAATGCCTATCAATTCAATTTACCACCATATATGCGCATTTATTTAGTTGTAAATGTAGAGAATTTGAAACTCTATGAGCCTTCCATGCTAGATCAGGAAGAGGAATAGGTCCTACTTTCTGTGGAGGATTTGGCACCAGACGCTTAGGTAGAGTTGACAGAAGATACAGTTTTGTAGAAGAGGTCCAGAACTACAAGACAAGGGCAACAAGACCTTTGGCAGATTGGGTTGAAGGGACAACTTCCAGGCAAAGCTAAATGGTACACCAAAGAGAAGGTGGAGGAAAAATTTCCTCACCTCATTCAGTAAAAGCTTTTGGGGACCAAAAGCCTCCCAAAATGGGGAGGTGTCATCTGAATTGGATCATTATATTGTTTGTCATCCATCTCGATGCATTTGGAGTGGAAAAAGTGGGGAGGAATTAGCTCATGGGACCATTTTTGCTTGCGGGACCCAGTTTGGTGAAACGAGGTCTGAAACCTTTCGGAAGCATTTCGAGGCATCGAACGACGTTTTTTGTGGGTAAAACTTTGCCGCTTAAGCGCAACATCTTTTTCATGACATTCTACACACATAGAGGTTTCCAATGATGCAAGAATAACGCCAATCAGAGTACGTATGCAAATGTTATGCCACTCAGAAGTTGACCTTCTTGTTTTCACATCTATAGTTCGGGAGGATCTTGTATCAGCCCCCATTATTCATGGAAAAGGGGCTAGCCACGTGTTTGTGATGTAAAAGACTTTAGAAGAGTCTATTTTGTAACTCTGGTTAAGTGTTGATGTAGTCAAACTTAACCACTAGTAGGCTATTAGGCCACTAGGAGGAAGAGGCATACCATTCTTTCGAGAGCATTTTGTTCCATAGTTGAGCAAAGATAGCCAGGAGAGATAGGAGGTAGAGCACATAGAGAGGATCTGTGCACTGTAGCAGCCCACGGGGCACAAACATCACTTCTGTGTATCTGCAGCCATATTTCCAGATAGAGAACGAGAGCGAAGCGACCTCACATTCCAGCTGGGTTTTCTCTCGAAAGGGTTTCCCAAAGAGCATATCTTGTGTATTATGTGTGTGTGAGTTTATTTTGTTGTTCTCTACTTTTCTGCTTGATTTACTTTTACATGCATCCACAATAAAAGACAAGTGACACAATATGTAGGCATGTTAGTCAAGGCCAAAACCTCTCACCTCTTTAGAGGAAAAGCCGATCAAAATTCTTCTTCTAGATCTTCAATTGATGAGTACCAAGATCATGACATAGACCCTTGACTCTAGTATCCTCCCAAGAACCTTATCACTATCCTTGATGCTCTGCCTCTTCCCTTTGACTTTCCTACTTGATTTGGAACTGCTCTCCTCAGCTCCTAGAGAAACTCAGTTTCTATCATTCACACTGCTTCATCTCGACCTCTCCTAGAGACACTCGGTCTCTATGATTCCACTGGCTTCCTCTAGAGAATCTCGGTCGCTAGATCTCTATCTCAGTTATCCGGAACAAGTATCCAGAAGAATCCCTTCTTTGCTATCCTAGAAGAAACTTCTCTTTCGCTTGCCTAGAAGAAACTTTCCTTCGTTGACCCCAAAAGAAATCTCCTTCGTTGCCCTAGAAGAATACTTCTTCGTTGGCCCAGAAGAATCCTTCTTTGCTGCCCTAGAAGAAAACCTTTTTCACACTTCTCTTGTTCACCTCTTCTTCGCACTTCTGCTTGACTGAATGCAAGTCGAGTTGCTTGCCTCTAAGTGAGGCTGAGTGTGGCTATATATACACCTCCACACATGTCTTTTAAGCTGACATGATCCCTAGAGGTTAGGCTGACTTCTTCCATCATTGTAGGTTGACTTGAAAAGGATAAGTGACAAGGTCTTAGAGGATACTTTACATAGACAATTTTGACCTTCTTACGAATTATAACATGACTTCATTACATGACAATGACTCTTATCATTTTATGACTAGATGACAAATAATTCCTAAAGACTCTCAATGGGAGTCTTGACTCAAAAACAAAATCTGTTGCTCATGAAACCCATGAAGCAAGTCAATATAATAAATTTATTTTTTCTTCTTTACATTTCATTACATAAAATCATAATTACATGTCATTATGAAGACCAAACCTAGTTACACATTTCAATAGGATTGATGCGAAATAAATCTCCTACATAGAAGTTGACTTGGAGGTCACTTTGGACATTACAATACTAATGATATGATGGGATCAAAATAAGTAGACTTTGATATTCGTAGAAGGTGGTTGTCAAGTTTTTTGGACTAGCGAAGTAAGAGTACAAAACACCGGATGGGTCTTCACGCTCACTAGTTGCTCCTTAGTCCTTCAACTTGCCCATTGTTGCTCCTTAGCAACTTCTTCCCACTATTGTCTTCTTGTGTTGCTCCAATGAAGACAGACGTAGGGCACGAGGGCTGCCACCAATCACTGTCAAAAATCCTACTCAACAACTTGGGCTAGTCAAACAACTCCCTTTGACCTCCTTTCAGCCTTCAAAGATCAGTCATTGAGCTCAACAATCTTGCCTCACCTAGTAGACCTAGTGTCCTTTCTAGTTCTACACTTCGGTCCCACAAGGATCACTTTATCACTGCCCTCCAACAATCCACAAGTGTCCTTCCGACTTTTGTCTAATCTGGACCAGTGTTGTGAACATCTCGATAACATCTTAAGTTTATCTCGAAATCACGATTTTTTGGCCTAGTTGATGTTTTCCTATTTTTAAAGATATTTTTTATGGTACCTTATTTTTTTCTGATGTTTGTTGATTTTTACCAATATTTTCCCGATTTTTATGATTTTTTGGTTTTTTGAACCCTTGCCAATTTTATCTCGATCCCGATGTTCGCAACATTGATCTCGACCTATCCATTAACAACAACATCAACTTAAGCACAACCACACATACCTCTTGTGTTGGTGTGACACTGCTGTAGATTCTGTACTCTGGTTAGGGCTAATTTGACAATTACTTCAGCCTTGTTCCTGCTCCAAAACCCTATACTTAGTTTCGGATCCCCTCAGTACTCATGCTGCTACCCTTCGCTGGGCCTTAGGGCTAGTTTGCACCCTTTTAAGGCCACTCGGCCCCCTCAACTAGGTTGGTAGAGAACCTTGGTCCCTTTTGCTCATACAGTCCTGAAGTGCGGCTTGTTTATGAGAGGATTTCCACCACGAAACACCCACCTGTCCAAAAAAACTAACATAAATATTCGGCCTTCTCTGAATTGAATCTACCCATCAATCATAGAAATAATAACCCAAAACAAGTGCCTTTCCTTCCCTAGCTGAGCTTCAAACTTTTGCGATGTTTTTCAAAGGTGTGTAACTATAAAAATGTTGCAAATTGGATGCTCCTTTGAGGTCACCCAACCCTTTTATTTATTTGCTTCATGTGGGTGTTTGAACAACCCTCCAAAAGGCACCATTAACTTGAAGCAGACTTGAACTTGTTGATAAATTAGCCCACCTAAACATATAAAAATTCATAACTCTCTTTGTAGACCTTTAGTTTTGATGATTTTTGTGGCCCCTTGTTCCTTTTAGGGTCCTCTATCGGCTTCATAAGTCAAATCAATTATAACCCTTGTGGTTTTGGCCCCACATCGTTTGGTACAAAACCCCAAGCGTGGGTTCTAGGCCCACAAAGCACATTTTTGGTGCTCCTTCCTCCAAAAGCCGAACCCTAGGGCTTTGAGTACCTTCCAAGCTATCAATATCAACAATAAAACCCCACACATGTGGGTCAATATCCTCCATAAGCATGACATCATGCCCATTTTGGGTTATAAATGCCGTGAAAGTGCATGAATGGGCTAGTGGGATGTCTCATCATCATAATCAACTCCAATCATTGGGGGAAAGCCCTCAAGAAGTGCCTGAAAATGCCTCAAGTGTCAAAACCATGCTCTGGGTGCCCTATGTCACCCTCTCAAGGGCTAGATGGATGGCATGGCATCATCTCTCTTAAGTGTTGGGGCTATAAGTGCAAGCTCAATCCCTCCCTTGTCATCTTGGGGATAACCATCATCATTTGGACTCCATATTAAACAATGCCCATCAAGTAGTGTCAAGGCTAACCTGGGGGCATGATGGGTTCACTGGTTACAACATCTAGAATATACAACACCAAGCAAGAGCAGTTTAGCATTTCAACATCTAGGGTTGCTTTGAGGTGTTAATCATCTGCTGGAGTCATCAAAGTGCATAACACTCTGCTCTGGAGGGGCAACGCTGCATCTGCAAGGTCATCACTGCTTTCTGAAAGCGTAAAGGGGCTTGGGCATGATATGTAGTGGAGACGTATAATGTGTGAAGGACCACCTGGAAAAACCATATCACGAAATCAAGTGAAAGTCACCAATCATTAGGGACAATGATCATGGGTGCATCACAGGGGACCATACTTAATTGTTAAGAGCATAATAACGCTTCAAACTGTGATCACTCTGTAACTAGACCAAATCCTATAATAGTGTTCCCTACTTGTGTTTGGGATGGTTAGATGGTTAACCATATGAGGTTTTATCAGCCCCTAAGGGGAGGTAACATGTCCTAGGTTAACCCATCAATCTATAGATGCTTGTGATAATAATGACAATGAATGGGAAAGACATCAAGGCAATGTGCCATGGTCATGGGACCAACAGATGGAGGTTCATCCTACTTTGTCTTTGTTTCATATCTTGAGAGATAAAGAGGAAGTTAGGGAGTAAGCTGTTCTAAAAATGAACCAAAATGCAGCAGTTATTTTGGCAAACTTGTTGATGTGTCACATGGTCCATGATATGGGAGTAGTCGTAGGTCAAGTGTTTGATCTGCTAGCCAGGGCAAATGTGAGTTAGTGAGTCAAGCTCACTTGCAATCTGTATCACCTTGGTTTGACTGTTGAATCAAGTTCTACGTACTGGTAACAATGTTCTCCTATTCTAGGGCCATGACTGATAGGGGCTTGAGGGTATGCTTGAATCAAGAGGGTTCTTATGGGGGTTATTCTTGAGAATGGATTTATATCAGTTCTGGAAATTTTAATGCCAGACATGTTCCACTGTACTACCTTCATCTTCTGTATAACATCAATCACATGATGTTTTCACGAAAGATAACATACATCTTGGAACATAAACAATAGAGCGCTTGGTCATTGGCCTTTGCTGTCAAGTCCTGATAACATAGGTGGAAAAGTTCATGCATTTCCTGATTTTGAAATTGTGGATGTCCTACTTTGTCTTTGTTTTCAGATCTGGGGAAATAAGGAGGAAGTTAGGATGAAAGTTGGGATGAATGTTGTGCTGAAAATAAGCGAAAATGCAGTAGTTACAGGTCATGCAGCAAGTATTTTGTCTAACTCGGTGACCTGGTCCATGAATTGTGAGTAGTTTGTAGGTCAAGTGTTTGACCTGCTATCCAGGTCAAATGTGAGATGGTGACTCAAGCTTGCTGGCAATTTGAATCACCCAGTTTGGCTGCTGAATCAAGTTTTGCCTACTGGTAACACTGATTTACTATTCTATGGCCATGATTGACTGGGGTATGAGGGAACATTTGAATGGTTGTGGAGTGTTAATCTTGAGAATGGATTTGTATCAGCTCTGTAAATTTTAGTACCAGAGATGTTCCACTGTGCTACCTCCATTTTATTTATAATTTCAATCACATAATGCTTTTCATAAAAGAGAACATACAATCTAGAGCACAAACAATAGAGTGTTTGGGCATTGTCCTCCACTGTCAAGTCCTGAATTTATTTTCTTTCATTTTAGAACTTTTGACTTTTAGCTGCTGCCTATTTCAGGTAGCACACAAGTAGCTAGAAATGTGTCAAAAATATGCAGATAAATTGTCTCAGCATTATAAATCAATCCAGAAGAAATTGGATGTGTTTAATGAAAATCATTATAATTTTCTTTTCAGTTATCAAGGAATAAAATATCAGAGGAAGCTTGCTATGGTGTTGGAGTTATCTTGGAAATAGTGAGCCACTTTCTAGTATATATGGGTGCTGCCCACAGGTTTTTGCTGACCGAATCATAATTTGTAATATGTTACAACTGTCAACTAATTTTTTTTCAAGTGTTTCCTTTTTCTTTCAGAATGTTTAAAACTACACCTTTTATTGATTTATAGGATCTAAGATTATTATTGTTCAATGACAAGCTGTCAAATTATGCCTGGAAATTCCAAATTTGCTGTCTGTTGAAATTTCCCATTGTTTGTGGCTGTAGTTTCCCCTACTTATTCTTACAGCAATGGAATGGAAGTCAAAGGCTCGACTGAGTGATAATTTTACAAGGGGACTATTTCCAATTTCAACTTGTTCTTTCTACAAGATTGAAGCTTAGTCTTTTGGAGAGAGCAAAGCATGCACTCTTTTTCAATGGCCTGGTGAGTGACAACCAATTTTATATCTTAATTGTTTCTTATTTAATGGAAGAAAGGATGATATTTTTGCAATAAAAGTTTCTTAATGTTTGCTGTTCAAGTTTTTCTACAATTCACAGGTGGAACCCGGATGAAATTCACCATGAAGGTGTGATTTCTGATAACTTTTTTTTTGCGCTGCCTTGAGAGCAGCATATGTTAGTGATTATCAAAAAGACGTAGAGTACATCTCAACAGGCCCCTTTCCCTCATTCCGACTAGACTTGTTGAGATTTGGACCTAAAGGAAAACATAGACAAACAATGACATTCTTTATTTCCAATGGGCCTATTAGCCTTGGCATACATAGACAAAAAACATAAGAGAACCTTGAATAGGAGGCAACATGTTAAGGAGGTGGGTTGGGAGGAATGATAGGAGGAGCAACAAAGTAGCCCATGTGTTCATGCATGTGAAATTCAATATGCTCCGCCCTCGCTTCCAAGTTGCGGAGGTGGTCATTGGTGCGTTGCTGTTGGCGTTGAAGACTGTTCAGCTGTTCCAGAATTTTGTTTTGACTATATTGGCTATCGTTGATGTAAGCTACCAACTTGTTACGATCCTCATATCTATGCTCCCTCAAAATGTCCATGTTCACTTTGACGTTGCGCTGGGCTGCCGCAAGGGACTCGAGGGTGGCTGGAGCAATCACATGGCTTGGGGAATGGGTTGGAGAGATAGCATGTTGGGTCCCTATAATACTAGTGATTACCCCATTACTATTGTAGTTATAGCCCTTATTTATATTGTTGTGTCCCCATTGCCCCCATATTGCTATTAATGTGCCCATAGAATCCCTCTATTGTTATTTTTGTGGCTTTATATTTTTATTGTTAGGTCGGTTGGATTATATTGTGACTCCTTAGACTCCTATATATAGAAAGGAGGTTTTGTCATTTGTATCATCCAAGAATTGTTCATTTATGTAATGTAAAGGAGGTTGCCCCCTCGAAGAGGCTGAATTCTAAGGCGTTGATCTATCTTTTCTATCTTTTTTTGAGCTGGTTTCATAACATTTGGTATCAGAGCTTTGGATTCTAGGGTTTCGCTGCTCCAAACAGGTCATCGTGGCATTTTCGCTATAACTTTTTTTTGTGACGTTTCAGAAGTCGCAAAAAAACCCATTTGAGAAGAAATCGCGCTGAACTTTGGTTCCGAATTTCAGAGCTTTTTGCGCGATATTTTCGGATATATGATCTGAGGAAGTTGGTCTTTTTGCAGACTCCTGAATTACACTCAAAACAGGTGACCTGGGGAAAATCGTCATAACTTTCTTTCTGAGCATCAGATTGAAATTTCGTAAGAAGGTACAAAAAGAGGATGGACTGTAGTTTTCTTTTGTATATTTTTTAGAGTCAAAGGTTGAAACAGTGACACGTGGCACTTCATACAAGTTCGCTCTACTGAACTAGTCTATAATCAGGTCACTGCGGGAGATTGTGCATAACTCTTTCTTGGAGAATCCAATTTGGATTAGACTAGTGGCATTGGAAAGAGGGCATAGAAGGCTACTACAGGTCACAATTTTAGAACTGGATGATTCGAAATTACAGAGATACATCAGATTCAATATCAGGCTTCTACAAAGTAAAAAAATGTGTGTAGTTTTTTTTTAATTTTTGCATAAACTTGTTTTGAAGGAATTCAAAGGGCATAGTAAAGCATTATTATCGGTAACTGATGCCCCGAAGAAAGAAAATGCAAACACCTAGTAAGGAACTTGAAAGCTCTAGCATGACTCATGAAGAAGAGGAAGAAATGCTACATGATATATCAAAATTACAAGAACAAGTGCAACAAATGTCACGCTCACAAAAGCTAACAGAGGCTAAGATAAATGGCATGGAATCTAAGATAAAGGGCATGGAAGCTAAGATGGATGATCTGAAGACAGGTTTGAGGACAGATTTGAAGACAGACAAAGATAAACCAGGAAAGATAATCAGCTCTAATGGTATGACAAAGCTTCTAAAAAAGGAGCAAAGGGGTGTAATTGCACAATTATGTTCGCTAGATGTTTCCACATTAGAATCATCTGTTTCTCCAGATCTTCAAAAAGTCCTGGACAATCATTCTAAGGTATTTGAGACTCCCAAGGGTCTCCCACCTATGCGTGATCATGATCATGCTATTCATCTGATTCCAGGAAGTGTTCCTCCAAACATCAGGTCGTACAGATATCCCTATGTCCAAAAGAGTGAAATTGAACGTATGGTTGCAGAAATGCTAGAGGCTGGTATAATTCAACCGAGTCAAAGTTCTTTCTCTGCTCTAGTAGTATTGGTGCAAAAGAAGGATGGATCATGGCGCATGTGTCCGGATTATAGGGAGCTCAACAAGCTCACTATTAAAGATAAGTTCCCCATTCCTGTCATTGATGAATTACTGGAAGAATTGCATGGATCAATTTACTTCACCAAGTTGGATTTTCGTTCAGGATATCATCAAATCAGAATGAAGATTGAAGACATTCCGAAAACGACATTTAGAACTCATGAGGGTCATTATGAATTTTTGGTCATGCCTTTTGGCCTTGCCAATGCACCTTCAACATTTCAAGGTTTGATGAATTCAATTTTCAAACCATTCCTTAGAAAATTTGTGTTAGTATTTTTTGATGATATACTTATCTACAACAAGTCTTGGAAGGATCATGTTGAACATGTTGACAGGGTGCTACAACTATTGGAGGAGAAACAATTATATGCCAAAAGATCCAAATGTTTCTTTGGAGTCCAGGAGGTGGAATATTTGGGTCATATTGTATCTCATGAAGGAGTTAAGGTAGACCCTACCAAAATTAAAGCCATTAAGGAATGGAAAATCCCCACATCCATAAAGCATTTGCGCGGATTTCTTGGGTTGACAGGGTATTATTGCAAGTTTGTTAAGAATTATGGGAGAATAGAAGCACCTCTAACGACATTATTGAAGAAAGATGCATTTTCATGGACTCCGGAAGCAACAAAGGCCTTTGAACATCTTAAAGGGGCAATGTGCCAAGCACCGGTCTTAGCTACACCAGACTTCACAAAAACCTTTATTGTGGAATGTGATGCTTCAGGAAATGGAATTAGTGCTGTTCTAATGCAAGATGAAAGACCCATTGCTTTTGAAAGTCGTCCAATCAAGGGAAAGTTTCTAAGCAAAGCTATTTATGAGAAGGAAATGTTGGCAATACTCCATGCACTTAAGAAATGGCGACCCTACCTAATGGGAAGACACTTCAAGGTAAAAACGGATCATGATAGCCTTAAATACTTTTTAGAACAAAGATTATCCTCTGAAGAGCAACAAAAGTGGGTCACAAAGATGTTGGGTTATGACTTTGAAATCATCTACAAAAAAGGGAAGCAAAATGTGGTGGCAGATGCACTCTCAAGGAAGGATGAGGATGTGGAAGCATTCTTGTGCGCTATTTCTATCATCCAACCAGATTCGATAAATGAAGCAAGGGAGGAATGGAAGAATGACGGAGAAGTGTGGGCACTTATTCGAAAGCTACAACAAGATTCCAGTACGTCTGATACATTTAGCTGGAAAAATGATTCATTATGGTACAAAGATCGCTTATACCTCTGTAAGAATTCCCAGCTAAAACAAAAGATTCTTATGGAATTGCACACTTCTCCCTTAGGAGGGCACTCATGATTTTTAAAAACTTACCACAGGGTTAAGAAGGAATTTTTTTGGGATGGCCTTAAATCAGATATTCAAAAGTTTGTGGCAGAATGTTTGGTTTTCCAACAAAATAAAGTTGAAACAATTAAGACACCGGGTCTATTACAACCTTTATCCATTCCAAGCCAACGTTGGGAGGAGGTATCAATGAATTTTATCACAGGTTTACCCAAGTCTGAGGGAAAGAGTGTCATCATGGTGGTAGTTGACAGACTTACCAAGTATGCACACTTTTGTGCATTATCACATCCAATTAAAGCCAGTACAGTTTCTACTGCATTTATGGAAACAATTCAAAAGCTACATGGAAACCCAAAGATTATTGTAAGTGACAGAGATCCCATTTTCACTGGAAATTTTTGGACAGAATTATTTTCTTGTCTTGGTACTCAGTTAGCTCATAGCTCATCTTATCATCCTCAATCTGATGGGCAAACTGAGATAGTAAACAAATGTTTGGAAGGATATCTTCGTTGCTTTGTATCTGATAAACAGACACAATGGGTCAAATGCTTGCCTTTGGCTAAATGGTGGTATAACACTTCCTTTCATATAGCAACAAAAATGACCCCATTTATGGCACTTTATGGGTATCAACCACCATCCATCACATCATATTTAAGAGAAAATTCTAAGGTTCAGGCAGTGGAACATCACATCGAACATCAACAACAAGTCCTCCAACTCTTAAAGGATAACTTCGTGTTGGCACAGAATAGAATGAAACAACAGGCAGATCAACATCGCAGTGAAAGAAGTTTTGATGTAGGTGATTGGGTATTCCTACAGCTACAACCATATAAGC
Source organism: Pinus tabuliformis (assembly GCA_031772625.1). NCBI lineage: Eukaryota > Viridiplantae > Streptophyta > Pinopsida > Pinales > Pinaceae > Pinus > Pinus tabuliformis. The sequence goes on along the minus strand of CM062806.1, from coordinate 708,253,309 downwards.
AAATGTCCCTCAAACAAGCTAAGAAGGATAATAAATTATCACCAAAGTATTATGGTCCGTACAAGGTGTTGCAAAAAATTGGTACTATGGCATACAAATTGGAGCTTCCTGCAGCTTCTCGATTGCACCCAATTTTCCATGTTTCATGCTTAAAAAAGGTTATAGGCGACAAGCTCCCAGTTCAAACAATATTTCCAGAACTTGACGAGGAAGGAAAAATTATATTGGAACCGGAAGCAGTTATAGAAACAAGAACTCGACAGCTACGAAATCGATCAATTTCAGAGTACCTTATCAAGTGGAAGAACTTATCCACTGAAGATTCCACATGGGAGGATGAGAATTTTATGCAGAAGTATCCAGAACTACTCAAGCGTTGAGGACAACACTTTTTTGAAGGAGAGGGGCATGTTGGGTCCCTATAATACTAGTGATTACCCCATTACTATTGTAGTTATACCCCTTATTTATATTGTTGTGCCCCCATTGCCCCTATATTGCTATTAATGTGCCCATAGAATCCCTCTATTGTTATTTTTGTGGCTTTATATTATTATTGTTAGGTCGGCTGGATTATATTGTGACTCCTTAGACTCCTATATATAGAAAGGAGGTTTTGTCATTTGTATCATCCAAGAATTGTTCATTTATGTAATGTAAAGGAGGTTGCCCCCTCGAAGAGGCTGAATTCTAAGGCGTTGATCTATCTTTTCTTGAGCTGGTTTCATAACATAGCAGAGGCCTCCTTTATTTCCCGATTGTCAGATGTGTTTGCGAGCGAACGATTGCCCGGGTTCGGCCGCTCAACATGGTGGTGATTGCCTGCCCCCGGTGAGGGTGTCCCCTTTAACGCGGCATGATGTCGAGCCGAGGGTGCCAGAGGAAGGGAGAGGCTGGAAAACAGGAACCACAAGAATCATGTATGACCCAATATTCAAACTTGTAAAAACACCATTGCCGAGATATATAACACCATGTAATACAACCACACAAGAATCTTGGTGGATGACACGAGATTGTAGTGCCAAGGCGCGACTAAGCGTGGGGCTTTCCTCCACACCCAAAACTGGCCGATAGAAACACCCCAACCCTTGTACATAAAGAATTCCCACCCTTTGTCTGACATCGTGCTCCTAGACTTGCCTTCGTGGTTGCTGGGGGGCGCAGTGCGACTATGGACTGTTGATTTGGGGTAGCATCAGATGTGTTTTAAGCCTCAAAGTTTGCAGGGAGGCTTGGGCACAGGTATTCCAAAGAACCCATAAAGCATTTTCGGAAATTCCACCCATAAATGATTTTATTAAAATAATTAATATTTTTAATGGGGTTCCTAAGTCTAAAGTTAGGAAAATTAAAATATTAATGGGTATTAATCTAATTAGGGTGAAACTTCTAGAAAAAGCCATGGATCAAGTCAAAACGATGTGAGCCTTTGATTAAGATGTAATCTAGGCCATTGGTTGTATTTCAGAGTCCTCTGGATTTGGGAACCGCAGAGGTTGATCCCAGATAGGCAGGGAGGAATAAGTTGGTTTGTTAATGGACGCAAAAAACTTGGACGAATGTGATCAACACCAGACGGAGAACTAGGTATGCAGAGAATCAAGTACGCAGGTATGCAGAGAATCAGGTACGCAAATGCATTTAATTTGATAGAATTTTGAAAAAGGAAATCTGTTAATCTGATTAAAATATAAAAATTAATATCAGTCTTTACAGTCTTTATATTTTGATTGAAATGAAAAAAACAATCTTTACATATCAACATAAGGATATAAGAACAGGCTTGAGGGCCATTTGGAAGACACAGAGAGAGATTGGAAAAATCGATTTTCTGAAGTGAGAAGTTGTCAAGAAGAAAATCGATTGAGGAGATCTTGTAGTAGAGGGGCAGTGAAAATCCGGGAGAAGGAATTTCCGGAGAGTACAAGGCAGAGAGAGGACAAATAGACGTTCAGAGGAAGGCTGATGCTGACACACGCAGTGCTGACACAGGGGCAACTTAGTCCTTGAGGAGAAGTCGAGATTCTGCTGAGGGAGTCGAAGTTTAGTTACTGGAAGCCAGGGTGTGAGTTCGAGAGGCAGAAAGTTGATTTCTCAGCCAGTAGAGGATCCAGAGGAGAGGCAGCGTAATACCCAAGAGGGGTGACGTAGTTCTGCACAGAGGCCACGCAGAGGGCGATGTAGAGCCTCCAGAGCAAAAGGATCAGTCACTGATTCTCCAGCGACAGGGTGAGATCATTTCACCACTTTCGTTCAATATTCTCTTAGTATTGGATTGCTAGTTGAGCATCCTAGAATTGTACTCAGAATTTTTTCCTGCATAATAAACCCTCATAGCTGCTGCATCGGTTTTGCCGCATTGGGTTTTTCCGGGGATGTTTTGTCCAAAAATAACTGTCTTGTGTGCTGTATTTTTCTTTCTTGCTCAGTGTTTTGTTTCCGCATATATGTAAATTAAGTGAAGGCTGCAAATGTGTTTACTTCAATATTTACTATAGAACACAATAAATAACTTGCATGATTTAAATAAGTGGGAGAAGTAACATCAACTTGCTGCAGTAGGGATTCCGACTTAGGAATTCTCACATGGTATCAAAGCTAGTGCAGGTGAGACAAGAAGAGAAAAACTAGAAACGCTAGTGCAGGTGAGACAAGAAGAGAAAAACTAGAAACGCTAGTGCAGGTGAGACAAGAAGAGCAAAACCAGAAACCCTAGCGTCGAGTAGAAGGGGAAATCGAAAAGTTGCAGGAGGCAACAAGTCGAAACCCTAGAGGGTTTGAGCAGTTGTAGTTGAAGGGTCGAAAATTTGAGGTAGTCTCTCTCCTAGTGAGTTGACGGTGAGAAAGAGCTTCTAGTTTGAATTTTGCTGCGACAGAGGGAGTAATGTCGAGCCTCAGCGTGAGGAGCAGTGGGTGGACGTAGATTTTTCAGTATGCGACTTGGCCGGGTGAGTAGCAGAGGAGAAACAACTCACTAGCTCCATCGGGGAGTGCGTAAGTCGGCGTAGGAGCTACGCAGTAGGGAGAAAGAGGGAGCTGTTCAACAATTTTCGGAGGAGATGACAGCCAATGGCTTGAGGGAACATGACAGGTTGGATGGGGCTTCCAACTTATGCCATCTGGAAGGCTAGGATGACTTTCCTTCTAGATGAGCATGCTCTCAAGATGTATGTTGATAATGTGGTAATTGTCCCAGTGGATGCAGATCCGCTGAAGAAGTACAGAGCTGAGATGGCTAAGGCGAAGAGGATGATCTTGGATGGAGTTAAGGATCACGTGGTGTGCCACGTTGCAAGCAAAGGGACTGCTAAGGAGATGTGGGATGCCTTGGCCACATTGTATTAGGGATCTTCTGAGCAGCAGAAGATGTACTTAGAGCAGAAGTTGAGATCTCCTCAGATGCAGAAGGGAGAATGTGTGGATTCGTTCCTCATGAAATTGAAGGAGACTCATGATGAGCTATCAGCTGTGGGACATACACCTCAAGACTTGGAGTTAGTAAAATGGGCTCTAAATTTTGTCTCAGATGATTGGCAGTGTTGGACAATGCAGAAGGGAGAACATGTGGATCCATTCCTCACGAAACTGAAGGAGACTCGTGATGAGCTGTCAGCTGCGGGACATACACCTCAAGACTTGGAGTTAGTAAAACTAGCTCTAAATTCTGTCTCAGATGATTGACAACGCTTTGTCCAGAGTATCTTGGGCAGAGCAACATTGCCAGATTGGGACGAGATGTGGGCAACTCCTAAACAAGAAGAGCTGAGGAGAGACTTGCTCAAGGTCAAACTTGAAGGGAGTAGCAATAGTAGTGGGTCGAAGCCCAAAGTGGAGGAAGAGGATAACACAATCCTTACATCGAAGGGACAACAAGGATAACAAAGACGAAAGAAGGACGTCTCCAAGGTGAAGTGCTTCAGATGTGGTGATATGGGCCTCTATGCATCTCGGTGTCCTTTGAAGAAAAAGGACAAGAATGAGAAGCATGATCCCGAGGTTGCAAATGCGAAGATTGACGAGGAGGAGTTCGCCATGAAAGCAGAGATACCTCCAAGAGCGAGGTGGGTTGACATAGAGTTGTAGTAAGGAGGAGTGCAGATGAGCAGGATCCTTGAGGAGCCCACCTCTTGGATCATTACTTTGCTACGAGAGCCCATGATCAGTAGTTGTGGGATGGTGGAGTTTCAATTGGTGCCATGGAGTGTTGATGCGTCCAGATGCAGTGGCTAGAAGAGCCAGAGACTGAGCAGTGCAGAGAGGCAACAATGCAGGGAGGCATAATGCAGAGCTTCGGCTACGTAGTGGCTTCAGAGGCATCAAGGGACTAGCAACAGTCAGGATTTCAGCACCGAGGAGTATCCACTGGATACTTGTCCAGTTTTTGGGTGTTTTCAGTTGCTTCTCTCAGCAATTGAGTTGCAATACGGATGCAATGTTAGCAGTGGTAGTGATAGCAACATAACATATGCAACATTTGAGAGAGAGATGCAGTGCAGATGCAGTGTTGGGTAACTGGACTAGCAACAACACGAATGCAGAGGGAGTGTCAAAGGCAACAATATGTCAGACATCAGCAACGCAAAGACGATGATTCAGAGTCAGAGCAATATGCAGAGAGAGTTTATTGCTAGAGCACATTCCTCACTAGGAGGGAGTGTTGATTTTGGGTAGCATCAGATGTTCTCTAAGCCTCAAATTTTGCAGGGAGGCTTGGGTACATGTATTCCAAAGAACCAAGAAAGCGTTTTGGGAAATTCCACCCAGAAGTGATTTTATTAAAATACTTAATATTTTTAATGGGGTTCCTAAGTCTAAACTTAGAAATATTAAAATATTAATGTGTATTAATCTAGTCAGGGGTGAAACTTCTAGAAAAAGCCATGGATCAAGTCAAAACGATCTAAGCCTTTGATTAAGATGTAATCTAGGCCGTTGGTTGTCCAACAAAAAGATATAATAAGGGGCTTGAGGGTCATTTGGAAGACACACAAAGAGATTGAGAAAATCAATTTTCAGAAGTGAGAAGTTTTTAGGGCGAAAATCGATTGAGGAGATCTTGCAGCAGAGGGGCAGTGAGAATTCGAGAGAAAGAATTTCTGGAGAGTACAAGGCAGAGAGAGGACAAAAAGATGTTCAGAGGAAGGCTCACGTTGGCCAATGCAGTGCTGACGTAGAGGCAACGTAGTCCTTGAGGGGAAGTCGAGTTTTTGCCGAGGGAAGTCAAAGTTTAGTTTTCAAAAGCTAGGGTGTGAGTTTGGGAGGCAGAAAGTCAATTTCTCAACCAACAGAGGATTTAGAGGAGAGGCAACGTAATACCTAGGAGGGGTGACATCGAAGCTGCCCAGGGTGATGCAGTTTTGCGCAGAGGCCACACAGAGGGTGACACAAAGCCTCCAGAGCAAAAAGATCAGTCATTGATTCTCTAGTGACAGGGTGAGATCATTTCACCAGTGTTTTGTTCAGTATTCTCTTTGTATCAGATTGCTAGTTGAGCATCCTAGAATTGTACTCATAATTTTCTCTTGCATGATAAACTCTCAAAGTTGCTGCATCGGATTTCCTGCGTTGGGTTTTTTTGGGGACGTTTTGTCCAAAAATAACTGTTTCTTCATTTGTTGTATTTTTCTTTCTTGCTCAGTGTTCTATCTCTGCATATATATAAATTAAGTGAGGGCTGCAAATGTATTTGCTTTGATATTTGTCGTAGAACACAATAAATAACTTGCATGATTTAAACAAGTAGGATAAGTAACATCAGTTTGTTGCAGTAGGTATTCCGGCTTAGGAATTCTCACATGGACCGCCCCTTCACTTTGAGTGCCGAAAGGAGTAGCACCCCGACAAGCCCGTAGCCTGAGATAGGCCCAATTGCATAGCTAGGCACTACAACACTTGAAACACAAATTACAGGGGGTAAAAACTAGCTTACCTCGAGGACTAGGCACCTCCTCCATCATTGGCACTAACTCTTCATCCTTCGAGAAGAGGTTCCGGGCAGGAGTACAAAGAGACTCAGTAATATTGCTCGTGCCAGGATCCCATGGATAGTCCCTGGTCTCAGTGCTGTGCCACCTCAGGCTATCCCATACAACTGTCACTTTGCACACCCACTGCCTTGACCTCGACAGCGTGTTCGAATAATGAGTAGTACCACTACCCTTTGCACCCTTCCAATTTCTCGCCTGAAATGTACAATTGGAGAATTTCCCTCTATGTTTGGGTATTTATCAACAATGCATGTGAGCAGGGTGTTTGCTTGCGGGCAATTAGAGCATGCCTAACTATTCATGGAAGATTAATGGAGCGCGTGGAGGCCGGACAGGCTCTGAACTCGGTCTACTTGCCAAGTGGTGATCTGGATGTACACCCCCATTGGGGATATCTCGAATATCTCTTTTTTGGGTAAATGCTTGTTTTTTTTCAAATTTGTGTAACTTTTATTTTATTTTATTTTTCGTTGAAACTTACTTGTGGTATTACAATATTGATCATGACATTACATAATTTTTGTATAATTATTAATTATTTATTTAAAAATTTGATTTTTTTCCCAATTATTAAATGGGCAAAAATCAATTTAAAAAAAAAATATTGAAAACCCTATATTTTTGTTTGCTAAATTGTGTGAGTCTGAGATGACTGCATACTTAATCTTTGGCTTGAGAAACTGTGACCCATCAGTATTTAAGCTGTCAAAATCACAGTGAAAATCACTTAGGGATTGCACCTGGTTTGGGCCACAACCCTTAACATGGCTAGAATTTTCCCTATGGAGTTTTGAAGTGGTGTTTTTCACATCACAAAGTGCCTTCACCGTTTATTCTCGTGAGCAAATATATATATATATATATATATATATATATATATATATATATATATATATTTGTTCCTCCTTTTATTCTATTTTTATTAAAATTAAGGAAAAAAACCAATTAAAAAAACCAGATATTCTTAAAAATGATTATTATTATTATTATTTTTTGAATATATGTATATTTTTAGGTTGTATTTATTTTATTATTATTTTATATAGATTTTTTAACTGCTATTTTTTTTCAAATAATTTTTTAAAACCAAGTATATTTTATTTATTTATTTTTGTAACTAGAGAAATCAACAATTGGGTTAGTCTCGTACTCACGTGACACGAGGTTGATTCCAGCTGCTACCACATCTCTGGGGCTTGTGACTTGTCTTTTTCTTTGTAAACTGGGCTACTCCAGGGGATTTGAACCTTGGATCTCTTTGTTTACACAATACTTCATATCACGACGATCGTCAATTAAGTTGCACCCTTGGGATATATATATATATATATATATATATATATATATATATTTTCGGTCAAAAAAAGTAATTATATTATCAGAAAATCAATAGATACAAAATACATCTCCACAGGCTTAGAATTTGGTTTAAGCCTAGCTTTAAGGAACAAGTAGCCTGGAGGAAGACCATGACAACTGGTGTCACTAGTTATTGTCGGCTGGCTTATAGGCCAGTACTCACAAAGCACAAAATAGGCAAAAATGCATATCATAGGAATCCACATTATGGAGGTGTATTTGGAGGAAAGGCTAGAGGAGCAGCGAAGAGAGCAACACGTTCATGCATGTGGAAGTCTATGAGCGCCACCCTTGCTTCCAGGGAGCGAAGCTGGTCATTTATTCGCCTGTGGTGATGACGTTGATTTTCCACAGAGTCCAGTATCTCATTCTGCATGTGTTGGAGATCATTGATATAAGCTACCAGTTCATTTCTATCTTCATATCTCTGCTCCCTTAGAGTATCGATATTGAGCTGAATGTTGGTCAATTGAGCAGCAATAGACTCCAAGGAGGTGGGGGCTTTGCTTGACTTGGGGAGTGCGCTGGTGACAAAGCCCTACCCTCTCCCGAATGATGGCTGCCAGTAGTTTCAGTAGCAGAGCTTGGCTCCTCTTCTTGTTGTCGCCCTGCCATGAGCGGAGCCGCCCCTCCATGACGCGCATGTCCCCTCTGACGGGGCATTAAAACACCAATGTAACTACTAGCCACCCCTGAGAGGACGGCGTTCCACCTAACCAAAGAAAAGAACCAAAACAAATTGTATTGAACTTGCAGAAGGAATAAACAAAGGACGTTACCAAGACCTTTACCAACCTTGTACTTTCAAGACTGTGGCACCATTTTGAATGCTATCCTCCCTCTCGTGAAGGAAACACCAATGGTATAAGAACAAGAAGCCGTAGCAACAACCTAGGAGTTTGTTGGAGTTGGTCTTGCACAAAGCTCACTGACTGACAAGACACAACCGACGAGATGGCTAGTAGAGTCCCCCCATCGAGATTTCCCCACGACCAAACCGAGAGAAAGCATAAGTGCCATGAGCTATCCGAATTCACCTAGAGAAAGGGCTGACACCTTGGAGTTTCATGCTGTTGCGGGGTTGAGAGAGCCCCTGGATCCCATGGCCATTTCGACTGTTGGTGGTCTCCCTCCTCCAAGTGGTAAGTAATGTAAAGACCATGCCCGTCTGCCCCTAGCTGGAACTGCAGCCAGACAACATTAAGGCCAGACAAACTATGCACCAAACACTCCCTCCTCATCACCCAAAGCCGTTGAATAGCCTTCTGGGGTCTCCCTGCCTTCATATAACTATCGCACCAAGATTCGATTTGCTTGTGGGTATGACGTACTGTGGAGCTTCATAAATTCTCGAATGGAGCGTATGGAGGCCCATTAGGCTCCTTGTGCCACCACGTCGCCATCTGGAGCCAACGTTCATCACCCCCATCGGGGAATATATATATATATATATATATATATATATATCTATATCTATATCTATATCTATATCTATGTTAAACTTTTAATTTTTTTGTTTTAATCAAATTTTATTGATTTTTAGCTCTGAAAGATGTTGTTTATTTTATAAATGATTTATGTGTTCTTAAATAAATTTAAAGAATTTAATATGTGTATATATATATATATATATATAATTACATTAAATCACATATTTTTTTAAGGGTGTTTTTCATGAATTTGTGAACATTAATGATGATTTTATAAATTATAGTTTAAAAATATTGCAATTTTAGTGCCCCATTCAAAGTAGATCAAGTTGTCTTAGGTTAAGATCTCAAAGGAGCTAAACTTTAGTTTCAAAAATAAAGTTGCTCTTGGTAGAATTACTCTTTGATTTAGGTATTGATTTTTAAGGTTTTTCTAGTAATGCTATTTGGTCTATAATCCCGTGGCTTCAAAAATTTGGAAAAAGTTTTCCATGATCATATTTTTGGTTTTTAATGCCATGGCTGAAGAATGTTCAAATTTTAACCTTAAAAAAGGGGTGATGCAACATCACCACATTTCGATTTTGGGGGTGTTTTTTCATGTTTTTGGCTTAAAAATAGGGGTTTTTTGGGCTAGAGTCCTCATTTTGAGGTTACAATTCTTGTTAAGTTGGTAACATTGTTTAACATGTAATATGTGTGTGGCAAAAGAAAAAAAGGTATGGATGAGTCAAATTTAACTTCGTTGATGCTAGTTCATGTGAAGCACATACTTTTAATTGGTCCATATATCAGCGCATCACCAATTCCACATGCCAATTTGCCATTATGCCACATTTTAGTTTACCATTATGCCACATGTCACCATATAATCATGCCATGTGTTAGTTTGGAGTGTGCAACAAGTCAGTGCCACTCTTGTTTTTCCTTCAACTTTCCAAGACCATATTTTTTTACATATGATGTCTATTTGAGCTTGTACAAATTGCGTTGGAAAGCCCTTGGTGAGCTCTTTGACATGGAGACATTTTCATCATATTTTAAGACCATCAATTCGGATTGTTTGTGGAAACCCATCTTGGATCAATCTTTCCCACTGAGAAGCTTTTGGGCCACCGAAAGTTTGATTTCACTTAGCAAGTGAGGGTACAACTCCCTCACTTTTCCGATTTCTATCCTTTGTGCATTACTTGGATGTATTTCTTGTAGACCCACATGAAGATATTCCACATCACCTTTTTGTGAAGCCTTAATCCTTCTGTCAAGAACAACATTTTCCAGCGACTTATCAAGATATTCAGAAGAAAAATCATCAACTAAAAGAACCTTGAGATTTTCACCTTGATTCATGATTATAAGAGGCTCTCATATAGGTTCAAGTTTTTAACATTCACCATTGAATACACCACAACATATATGGAGGTAAATCTAATCGGGAAGCATTGTCACCATTTTTTGCAAAATTGTTATGGACCATACTTCATCGGTGTGAGCTTTTTACCTTTACCTTTAAGATTATAACCAAACTTGATCATTGACTTGGAAATGATGATTGACTCGATGCTTGTCATTCCTAGCGTTATACTTGGATTGACTAGTTTTCAATTGTTCTTGTATAGTTTGATGAACCAATTGGATGTTCTGGATGAACTTTGTGGTTTTATCTGCATTGCTTTGGCCATCCACCATTAGATCATGCCCAAAAGTTAATTCCAAAGGAGACTTGAACTAATATTTAAAATGTTTCTCAAAAAGAGACCTCTATGTACAAAAGGTATGGCATTGTTATAGGCATGTTGTACATAATGCAATTGCTCATCCCAAAGCATATGATGCTTGCTACAATACTCTCACAGTAGACATCGCTGTTATGTTGACCATTTTTGTCTATTCATCAATCTGTGGATGAAAAGTATTGCTTTTTTAAAGCCCGATGTTCGTTAATTCTCATAAAGCTGACCAAAACGCTTCAAGGAAGCGTGAGTCATGATCAAATACATGGATGTGGGCTAACCAACATGAATCAAAACATTCTAAAAGAACATATGTGTATAACTTTCTTTCGTCCCCTACCTCTTGCAAGGCATCAACACACATTTTGCTAAATCTATCTATTACCACATACAAGTAATCATGTCCTTCTTTAGAGATAGGTGGATCCCTTACGAAATCTATGGACACTTTTCCATAGATGAGAAGTTACAAGAAGTGTACAAACCTAATTTTTTGTTACTTGGTTTGCAAGTAACACACATGACACATCCCTTAGTTTCATTCATTTCAGGATAACAGGGTAACAACAATAATGTTGCAACTGAGCTACTATTTTTCCTACGTTAAAATGGCCAGAAATGAGAGAAGTATGTGCTTATCTGATTACATGTACTCTTTCATCTAGTGGAATACACAATTTACCAAGATGACACAATTGTTTGTCATGAATATGATAATCTAATTCTTTTGCTTGAGTACCATGGATTAGTGTTTCATATACATCCTTGAAAAATTCATCTTTGGCATATATAACTTTCATGAGCTAAAGAACTATGTTGTAAAACAATGGATGCAATAATAGAATATCTTGAGAATATATCAAACTTTGTTTTGTATCCCTATCTTATGCCCAACGACCAAATGGAAGTGTTGCAAGAATCCCTTCCACCGAAAATTTCATCACTGTTGTAGCTTGGATTGTGATTGAAGATATTACAAAGGTGGATGATCTATATAGACGATTGTCTCTTTGCCCATCAAATAGTGTTTTCACTTAACATTTTGAACCAAAACATACAATTCTTTGTCATAGGCAGGATAGTTTCTGATTGCACCACTGAAGGTTTCATAATGGTTTCCTTTTTTGTATTAATACTGCTCCCATGGGTGTAATCACTTATATTGGTTTCAATCTCGAACGATTTTTGTAAATATAGCAATACCAAAACTAGGGCTATATTGATCTTCTTTTTCAAACTTTTGAAGGCTTTTTGTTATTTGCCTCTCCCATGAAAGACTTGCTTAATTCTTGTCAAAGTATGTAAAGGAGATGCAATAAATGAGATGATGGCAGTGAACTTCCTCCAATATTGAACTGCGCCTAGGAAGCTCCTAGTGTCCGTTCTGTCATTAGGCTTAGGCCATTTTGTGATGGCTTCACCTTTAAAGAGATGAATTTCCAATTTACCACTTCCTAAGATATAACGTAAATACATTGTTAAATTTGGAAACTAGGGCCAAATTCCACTTTGGCTAGATCAGTTGATGGAGATAATCATTCCATTGAATTCCTCTTTTCGAGAGGATCAAAATCGATATAAAGATCATCAAATTTGGTTAAGGAGAAGTATGATTTTGAATTTATGTTTCTCTCATGTAAAATTAGCAAGGTAAGCCTCACCCATATGTCGGCTCAATAAGCCCAATAGTCACGTCTCTTGACCACACCGAATTGTATATATTGGAGTTTTGTCTCCCTCATTTCACAGATCGAAAGGGCTTCATTTTTATTTTTATTTTTTCTGAAATAGCCGAGCTTTTGAAAGAGAATAAAGGGCTAGTTGTTTTTGGGTCTCTCTCTTGTACATCAAGTTCGAGATTCTTCTATCAAGTAAGCCACAAGACATAAAGGAAATTCTCGGCATTTCTCACCATCCTTTGCTTGCTAAAATCCATCACGAACGTAGTCGTGGATTAGAGGATTGTTTGGAAGACAGTTTAGGGTTGTCTTGTATGAGGTTCGTCTTGTGCAGGAAGGCCACAACTCCTTGCTGAAAAATGGCAACAAGAAATGCTAAAATTAGAAGTGCTAAAAATAGCAGTTTGGGCATTAGCGCTGGATTGGGCAACATGGAATGAAAAATGGAAGTGCTAAAAATAGAAGTTCTATTTTTAGCAGTGCAGTGTAGATTCCTATTTTAATCAGTCCCTGGACTAGAAATAGGAAGTAAAATTCGAATTTTGTCTTACCAGCAGTTTGAATATTAATTAATTAGTTCAGCTTGAGTTAATTAGTTAAGGAAAATCAAACTTGAAGTCTTTGTGAGAACATGCAATAATTTCTCCACTGATTGGGGAATGTGTCCTTGATTTGCTCCACTGATTGAGGAATTAAAGATGAGTTCTATATTGAGAGGATCAGTTGACTTAGTTTAACTTAGTCAAGTCTAGTTAGATTATTTTAACATGTTAAAATAATGAGTGATAGTTTGTTGATGCTTGCATGCATGTGACAACTATTATTTTCAGATAGCTGAGTATTTTCTCATGGATAACTGATGCATGGCAGTTCAGATAGAGATCCAGTTGAGATTAGATGTGGGGCAATGTACTATCAGATGCTAGGATATTTTTAGTAAGTCTTCCTTGCATGAGAAAGGAATCTATTTTCTTCTATGACTACGTAGTCGGACCTGAGGTGACAACAGGTATGATTAGGCCAATTTATAGCCTATATATTGAGGCCTAGGTAGTCCATGATTTTCATCTTTTGATTACAAAGAGAGCGGGATAGCTATTGAGCTGATTCTTTTTGTATGTTGTTGAGGATCTCCACTTGAGTGATAATACAATGTTGGGGTTTATGCTGGTGCTTTCCTCAGTGATATATTCTGTGTTATGTGTGATTGATTCCTTCTTATCAGTTATATGTGTTCATGCTTGATGTTGCTCATGGTTGATTAGCTTCCGCAAAATTTATGGTAGATGTAGTTCTAGTATTATGCTTTAGTACATTGCATATATTAGTTTGATCTGTAGGTGAAATTTCTACATGATATCAGTGAGCTAGTTGATTTGTAGAGAAAATTCTACACTCTTGAGGTTTGGTTCAGTTAAGACGCAAGGCTAAATGAGCTTGTTCTGAGGTCACAAGACTGATCAGATGTCACTATCTTCAGGAGGGTTTTGAGGGTTTAATCTATCTCACATCAACCCTTGAAAAAACCAGCGAAGGGGAGCTCCTAGTATGCCTGGATAAACCGCACTTATATGAGGCGTTGTGAATCAGTTAAGCAAGAAAATTGTGTATTGTAAGAAGCCCTAACCAAACCATGGGTATCTATAGATAACAAAGTGTTGGAATGATAATCTTTTGAGCCATCTTCTTGTCTAAGGTTGGATCTTATTATTGTCAAGTCATTTTGACTTTAAGTTATTGTACTTTCTCTCTTTGCTGAACATTCAATATTAATAATAAGAAGATTTGATCAAGGGTTTTTCCCATCTTGGGGTTTTTCTTGGGCTTGAGCCAATTTATTGTGTCCTCTTGTCTTGGTTTGTATTCGTTATTTATTGTACATGTTTTTTTCTCAATTACTGTCATCATGATAATATTTCACGTGATTGCTAATGATTTAATAATTGGGCTAATGAGAGAATTGAAGGTTTTGTTTTTTGCAAACATGTTATCCTAAAAATTAACATGGAATCGGAGCTCAGGTGGAGACAAGCCCAAGCAAGAGCAATGACCAAGAAGTCTTCAAGATCTCCTTTCTCTGTAAATTTGGAAGAAAGATTGCACAGTTAGTTAGGAGCAAGGATGGATGGATTTATATCTATGCTTTGAGTATTGAATTAAGAGGGCTTCTTCTCGTGAAGAATATACAGGTTAGCAAAATCACATTCAGTTATGAAAAGAGCGAGTCAAGGTTTTTTGATCACATTGAAGTAACAATCATAGGGAACTCGAACTTGTGGTTTCTCTGAGTTTCAAACAAGATCGCTTAAGTAAATATGCTATAAAAAGGTGATCTCAAAAGGGGCTTATTGACAATTTTGTGCAGTCTTCTTCCTCTTGGCCCTTGCAAAGAAAAATGAGGATCACCATGAAAAATATCAAGCTCTGCGGTCCTGTTTTGGCTCATATTTCTCTCAGGCCATTTGCATCTATTTTGAAGCAATTTTGTGACATTCCTCCTAGAGCTCGTACTTTCTGATTCAAGACTGTGGCATTTCAGTACTCTTGCTCAAAGTTATCATCTCAAGATGATGCATATAATGTCATTCTATATATCCTCTATGACCTATAGTAATGGGTATGTGGTTCGTAGATCAGATGGGATTTTCCATGAAAGATCATCGCAAAGACACGATCTTATTCTATGGTGGCGATGAGTTGGACCTTTCTCTATATACTTCTTATTGGCTTCAAGTCTCTTGTTTCAAGAATCTCCCGTTCTTATGACCATATTATTGCTCCCAGATATGGGTCTCACATATTTGTTTTGGATAAGATCCCGCATCTGCAACATAAATTGCTTTCCTTGGAAGAAAAATGTTTGAAAGGCCTTGAGGCACATCTCACTCTAAGATGATGGCTTGATTTTGTCCTGGTAAAGATCAACGTGATTCGATCATATATGAAGTACTCTCAAGACCATATAATATGTGTTATAGTATTGTGGTCTCTATATGGCATCATATAGGCAAGTATAATTTTGGCATTACTATATATAGGCAACATCAACATCATATTTACAATAATCGTGGCATAATGCTTCAGCTCCACACCATAAATATATTTTCTCGAAGTTCATGTTTCATATTAGTTATATGTCTTGTCAAATGATCTCGGTACAACGTTACAATGTATTTCGGCCCCTCGCATTTGCATCTTTGGCCCGCTTGGTATCTACGCAATCCGTAGACTTTGAACTTTGAACTGTCGCCCTCGGTCAAGTTAGCCTCTTGATCTGGCTACCTTGTTCCAGTAGCATCTGAGTATGATTATGGCAATTGCATCTCTATCTATGGATATCTAGCTTTAGTCATTGCTATATCTCTTTAATGTCGTGTTATCAACCGTAACATGATACTATTATCATCATGGTTCACTCTAATGACGTCACTCATTATGTTTTCACATCAAATAGACTACTCAATCTCCATGATTCGACCTTCTGCTATCTTGAAGACTTGCACTCTTTATGGTTCAATTTAAAGGTATGACTTGTCTACATGAATGACAAAGTTTTGTGCCTCAAGTTAGATGGTCTTCATACCAGTGACCTATATCGACCACAATATAATGAACAAGATGTATCACTTTATATTACTATAACCTCGTGGTATATCATGGCTCAGATGTCAGCAACTTATAGCTAATTAAGTTCAGACCTGTTATTATTGTGAGCTCGGATTTCAGATCATAATTGTCTAGAATTTCACATCAACTCGTATGTCTTTCTAATCAAGGCGTAAAGATTTTGGTTTCTTATGATCAACCTATATGACAGACTCATGTAGCAGATATACTTTAGCTAGGGATAACTATCCCCTGTAATATGACCTTATCATAGTAGCAATGAATATACCTATGTTATAAGCTGTCCAACACCTTGCATAAAAGTATTGTTGACCAGGTTGAATCTCTAGCACAACAATCCCTACAGCGGCTGAGATGATTAAATGACACCATTTCGAGAATAAAGATGAATGATAGAGGTGTTATGACAACTTTTTAGTTTAAATATCTCTGGGTTGAAGAATATAAATTAAGAAAAGATTGAACAATGTGATGATTACTGATAGCTTACTTGCTATATCCCTTCTAATGGTTGGAATATCAAGTCACTGTCCCTATTTGCAATAGCTCGAAAGATCATGTTAAAATAAAGGTGTTTTAATGAGGCATGACATTAGGATGTTTCATAATCTCTGTTTAAGAACCAGTCTAGAAATGATGACTGCAGGATAATATAATGCACAAACCAGTATGCTTGTCACTTCCTAGGGTTTGACTTTGAACACGAGTTGTCAAAATTTTGTATAGCTGATATATGGACGAATTTATTTTCCCTGAGGAAAAATTGTAATTTTCTATTAATTTGAGAAAATTACATGTTGTAGATGCCAACCAGGCATATGCAGAGGGTTAGGCCAAAGCCTTCAAAAAATAGATATGTCTGTACAAAATTACCCAAGAGGATATACTATAGCTGATCAGAAATATATATATATATATATATGAAAGAAAGAGCGTAATATAAGAGTCTGATAATATCATCAAAAAAAGACTGCGTTAGGGCCTATCAACCCCCGATATATGGACGACTTATTCAAGGACTTGCTTGATAGATTAAATAGAGCTCCAATATTGAAGCAGTTTATTTTATCCTGGGAAGTCAGTGTCCGTTATGATTATGTATGATAGTCAAGATACATCTTAATGATGTATGGGCTTCAAGATTTCAATACCTCATTTTGACATATTGAACCTAGATTTGATTTGTATTGCTAAGGTTTTGCCTATTGTTGAATATACTATGCGGTCAATATTTGTCAGGGTCTATATTTGATGTCAAGCTGATATAATGTTAGCAGGCCTATTCAGTCATATGTCTTGCTATGAAAACCTTGTGTCGATTTATGGATGAACCTCTCATATTGGATAACTGCTTATTGAGATATTTCTATTCTATTATCTATAATTTATTAATTTGAAGTACATTGCTGGAATCAAAGATTCCATGAATATTTTGATGCTGGCTTGGTTTGCAGTATGATAGATGAAAAGAGCACTTCTAGTGCTTCATCTCTTGATTTGGTTGCTTTGGAAGCACCATTGAGGTTGAATACATATTGCAATAAAGCCATTTGAGTTAGCTCTTCAGTGAGTCATTTTGTGCACACCTTCGTTGTATATCGCTAAAGAAGATTTAGGGAATCCAGTATTTCACATACCACATTATATGGTACAATAAAGGACATACCTGTTTTATGGTAGGTTTAAGTGGACAGATCTCATGATGAGCAGGTTGTCTAATGGTCACGGTGCACTCTGAAAAGACATGTTTAGGCTGTGGTCTCCCTTAGTAAGAGGAAGTGAAATCAATCAAATATTTTTTTCATCAAGATATACAAAAAGCAGAGGATTGCTAAGTGCTGCCAAGATCTCTGCTATAATTCAATATGTTTGCTATATATACATCTATATGCTGCTGGATAGAGCTACGAGGCTCCCATTGATCTAGTTTTAATTTTCAAAAAGCAACTTGGCACTATTCCATATATGAAGGGATTGTTGGCTGAAGATTGAGCTTTGGGAGCTCCTGGAGACTTGGGGTACTTATTGAGCTATGAGCGACCATAAGGTGAGTGGTTCACCTTCGCTTAGTGGAGCATTGTGTACAAGGTGAGTGGTTCACCTTCCCCTACGATTGTTGACACCTGTGTAGGGTGAGTGGTTCACCTTCCCCTATTGTTGATGACATATGCATATGATGAGTGGTTCACCCTCTCCTATGATATATTAGCAAGATGAGTGGTTTACCTTCTCCTACGGGTACCCCAGCGAGAGATACATATAGGCAATTGTTGACATGTTGGTGGACGTGGTTCATCCTTTCCCCACATGTAGCATGCTCATTCCTACGATTTATGATTGACATGTCGGTGGGATGTGGTTCATCCTTTCCCCATGTGTAGGATCCTTCCTACTATTGTTGATTTGCATGCATGTAGGACATGGAGGACGTGGTTCACCCTTTCCCTACTCTTGGTGTTTTGCATGCCTGCATGAGGTGGTTTACCCTTTTGCTACAATGATTGTGATGTGTGACTGTAGAAGTGGTTCATCCTCTCCCTATGTGTGGTTATGACGTGTTTGTAGGGTGTGGTTTTTCCTTTCCCTACGTGTGGTTGTGAGCAAGATGTGATATATTCTTTCCCTATTGATGTTCTTGCATCATCCTACCCATGTAGTCCAGGACACATGGGAAGTACCTCTCATCTGGCCAATGAGTTGGGAAAGGTGGTTTGGGACCATAACACTATTGATGGATGCATCGTGTACTCCCGTACTCCCTATGTCTAAGATGCATGGTGTTCTTCAATTTGATCACTTGGGATCTAGTTTGATTGGAGTTTACTCTTTGGTTATATGGATTGACTTTTGTCAATGGAGAGTGGCAAGGTCTTGTGACTCACTCCCGATCGATTCCTCTTTATTTTTCATATTAGTGTTTAGCAGAGTAGAGATGAGATACATGGATGGTTTGTGTCGACATGATGGCATGATTGACAGGTGGAATTCTCCCTAGTTGAGAGGGAGTGTTAAATTTGGCAACTAGGGCCAACTTCCACTTTGGCTAACTCATTGGATGGAGATAATCATTCCATTGAATTCCTCTTTTCGAGAGGACGAAAATCAATATAAAGATCATCAAATTTTCAAAGGTGAAGTATGATTTTGAATTTATGTTTCTCACATGAAAAATTAGCAAGGTTGGCCTCACCTATATGTTGGCTCAATAAGGCCAATAGTCACATCTCTTGACCACAACTAATTGTATATTTTGGAGTGCCGTCTTGTTCTCTTTTAAAAACAATTTTTCAAATATCACCTTAAAAAATTCTAATATGTTGATAACAAATTCTTAAGTTTGACTTAGTGAAATAGATTGCATTCTTCAACTGATCTAGCAAATCATCAATATGAGAAAGATGGTAACAATTCTGCACCGTGATTTGTTCAATTCTTGAAAATCCACATGCATTTTCCACGTACCATATTTCTTTGGTACCAATACAATAGAAGATCTGTATGGAAGTACTTGGTTGGATGACTCCTTTCGCGAGCAACTTTTGGACTTGCTTCTTGATTTCTTCATTCTCAATCACTCATAACCTATACATACCAATGTTAGGAAGAGGAGCATCTTGCTGCAATGGGATTTCATGTTGTATCTCTCTTTTGGAAGGTAATTCTTTAGGTTCTTGAAACACTTCATCATAGTTAGAAACAATCTTGCCTAATTCATCTTTATGTCTAGGATCACAAAAAAAGCATTGGATTTATCATCGCCCTTGGCTTTTACAATCATGACTACAAAATTTTGGCTTGCATTTTGGTGGAAGTGTTGAGGATCATGGATGGAGACAAATATCTAATGTGATACATATATGAGGGTATGGACAGGGCCGAAGAGGCCATCAAGGCTTTCTATTAAGGGGATTCATCTAATATCTCCTCATATGGGAGGTTATTTATCCTAGGTGGGAGAGGAAGCTACATTCATCGTTGCATGTAGTGGGATCATATTTCAATTTGAACATATTCTGTAATGAGGGGTCTAAAATTCAGAAAGATCCCAAGGTGATGAGAGGTGTGATGATATCTATTGAGAGGATGTACCCGGATCAAGACATACAAGACCATAGCTACAAGAGTTTGTCATCAGAATTTTGAGTCAGCCCTGCAGTTCAGTTTATAAGCAGAATTGGTCAGTATTAGAGCAGATTTACACCAGAAAGCATGACAGGTTGCTGCATGCGTGGTTAGAGAAGTTGTTCTTCATCTATGACAACCTTTGGATGCTCAGAAAACAATTGCGGGCGAAGGATATGAATCTAATTTTAGTAGATAAGATTGCGAGTCGTTGATTGTGTCCTGGAGGATGAATCTCTTGCTAATGATTTTAGTTGGCTTGATAAAGAGAGTGAGGGTCTCTTTAGTGGTCCATTCTCCTGAATTGAAACACCAGATACACCTGCATCACAGTTGTTTCATTCTAGTGGTACTTGCATCACAGTTGTTGTTTCAGTCTAGTGATGGGACTGGCTCCTTGAGGGAATTTTCTAGGCGTTCTCATAGTCATGCATGAGAGTCAAGAATGGACTTGGAATATTGTCTATTTCAAATCTATAATTATGTCGAGACTATAAGTTGTGTAGTTGAATTGAGTAATATTTTCTAGGCGTTCTCATAGTCATGCACGAGAGTCAAGAATGGACTTGGAATATTGTCTATTTCAAATTTATAATTATGTTGAGACTATAAGTTGTGTAGTTGAATTGAGTAATATTTGTAAATTCGATCATGGAATTATCTTTCAGTTTGCTATTTTCGTTTTGTATAGAAAGATTGAGTGTCAAATGTTGTGTTATGATATCTTATGAATTTCTGCACTAACTGTGTTTTATAACTTATGGATTGGAAATGTAATTAGTATAATTTTTGTGCTCAAATTTTTAGTGTTTTATACCTTATATGGGTTGGAAACGTAATTAATATAATTTTGTGCTCAAATTTTTAGTGTTTTATAACTTACATGGATTGGAAATGTAATTAGTACAATTTTTGTGCTCGAATTTTTAGTATTTTCTTTTTTTGCCGAGTCTGAAAAGAATCGTCGAGTCTCCTGGAGTCACAGGAAAAAAAAAAGGTCTTAAAAGAGTCCGAGTTTGACAACATTGGTCTAGATCCAAACAACCTCCAATCCAGACCAGATCCAGACTGTTCAGTGCCAGATTCCCGTTGTCCAGAGTGGGCAGTCATGCATTCATAGCTTCTTCTCTTTGGCCTCAAATGTTAGGAGAGTGGGGCTACTGTACTGCACACCCTCCAGGATCATTCTGCTAGATTCTATCAGATTTGGCCATACAGCAGCGGACATCATCTGCATGTGTGTGTTGGTGATTTCTTTGTTTATGATGATTCTGATGAAGAGACCATCCCTCAATCCCCACTGTCATCTTTGGCTGCCAGCTCCAAAACACTTTGACATCTCCTTCAGATCTGTTTTGGCTTCACTGCCTCTGGGTGTGGTGGTTCTCAGCATATATCATATCCTTTTGTATCTTATTCTATATATTTGTGTTGCATTTTGCTTTGCATGCTCTTTGATAGGCAGTAGAGTAACTTGTTTCTTGCCTCTTGTGTTGTAGCTTTTGCACGAGGTATTATTTTAGTATTGTTGACCTACTCTTGTCGTCATTTGTTGTACATTAATGTCCTTAGTCTATTTAAACACGTATGAAGGAGATATTAAAAAATATTTGCTATGGATTTTGTCCGATCTCCCTCAATTTTTAGATGCATGTTTAAAATATGACATGTATCATTCATCCAATTTAATCACTAAACTAGAATCCCGGTATACCCGCATTTTTTTGGGATATTTCTCCATGGCACAGTGATTTGGATGCCTAGCCCCCCGATTTCTCTGTGTCCAGATAACCCTATGAGCCCTCCCTTCATTCCTTTTTTTCTCGAGCATGTTCGTTAACAAGTTCTAGTTCTAAAGAAGAGCCAGAAGTAGGGTTGAGGAGAAAGTGGGGATATAGATAGAGGGAACGAGAAGAAAGATGGAGAAGGATGGGAAGAGAGAGTGCAGGGAGGGAACACTGGTGCTAAAGGAAGGATGCAGAAAGGGGATAGAAAGGAGAGCGGAGATATGGGAATGAGTGATAGGAAACAGGGAAGGAGAATCAGGAGAGGCAGGGATAATAACAGTCTCAATGCCATTAATTCTGTGAAGTTATTGGATTTACAATTCAACCCTGCCTTTATAGAAGAAAAAACAGAATACAATCTGTGCTGCTTTTGTTTTGTGCGCCTTGCCTTGATCCATCAAAAGAGCTCCAGGCCTGCCAAATCTGACAACTGCCTATCCATATTCTGAATAACAGGTGACATGTAAATGGTTGCCTTGGCTCAGATTTGATGCAACTCGAAAGGGGGAATCCGTTTTTCTTCGAATAGGAGTGAATTTCTAGTTAACATACCCAGATCATCAAACAGGGTCAGCACTCTATTCTTTCCATTCCTTTTTACCCCACCATGTTCTTAAGCATCCTTCAATAGTATCACCTGACCATCTATCCTTCACACCTGTTAACTAAACTTTCGACCACAGTGGTTTAACATATGAGCATTTCTTGTTGCATAGGACGACAGGGTATGCTGAAGGAAAGGTACGATTGCCATGGGCTTGTTTCCGAATCATTTCGGGAGACTGTTTGGAGGAACAACTTCGAGACAACTTATTTATGTGGTATAGTGTTTTGTGTTGCTTGTGTTTTGATATTGGTGCTAGGATTTTGTTTGTTTGTTTGTTTGTTACTTGCCTGTTGTTTAAATTCCGTTAATCTAATGAATTGCTTTATCTTTCGTTCAAAATGAAAGTATATATTTGTACAACTTTTACATTTCAATTCTTGAATCAGTCACCTGCAATTCCGTTGTCTTTATTCTGCATCAGATTTTCCAATGGTTATATATATATATATATATATAAAATTTAATTTAATATTTTCCTTTTAGGGTTATCAACGTAGTCTGTATTGATATGATCTCAAGAGATTGGTGTGTTGCTACATCATTGTTTGCAAAACAAACCTGATATATATATAATTCAATTTAATATTTTCCTTTTAGGGTTATTGACTTAGTCTGTATTGATATGATCTCAAGAGCTTGATGTGTTGCTACATCATCTTTTGTACAGAAAAACTGATCACCTATAATAATTTGTGGGTGGTCCACATGGGTGTAGATCTCCACTCTCGTTTCATGTCTAAGAGAGGAGCTCTTAATCAATCAGAAGCAGTTTAAACTCTAGTAAGGTCATACTCCAAGATCAATGTTTGAGTGTCAGATGTTGACATATCTCATTTTTTAGATATTATTTATTTACAAATTTTTCCACTGAAAACATGTTCAAATCTGTTAATAAATTGTCCTTAAGATAAATAAGTAAATGATTGGTAATGTTTTTTCATTAAATATAAAATTGTCTTTATTAACTAGGGGCTCCATTTATGACGTTTCCGGAAAATAGGTGGAAGGAATTTGTTTATCTCAAAACTAAACGATTGGTATGTTTCTATTATAAAATAGGTCTTAAGATTGAACAAGTTCCATTTATAGCATGTCCATAAACCGGTCGAAGGAATTTGTTTATTTCAAATGCAAAAGATCCGTATTTCTGCTATAAAATAAAATGTGTTAACATTAAATAGGTTCCATTTATGACATATAAGGAATTTGTTTATTTCAAATGCAAATGATCAGTATTTCTGCTATAAAATAAAATGTGTTAAAGAGGTGGGAGGAAATTGTTTATTTTGGTTGTAGAATATTTTTGTTGTCTAAATTGACGTCTTAACATTAAATAGGGGTTCCATTTATGACATATCCATTTATTTTGGTTGTAGAAATTTTTTGTGGTCTAATTGACGTTTTAACATTAAATATGCTCCATTTATAACATGGCCATAAAGTAGTTGGAATGAATTTGTTTATTCCAGGAGTAAATGAGTGGTATTTTTTTTATTATAAAGTAGAATGTCTTACCATAAAATAGAATCTGTTTAAGAAGTGGAATGAATATGTTCATTTGGGTTGTAGAAAATCTTTGCTGTCTTACCATAAAATACCATAAAATAGAATGTCTGTTAAGAGGTGGAATGAATATGTTCATTTGGGTTGTAGAAAATATTTGCTGTCCAATTTCAATTGGCGCCTTTAAGATTAAAGAGGTTTTATTTTTGTCATACCCGTTCTATGAATAGGTGGAATGAATTTGTTTATTTGAGGTTGTAGAAAATCTTTGTTGTCCAACTTCAATAGTCGGTGAAATTGAAGTTCCAATGCCTTCATTTTAAGAATTAACAAACTAAATGTGCTTTGAAAATATTAGGGTTTTATAATTTTTATAGGATTGCTTCATTATAGTTGATCATTATTATGTTTGAGATGTTGGAAATAATATTTTCTCCTGCAAATTATTTTCAAAGCAACACCAAATACTAAGAGTTACGGAGATTTTTGCATATAAATGTTTTTTTTTTTCTAAGCAACACTACCTACTTTTGTATTAATATTTACAGCTGAAACTTTACATTCGAGATTTCTTGCTGCCCATGTCCGTGTGTGGCTCCATGGGCAGCTGTGACATAGTCCCAAAACCCATTACATCTCTGTAAAACCCACCAACAAAAGGTGCCTAAACATCTCTGTAAAAACCACCAACAAAAAGTCTCTAAACATCTCTGTGAAACCCACGCAGGGGCAGAGTTTGCCAATTGGATACAGGGCATGTGGTTATGGCCCAAACCAAAAAAACTACTATCCGTAACGGAAGAGAAAACAAGTGACAGCGGTAGACACATAAAACCCGGAAACATCATTGAACAGAAAACACTAGAAAGACACAAGACAACAGGAGAGATAACAGAACCGACCACGATCCCACACGCGTCCAGGCAGAATGCGGGAGAGCCACCTGGGCCTAGTCCTCGGTCGCGTCTTCCTCCGGCTCGTCCTCTGGCTCAGCCTCACGAATCCAAGCCCAACCATGTCCTTCTGGTAAGCCGTCCATGAAGGCCGGCAATTCAGGTTCGCGCAAATGGCTGGATGGGTGGTCGTGCTCCCGCGGTGCAGCATCCCTTGAGCTTGAAGCCTCACCCATTGGCCTCTTACCTTTGTCAACAACCCGACAATCTTCCGCCAGAGCCTGAGGCAATCTTCCTTCTTGCTCCAGGGGAATTCCCCCTTCGTTATCCAAGGGATTTTCCATTGCAGGTGGCCGAGGCAAGCCATCCTCATTCTCCTCCGGTATCCTGGTGAATAACACAGATATGTGGGCATTGATACCCAAATTTTCTCTGGAATTGCCCAGTGTGAAGATGACAGAGCCAAACGCAGGTAGCCTTGGCTCGCCATTGTTGGACCCTCCAGCTTCCACAAATTGGCTAGCCTGCACCTGAGGAGCTCCCACACGTCGATGGCAGTAAACACAGCAGCAATGGTGATGTAAGTCAGCTGCAGGCCCGCGAGAGGATCTGGCTCGCCCTGAGCCTCGGCCTCTACGACATGGCATTCTCTCCCGCACCATTCTTCCAGTAACCTCTTCCTCAGACGGAGTTCCCTTCCAATTCGGCTCAGGGTAGCAAACAAATGAATGCAGGCATGAACCAGGGAGGACCAGCAGTCGGCCAGCCTCCCCCAATTCCACAATAACCCCGGAATTCGCAGAATGCAGAGCATGAACACCATAGCTTTGGGTATCAACTGCCCCCAAATCGCATTTCTTATCGTCCCCTTCATTCCTTCGAATTTCTCCCGCATTGAATGCGGCCATCAACCTCAGCTATGGTCCCTGCGCCTTCATAAAGGCTGGTGTGCTGCATTGCTTGGCGATGGGAGGTGGCGGCGAGGAGCCTTAAAGAACTCCGTCCGTCGCGTGTCCTATCGGCCGTGGCAAGTGGCCCTTCCTGGCTATGCGAGGTGGCACCCGCATCCGGGGTTTTGCATATAAATGTTGGAAATAATACTCTTGCAAATTGTTTCCAAAGCGACACCAAAGACTAAGAGTTAAAGAGATTTTTGCATATAAATGTTTGGATCATATGAGAATGCAGGCATTTTCATCTGAAAGAGCTCAAAACATTAAATATGTTCCATTTATAACATGGCCATAAAATAGTTGGAATGAATTTGTTTATTCCAAAAGTAAATGAGTGGTATTTTTTATTATAAAGTAGAATGTCTTACCATAAAATAGAATCTCTGTTTAAGAAGTGGAATGAATATGTTCATTTGGGTTGTAGAAAATCTTTGCTGTCTTACCATAAAATACCATAAAATAGAATGTCTGTTGAGAGGTGGAATGAATATGTTCATTTGGGTTGTAGAAAATATTTGCTGTCCAATTTCAATTGGCGCCTTTAAGATTAAAGAGGTTTTATTTTTGTCAAACCCGTTCTATGAATAGGTGGAATGAATTTGTTTATTTGAGGTTGTAGAAAATCTTTGTTGTTCAACTTCAATAGTCGGTGAAATTGAAGTTCCAATGCCTTCTTCATTTTAAGAATTAACAAACTAAATGTGTTTTGAAAATATTAGGGTTTTATAATTTTTATAGGATTGCTTGATTATAATTGATCATTATTATGTTTGAGATGTTGAAAATAATATTTTCTCCTGCAAATTATTTCCAAAGCAACACCAAATGCTAAGAGTTAGGGAGATTTTTGCATATAAATGTTGGAAATAATACTTTCGCAAATTATTTCCAAAGCGACACCAAAGACTAAGAGTTAAAGAGATTTTTGCATATAAATGTTTGGATCAGATTAGAATGCAGGTATTTTCATCCGAAAGAGCTCAAAAACTATGTTCTAACCTCCGAAATTGCATATAAATGTTTGGATCATATTAAAATGCAGGTATTTTTATTTAAAAGAGCTCAAAAACATTGTCCAACCTCGGAAATTGCATATAAATGTTCTGGATCAGATTAGAATGCAGGAATTTTCATTGGAAGGAGATTAGAAATAGCTTTCCAACCGCCCAAATCCATTAACTACTTTGGTTTGAATAATTTTATAAATATGGTGGGAACGGATTTCATGCAATTATGAAACAAATGCAAGCTAAGTAAATGTTGTGTTGATGCCGACCCCCTTTGAAATCCCCTCCGAAATCCATTAAGTGCTTTGGTTTGAATTTTATAAATATGGCGAGAATGGATTTTATGCGATTATGAAACAAACGCTGTGTGGACCATTAAGTGCTTTGGTTTGAATTTTATAAATATGGCGAGAATGGATTTTATGCGATTATGAAACAAACGCTGTGTGGATGGGAGGCTAAGTAAAGGTTGTGTGGATGGAAAGGCTAAGTGAGATCACGGATGGAAGGCCGCTAAGTGGTAAAATAATTTTAGAGGGAAAGAGTAAAGTAAAATAATTTTAGAGGGAAAGAGTAAAGTAAAATAATTTTACAGCGACAAGAAAAAGAAATTCATGGTTGCAGGAAAATGAATTCATGAGAGAGAATAAGAGGGAAATTTTGCTATCATATGTTCATAAAAGCAATGCATAGGTGAGAAAAATAGGGAGCTTTTTGTAAACTAGTCCTACACATAAGAGGACAAGTAAAAATGAGTATTTACAGAAACAAGATATTTTTGTTTTTATAGGGATACAAGCCAAAACAAATGTTTTACTAGTGATGGATTTACAAAAAACAACACATGGTTTTGCAAATCCATCCAAAGATTTACATGAGTAAATTGAAATTTACAGGGGAAGGTAAAAAGAGAAACATGACATGGTTTTTAAAAACAACACATGGATTTAAAATCTATGAGAAGAGAAACAATACATGGATTTAAAAAACAACTTTAAGGATTTTTGAAACAATATATGAATTCATAAATCATTGTTATAAATACTTTGAATTATGAATTTCATTTAAATATTTGGAAATATCAATTTAAATATATTATTTAAATCCAAATATTTTGTGACAAAACAAAGTATTTAAAAGAGGGTGGATAAGATAATGCACACGACATCAACAAGATAAACATGGACAATAGTGTATATTCAACTAACATTTCAGAACAAAAATAAACATGGACAATAGTGTATATTCAACTAACATTTCAGAAACATCACAAACATCTCCCAACAAGACAAACGACATTGTTCATTCAAAGGCCTAGTGACCATAATGCCTAGAAACAACCAATTTGTAAACCAATTCCAAATTTGAATGCATAATATTTGCAGACAGTTTAGAGTTATAGCAGAAAAATTAGAGGGATTATCTTGTCTTTAGTTTATTATGCAGGATTTCGCCACTATAATTCACTTTAAAGGTTGAACATAAGGTTATAAATAGTATAGACTTCCTATTACTTAGTTGTATTTTGGGAAATATTCACATGTTTTTGGTAGATATTGTTTGTAATAATCTTTATTCATATTTTTCCTGAGATTATTAAATAATATTTTGTAAATCAAATCATTTTTTGGGATTTGATATTAATTTAGCATAAGATCTCAGGATATTGTGTAAATTAATTTATAAATACTTTATCTTCAAAAGTATTACTGGGTTGAAAAAGATAGGTTACTTGATGGCTCCGCTAGGGTTTGATCCAGGAACCCTAGGCCTAGGGCCTAGCTGATGTAGATGGCGCAGGGAAGTCAGCGGGGGTACAGGCCCTGGGCTAGCTGGCAGCTCCATCAAGGACGGACAGGGCAAGTTTCGGTAGCAAGTGACAGCTGGGATCGGGCTGGGAAGCGGTTTTCTCGACAGCGACAAACGGAGTTTTATCTTTCCCTACGGGTGTTTTCTCGGGTTTCTGATTGCGGCGGTTTGGTTACGGTTTTTCCACTCGTGACGGTATCTAATCTGTGGTTTTATCCTGAAAACGGCCTTCGGAGGCGGTATGTGCAGTTTCCCTTTCGGGCTTCGAGCGTAAGTCGGTTACAGTTTTTACGGAGCGCCTTTAACCATGGTAATTCCTAGTGATTCGGTTGACCTGGACCCGGCCCCTGAAGATATCCTTACTGTTTGGGGCAAGGAAGTCACGGAGAAGAATATTAGTGAAATTATCGGGCATTCGAACAGTTTCTCTGGTGCGTTTTTTCCGGGAGGAGTCTCGTGGCGCCATAATCCGGTTAAGGGGCTTTTGGAAGAGAGTCTGGAGCTCTCGAGCAGTTGCGGGGGAGGAGGAAGGATTCCGGAGGCTATAAGCTCTCACCAACATCTTTGCCCGCCGAAGGACAAGTTCGGACCTCCACCGGTTGGTAAGTCGATCTCTCCTGCAAAAAATTTTGTTTCTTTGGGCGGTCTCGAGGACATAATCAATTTCCCCCATATTCATGGAGTATGGAGGTCGGTGGGTGGCGTACAGGGAGTGGGGAAAGATTCGGGAGAGCGTTTTTCTCAGGAGAAAATAAGAAGAAAGTTGCTTTCGAATGATCTGTTGCCGGGTCTTTTTGAAAGGGAAGAGGGTAATGCTGGTCTCTGCAAATTTTCGTCTGCGGGGGTCTTCTCAAACCCTCCGCATCTTGAGAAATCTTTGAAAGAAGGGCTTTCAGTTTTAGGAGAGGCGGGCAGCCCTGTGGAGGGTTTGGTTGAAACCTCATCGGCCAATGAAACCCAAACCCCTAAGGACGTTGGAAAGACCCAAGTGTGGGAGGAAGGCGGCCCGACATCATCTTTTGCGGGAAAGGTTCCGGAGCCGACAACAGAGAAAGTAGGGGAAAAAAGAAAGAAGGCGAAGGCGTGGAAAAAGAAGCGGGTTTCAAATCTGGTTCTAGGCATGGATGTCCAGGTCGAAGACGCATTGGAGGTTGCAGAATGCACTCTTGTTGGCAGAGCAAGAGGGAGATACGTATTTGGCAAATTTTTAAGGCAGTGGGAAGAGAGTCAATGGCTGGAGACCCCAGCAAAGTCCTTTAGAATTGATACGTTGGTAAAAGGATGGTTTATGGTGAAATTCGACACAAAGGAAGCCATGGAATGGGTTGAAGCACGAAATTGGGCGTTCGGAAGCAGACCTGTTTTTTTCAAACGATGGACCCCCATGTTCGATGCTGCGAAGGAGAAAGTTGATGAAATTCCTGTTTGGGTTAGGGCTCCAAATCTTCCGCCGTTCCTATGGGTGGACTCAGTCTTCAAATCAATAGGGAACCACTTAGGTACTTTCCTGGATGTGGATAGATCTTATCTGCATACCTTTGAAAGAGGGGTTGCAAGGATTCTGGTAAGGCTCAATCCATTTGAAGGACTTGCGGAATCGTTTACTCTGCAATACAAGGAATATGTTTATGAGCAACTGCTAGACTATGAACTCTTTCCCTTCAGATGCCACTGTTGCCACGAATACGGGCATTTAGCGAGGGACTGCCCATTGGGGAAAAGAAGAAGGGGGGTTCAGCAGAAGGTGGAGGACTGGGAGGACTTGACGGGATCCCCCAAATCTCAGAAGAAAGAGGAAGTCTCAGAGGTGGACCATCAGAACGAAGTCCCCACTCCCCAAGCGGCCGAGGATATGCAGCGGAAGGAGGAGAGCCCCGAACATCGAACGGATGATCAGCCAAGTCGGGATGCTCCTGCGGCAGAGATGGTTGGTCCTTCGGAGGAACCAGCTCCCGGTATGCAGTCCTCTTCTTTTATGTTCCCTGTAATTTCTGTTTCGTGTAATGATGATAATGTGGCAAACACTTCTAAGTTGCAAAATTCAGAGGACCTTCCTCAAAACATAGAGTCTTTGTCAGAAGCCATCCCGTCTTTAAATCTGAACAGCGAGGTGTCTCCAAAGAATAGCCTGGGAACGGGTTGTCCTTCTGTCACCCGACATTATAACTTAAGATCCCTCCATAAGCACACTGCACACATCAATGATATTCAGGAATCAGTGGGCGGTCTAAGTCCTGAGACTTCTAGGGGTACTTCTAAGAAAGGTAGAGGTAGGAAATCTTTCTTATCAAAGGCACAAGTTTAGGCAAAGTTTGATGTGGCTGATGGGAAGCAAATGTTGATACCTGGGGCGCTTAGAGCAGCGAAATCCCCTGAGACGGTTATCAAATGATTTGTCTGTCCTGGAACTGTAGGGGTTTAGCTAGTAAGCCCAAAAAACTAGCGCTTAAAGATCTCATCACCCGCCATCATCCGGATGTTGTTTTTCTTCAGGAAACCTTGGGAAAGGGTATCGAAATTGAATCTTCCTTGCAATCCCTTTTCCCGGGTTGGTCCTTTACTGCACTTGATGCTGCTGGTCACTCTGGAGGCCTCGCCATAGGTTTCAAGGTCGGGAGATTAAAGATTCAAAACAGCTGGGGTTCGGATCATGTTTTGGGTTTGGAGGCTCTCTCGACTGAGTTTGACCAGCCTCTGCTGCTCATTAATATTTATGGACCTTGCCAGGGCAGAGTCCCTTTTTGGAATAATTTCTTGTCTAAAGAGCTTCTATTGAACAAGAATTTGATTATTGGGGGTGATTTAAATTTCTCCCTGGGGATGGCGGAAGCTTGGGGACCCTCCGCGAGGGAAGATCCTTTAACAGATTTTTTCTCAAAGGCCCTCCAGAGTGCAAAGTTGATTGATGTCAATATTATAAAGGCAAAGCCGACCTGGAGGAACAGAAGAACGGGTGAGGATAGGGTAGCAAAGAGATTGGATCGATTCCTCATTAATGAAACTTTGGCGGCTTATATTCCTTTGTTCCGACAATGGGTGGGGGATGGGGGAAACTCGGATCATTTCCCAATTTTCCTTGAATTCTCTAAGCCCCCTGCAAAGCCGGCCACTCCTTTCAAATTTAATGCTTCTTGGCTTCAGGAGGAGTCTTATCAACAACTATTCAAAAGCACCTGGAGACATCTGGGGTCAAATTCTCAGGTCAACAAAGGAGGCCATTTTATGGAGAATCTGAAAAGACTTAAGAGAGCAACCATTGAATGGGCTTCTGAGAGAAGAAGGAAACAGAATGAGGAGCTGGTAAAAATCGAGGAGGCTCTTGGGATTCTTGAAGACCCTGACTCAGATGCCTATGTGTCCCAGGATTCAAAAGAGAAAATTTTGTCTTTGGAGAGGAGCAGAGCAAAGATTTTGTTGGAGAAAGAAGAGGAGTGGAGATTGAAAAGTAGGGCCATTTGGTTAAAAGCAGGGGATGAAAATACCAAATTTTTTCACAATTATGCTAAAGGACGGAAAATCGCAAACACCATTTGGAAGATGAGAGACCCCGAAGGAAGGGAAGTGTCCTCTTTTGAAGCGATCTCTTCTTTGGGGAAGAATCATTTTCAAGCCCTCTTTACTAATCCTGGGGGGATCTCTTTGGCTGAAATTATCAGAACAACTCAAGCATTTCCAAGATTTGTGGATGAAGAAGATGCAGAGTTACTCTTTAGGGAAGTGGAAAAGGAGGAAGTTGAGCGTGTTATAAAGGCAATGCCTAAAGATAAAAGCCCGGGTCCGGATGGCTGGACCATAGAACTTTTCACCCATTTTTTTGATATTATTGGTGATGAGCTTACTGAGGTGGTGGAGGAGTCCAGAAAGAAAGGTGAAATTTACAGTTCTTTTAATGCTACTTTCATAGCACTTATTCCAAAAATTGAGAATCCTGTTTCTTTTGAAGACTTCAGGCCTATCTCTCTATGCAATACAATCTATAAGATAATTGCGAAGATTATTGCGGTGCGCCTGAAGCCTTTTCTATCTGAGTGTATCTCAAGTGAGCAGTTTGGGTTCCTGGATGGTCGGCAAATTCACGAAGCAATTGGAGTAGCACAGGAAACCATCCACAGTATCAGACAAGCAAAGAAGAAAGGGGCTGTTTTAAAAATTGATTTGTCAAAGGCCTATGATAGGATTGATTGGTCTTATCTAAGATTATTATTGACTCACCTGGGGTTCAAATTGGAGTTTATAAATTGGATTATGGGGTGTATTACAAATGTCAATTTTGCGGTGCTGATTAATGGGGCGGCCTCCCAATTCTTCAAAAGCCAGCGAGGATTGAGACAAGGGTGTCCGCTGTCCCCACTTCTCTTTCTCCTGGCAGCAGAGGGGCTGAGCAGACTGATCTTAAAAGCAAAACAGTCAGGCTTGTTTACAGGTTTGGAGGTTGCTGTAAATCTGTTCATTTCTCATCTACTTTTTGTTGATGATATTTTGTTATTCTTAAATGGGAATCTAACCGAAGTCAAAGTTCTTAAAGATATCATTGACCTTTTTCTGAAAGCCACAGGACTTCAAGTAAATCACAGAAAATCTCATTTCATTATGGAGGGTTTCACTAGACAAGAGGTCAATGCAATTACATCCATCATGCCTTTTGAAACCTGTCAGATGGATATGCCTTTCAAATACCTGGGGTTTTGGTTAAAACCGTCCTCTTATCGCAAACAAGATTGGTACTGGCTAGTGGCAAAGATTGAACAGAGGATATCGCACTGGAGTTTCAAGTGGCTTTCAAGAGCTGGCAGACTGACTTTGGTTAATTCAGTCCTTCAAGCCATTCCTGTTTTTTGGGCAGCACTGACTTGGATTCCCAAAGGGATCATTCATAAAATCAGGCAGATCTGTAGCAGATTCTTGTGGTCAGGATCAAAGGAAAGTGCTGTGCTTCCCTGGGTTGCTTGGGACAAGATTGCTAGACCGAAGGAGTGGGGAGGTTGGGGAGTCAAACAACTGGTGGATTTCTGCCAATCCTTGGCGGAAAAATCAGGTTGGCGAATAGTAGTGGCAGAAAATCTTTGGACCAGGGTTGTCAAAAGGAAATATATTGATCCAACTCCCCTTGAAGATTGGATCAGAAGCCCAAACAAAAAAGGGAGAAACTGCTCGGTCATATGGAAGGCAACCATGGATGCTTTTAAAATCATTGAACAAGGACTAGCATGGCAAGTGGGGAATGGTGAATGTGTGCGGATTGGTAAGGACCCTTGGGTAGGGTGTAATGAGCATTTTGCTATATCTCCTGGTTTGCTTGAGCATCTTGACTCAAAAGGACTTAAACAGCTTTATCAGATTGCAAACCCGAGTTTGTCTTCCATTTGGGGGCAGGGTTGGAAGTCAGCTGAAGACTTGGATTTGGATTTTCGTTGGAGAGATGAATGGAATGATTTCATTCAAGAACTAAAACGTTCGAATGTCAGATTAAAGGACTCTACTGACTCTCTGGTTTGGGCTCATGCAAAAACAGGTCGTTACTCCCCAAAGGCTGGATACGATTTTTTGATGAGCAGAAAGGGGTGGGAACCTCCGGTTTGGTGGGCAAAGCCCCTTTTCAAATTAAAATGCCCCAAAAAAGCCAGAATTTTTCTCTGGTGTGCGCTAAAAAATAAAATCCCCACATGGGACATCCTCCAAGCTCGTTTCCAGTTGGGGCCGAGTAGATGTCCTCTTTGTAAAGAAGCTTCTGAAACTATCTCTCACCTCTTTGTAAGCTGCCCTTTCTCCATGTCAGTTTGGGAGGAAATTTTCAAACTTCAGAAATTCTCAGGGAAGTGGGAAGGGGCTACTTTATCTGCTGCATGGGAATACTGGTGGTCTCACTACCCTGAAAAAAACTTGAGAAACCTCCCACCTATTGTCTGCTGGGGTATTTGGATTTCCCGGAATGGATGCATTTTCAATGGAAAGGTCACTCCTGCAACCGTCATTGCTCTACAAGCCTCAGCTATTTTTGCTAGTTTACCTGAACCTGAGGGCAATCCTTCTACATTCCGGCGGGCGGATTTCGTTATCAGAGAGGGCATCCCCTATGCCTTTTTTGACGGAGCCGCCCAAAACAATGTCATTGGAGCTGGAATTATAATTCATCTCAGTCCTTCGCATTCCTTAAAAGCCTCTGTTGGACTTGGGTCGGGTACAAACAACTTTGCCGAATTATCTGCCTTAAAATTGCTCCTCTGCTGGCTCATTCATAGAAACATCCTCACTGTTCAGATTTATGGAGACTCGGCAAATGTGATTAATTGGGTCAATGAGAAATTTATATGCAGGAATTATATGCTGTTGCCTCTGTTGGAAGAAGTTCAAAGATTAAAGACACATTTTAATAGCTTCTCCATTTCTCATATTTACAGGGAAAATAATGATGAAGCCGACCGGTATTCTAAAACAGGTTTACAGCAAGCTTTGGGATCTTGGAGGATAACAGAGCAAGTTCAGGACCTGATCCGTGTGTCGGATCTGCCCCCTTTTTCTTAGTCTTTTTGTCTTTTCTTCATCATCGTTGTTGTTCCGATATGTATGCTCCTGAGGCAGGAGAGACTGTGTTTTAAAATTTCTTTTTGTTTGAACTTAAATGATATTTGTATTGGGCTGTTTTCCTGTTAAAAAGGAGGCCCAGGACTTTATGGTGACAGTATTGAAACACAATTTTTTGATAGGGCCGCTGTAGGCCGGCGAACAGAAGAGAACAAAATGTCTTTTGGTTTAAAAAGACATGGCTAACCTGAAAACACTGAAGAGATTAATCTCTCTGTGGAACGTGAAAACACTGCTGAATGTTAACACATTCCTTTTTTGTAGCTTTTTTATTGATCTATTAATAGAAAAGCGCGGTATTTTTTCCTCGGAAAAAAAAAAAAGTATTACTGGGTTGATTTTTGAATGTAATTTCTTCTTGTATTTTTCAAAGTATCAGAGCATCAATAATACAAGGACTTTTTCAGATGATTCATGTGGTGTATCAAATGGTGTTGTGCCTCTTTTGTGTATCTGTTTAAACATTGTTTTGGAGCATCAATAATATAGGGACCTTTTCACATGATTCATGTGGTGTACCAAATGGTGATGTGCTTCTTTTTTGTATCTATTTAAACATTGTTTTTCTTTCTTTGTTATTAACAGAAACTATAATAAATATGATTTGTTACTTAGAGCATCTTATTTTGGTTGTTGGTAATTTTAATGTTTTCCACTGAAGTCAAATCAAAGAATTCTTCATTGCTCTTTGATTTCTATTGAACTTTACACTTTTGCTATTCCAAAATTCATTTAATTTCTGGAAACATCCAAATAGTGCAACCTAGCTTGCCTTGTGAGAACTCCTCTAAAAATTGATGCAAAATCCAGTTTAATTTATAGACTCGATGGCCCAATGTAATTATAACACTTAAATCAACCAAACGTTTCAAACAAAATAAACAAGTACATTCATAACTAGCCTAAAATTCACATAAAACAAGTTAAATTAAACAGAGATCCCTATTTGAAGCTGGCAGGGTTAGATCCCAGCTTCCAAATTGGTTTTGATGCTGTCCTATGTGTTTATTCCCTCAACCTCAAAAGTATAGAATGACAACAGAAAACAGGCATTGGAAATAAAATAAAAACGTAAATATCTATTATTAAAGATACCATGTAGTAAAAATTCATTATACCATCGATCATACATATATTTAGCTTATTACTTGTTATGAAATGTTTACTATTGAATATATTTATCACGTTTTGAGGGAATTATATCACTAAAGCTTGCATAAAAGTTTTTGATGTATAAGGAAGACCACATTTTATCACATTTCAAAGGAATTTAATCACTGATAAACTTTCTTATATATATGTTATATTATCTTAGTTGCAATTCACTCTACCAAAATTTGTGCAACTTTTGCTTCCTATGGGACGAATTTAGATCAATGTGTTATTGTAATGCCTTATCTTATTTTGCTAAATTTGATTAGTGTTTAATTAACCTTAAAAAATTGACTTAAAATTATCAAGTAATATTGGTATATACCTACATTTGCGAAACTGTAATTTTATTTTACTGATATGACTTTTATTATTTGTTATTATTCAATTTCCAAGACGCATTATCAAAATTTACTTTTGGATAGTATATGGTATTCTCCAATTCATTTCTAAATTAAATATCCATATTCAAAAGTGTCTTCTCAAATCTATTTTTGAGTAAAATATGATCTTTTTTAATTTATTTCTAAATTAGATATTCATATTTCTATTTTCAAGATGTTTTTTCAAATCTATTTTTGAAGAAGATATGGTCTTCTCCAATTTATTTTTAAATTAAATATCCATATTTTATTTTCAAAGTGCTTTTTCAAATTTACTTTGGATAAGATATGATAAGAAAAGTCAAGGATATTAAAATAAAATGAGGAGGGTGCAGTCATGACATTAATGATATGTGGTTGAAGTGGATGGGCGAAAGATACATAAAAGAGAGGTAAGATGAGAGGAGAGAAATAAAACATTGGTCTTTGTTTTGAGCATTGAAGGATTTTATTTTGGGGAATAATGTGGAGGAGAAATGAGAGAATGAAAGAACTCAAATTTGGATCTATTGGAGAGTGTTGCTTTTAATTTGGACACACTACAACTTGTTGGACTTGGATGTAGAGTGCTATGGAACTTGTGAAAGTTCTTTGGGTTAAGAAATAATTCCTAGTTGGTTGGGAGGTAAATTCAGTGGGGTAGTCAAGATGAGCATATCAACAGAGTTAGGAGTATTTAAACCAAGCTATTGGAACAAGTATTTTTCCATTTGTTGATTACTTATGTAAACTGTTGCAGACAAATTTTTTTACTTGTTTAAAACATTCTAAAACAAAGTTTATTGGTATGTTATTATTAAATAAATGTGGAGTTATAAAGATGTTATTTCTTTTTTATTATAGTTAAATTGAAGGATGAATTTAATTTAGTTAGAAGACTTAGGATAAGCCCTCACATATGGTATCAGAGCCTATATTCAAAATTTGGACCTTGAAAACACATACTAGCACCACCTTATATATATATATATATATATATATACTGCGTTTAACAAATAAATTTGAATCACTAAGTTTTGGGTTCTCTTCTTAAAAGAAAACTTGTTAGAGAGGTTGCTGCACGAGCAACCTAGGATTCGAAATATAAGCATATACATAATGCAGATGGAAACAACAATCCACATTTTAAGCAATTTAAGGTTCTAAGAACAAGCTCAGATGATTAGAAACCCTAGAAAGAAACGATAAAGAGAATTACTATTTGCACCCTTGCCATTTGTGTTGTCTGCCATTGCTCCCTTTGCACAATGTGGATCAGGCATCCTAATTCCAATTTGTGGAATGCAAAGATACACAAGTCAAAACAAATTTGCAGATTGAAAAATCACACCTAAATTTTGAAGGTTGACCAACACCGATGCAAATCCCACACCCTAATCCAAAGCTTGTCATTACTTGCCCCACTTTCAAAGTAAATGGATTCTCCATTCCTTGCTCTAATGTTGGTAACTTCACTTTTAATATTCCAAGATGAACATTGAAGCAACGAATTTTTGAGGCCTTTTAACTGCTTCTTTCTAGCTTTTCTAGCTTAAGGGACGTTTTGGGGCCTCTTTGTCTGAACAACTCCACTTTAGACTCAAAAGTAATTTTGATTTTAGAAATGTGCAAATTTTTGAGGCCTTTTAACCGCTGC
Organism: Pinus tabuliformis; assembly: GCA_031772625.1. NCBI lineage: Eukaryota > Viridiplantae > Streptophyta > Pinopsida > Pinales > Pinaceae > Pinus > Pinus tabuliformis. The sequence continues at coordinate 708,215,057 of CM062806.1, read as the reverse complement.
TTTCTAGCTTTAGGGACGTTTTGGTGCCTCTTTGTTTGAACAACTTCACTTTAGACTTAGAAGTAATTTTGATCTCAGAAACGTGCAAATGAAATGAATAAATACATAAAAGATTCTCTTCCGTTTACAAAGAGACACTGCCAATTGTCTATAATCATATATAAGAAGTTTTATCCTTTGAAAAGTAAGATGCAATAATATTTATTTCCCAACAACATTTTAACTTGATACCAATGAATGATAATAAACCATTCATTTACGGGTCTTATGATAGCTAACCCATATTCTTGGCTCAATTCCATTCCACACTCGAATCAAAGTCGAAAAGCTTGGATTTAGGGCCTTCAAGTTCATATAATTAGAGAGAGTGAAGTCTTTAATAGAGGTAGAGGCACTCAATGGTGATATTTGACAACGATGAATGAAGAGCTCCTTGGAATATCGGGACAACTGTCCTCTCTACACCATTTTCCTACCTCGATATTATTACTGTTATCGCCTTTGCCTTCCCTTGTTCTGTGAATGATTCAGGTAGCTGTGTCGTTTGCACATATGCTTTTATTTATTTATTTTCGATATAATCTTGTAGCTTGACACTTTGTTTAGGAATGCTTTACAAACTTCTGCATGGTTAAACCTCTTTTAGCAACTTAGAATTTTAGGAGCTTGTTTTTATAAATTGAAACTACACGGTTGTTGTAGATTGCTCTTATATAGTTTCATGTATGTATGACAGAAAGGCATAAGTTTGAAATCTTGAATGGACATATGAATGTGACATTGCATTAACTGAACTAAAGAGGTTATTAATTAGTGCACCGATCCTTGAGTACCAGACATGGAAAAAGACTTCACTGTTTGAACCGATGCTTCGAAGCAAGGACTGGGAGTAGTGTTGATGCAAGAAGGCGGAGTAATAGCTTACACATCTAGAAAATTGAAGAAACATGAAGAGTTGTATGCTACCCATGACTTAGAGTTAGCAATAGTGATGCTAGCTTTGAAATTGTGGAGACACCACCTCGTTGGGAAAAGGTTTGAGTTAAGAACAGATCATCAAAGCATGAAGTATCTCTTCACTTAGAGGGATTTGAATGGTAGACAGAGGCGGTGGAGCGAATTCATGAGTGAGTGTGATTTTGGGATCTAATACATTAAGGGAAAGGAAAATGTGGTGGCCAATGCACTAAGCAGGAGGCCACAAACCTTCTCCCAGGTACCCTTGAGGCTTAATTTGAGGGAACGTGTGTTGGAGAAACTCTTTGAAGATGGTATCTAAAGGTTATATGAACACTCCAGAGTGGAAAGCGGATAGAACCAAAGTTTGAGGGATATGTCCTTGAACTAGATGGACTATTGAGATTTCAAGGGAGAATGTACATCCCTAAGGAAGGGGGTATAAGCAGAACTATTATCGAAGAGTCACATAGAGCACTTTATTGTGCACACCCTGGAGTAAAGAATATGTATGCGGACATGAAGAAACTGTTCTTTTGGGCGGGAATGAAACATGACATAGTCTAGTTTTTTGCTAAATGGCTTGAATGTCAATGGGTGAAGGCTAGTCATCGTCATCCAACATGACTCCTTCAACCACATGACATCACTATGTTTAAATGGGAGGTCATTTTAATGGATTTTGTTGTGTGTTTGGTACTCATTTCATAGAGGCACAATGCTACATTGGTTGTAGTTGATAAATTGACCAAAAGTGCCCATTTCATCCTAGTAAGAGACACTTACGATGTTAGTGATGTAGCACGATTTTTTATAAGTGAAGTTATTTGACTACATGGGTTGCCCACAAAGATCATTTTTGATAGAGACTCTCAATTTACATCTAGGTTTTGTATAAGTTTGCGGTCAATGTTGGGGACTTAGTTAAACTTGAGCAAAGTTGAAAAGTGTAACTAGGTTCGATCTTCATAATGACATGTAATTATGATCTTTGTAAGAAATGAAGAGAATACAATTATTTTTGTAATGTCTTGCTTCATGGGTTTCATGAGCAAGGGATTTTATTTAGATAGCTCCCATCGAGAGCCTTAGGATTTGTCATTAAAGTCAAAGAGTCAATGTCATGTATGAAGAATCTTTCTTGGAGATATAACAATGTATATGTCTATAAAATGTCTAGAAAGCCCTCCAACTACAAGCATTAATCCTCCTCTTGATGCCGGCCTCAAGATGCATACGAAACTCATGTCGGCTCAGCTTATATGGAGACACATCCATTCGAGATGTCATGTCGGCTTAATATATGGTATAAATCATTATAAATAGGTGGGCAGGGTCTTTGCACTAAGGCAACACAAAAATTCGGATTCCTCTGAGGTGTTGGTGATGAACTATAGTCAACAGTTCATATATTTTCGCATGGAGAGAACAGTGGTGAGTTTAGACCTCTAGTACAGTCACCAAACAGTTCAGATCTTTGGTTTTGGTGGATAGTTATAGTTAAGAAAATTCAGAGGTTTGATATTTTCGAAAGACAGGCAGTGATAAGTTCGTATGCCATCACATAAAGAAACTTAGATGAAGAAGGGACAACGAGGTTCTATCTATAGCTAACCACAATCAACAAAGGTTCAGATTTATCTCTAAGTTTGAATGGACAAATTGCGGTAATAAGTCTAGTAATGTTCAACTCTATGTCATGTCAGCTAGATGGTGGTTTAGACAATGATACATATATATGCTACAATTCGGTGTACTTGCCAAGATTACAACACAGAATAGAGTAGAAAGGGTAAACAAAATTTTGGTGATACCACAATGAGCAAGGTTCGATATCATAATAGAAGGATCAAGGCTCGGAAGGAAATAACCGTATCATGTGGAAGAAGGACACTGGGACATCTTATGAAGTGAGGAAGGGGATCTCATAGTAAAGGTCTCAGTGATGTTAAGAAGGTCGAAGTGGAAGAGGAGAAAAGAAGAAGAGTAACTTTCAAGAGGACTTGTGTCTTGATCATGGAGTGGCTAATAGGTCAAGGGTCTTGGCCTTGGTATTCGTCAATTGGAATCTCTATAAGAAGAATTTGGGCGGGTTTTCCTCTCAAAGAGTGAGAGGTTTTGGCCTTGGTTGATAGCTTACATTTTGTATCTCTTGTCTATTTATGTTCATGCATTGGTTACTATTTGATGAAGAAGACTAATAAACTAAGAAGAAGAAGGTCCTAGTTTGAAGTAGTAAAAAACATTTACAAGTAGTCACTAATTGAAGAGAAATCACCTAATGCTACTGCACTAGATTCTTCAACATGGTATCAAAGCTAAGGTGTCAAAGTCAAGAAAATGGCATACAATCAAAGAGACACTCAAGGATCGAGTTTCAAGGAAGGCATCAAAGCAACGTGAAGGATCTACATTCGAGAATCAAACCCTAGATCAAAGGAGGAAGTCTATGTCAAAAGAAGTCTTGGGATCATCAAATAATTGAGGCCAAAGCCTCACTTCTACCTAAGGCGAATAGATCTAAAAATCAAGGCACCTAGAAGTCTACACCAACAAGAGTGTTGGGTTCTAGTCTTTAGCAAAAGACCACAAAGACCCTCATCAAGATGAGATATCTACAAAGCAAGGCAACTGAAAGTATAGAGAAGCATTTCGAGGACTAAGATCACATCATTTTGGAGATTCTAGAAGCATTTATGATTTGCATTCATTCACTACCAAAGAAGTCGAAGTATCTTGAAGTCAAGAAGACATTATCCATAAGGAAAGCTCCCTATAGTTGCAGCAAGGATCTCCTCGTTATCCTTGAAGAAGATCATCCAAGGAAGCATCAAAACATCCTCATCAATCACCATCAACAAAGGAAGCTAGATTTAAAGGGGTTGACATCATAAAAAGAACAATCTCCTTTATTGAAGAAGGGCTTTTCATTTGGAAGAAGATAATCCAAAGGAGGCACTAATGCATCTTCTTCAACCACCATGAAAGTGATCAAGTTGAAGATTTCATCTTCACTTGTCAAGTAAGTATCTTTCATTCTATAATCAAATTTGGTAAAGTGACTTCGTTTTGCAAAGACATCTATAAGTTGGATGGATCATCGAAATTCCTTGCATGGAAAAGGAGGATAGACATTATCCAAGTGAAGTCTTCGAACATATCAATGAAAATGTCTCCTTCAAATACATGGTAATGGATTCCTATGAAAGTTCCCATCATATATCAATATTGGAGACATTAAAGAGATATATAATATAATTTGGTAGAACTATTCTTTGAAGATGTGATAAAGAAGGTCACATCACTTAGCGCTGATCTACACAAATTGAAGGTATCAAAGGATAAAGGGTTATCTTCATAACATCTCAATTGCAAGATCTAGGATGAAATAATCTTCATACAATTAACTGATGAACAAGGTAACAAATGTCTATGAGGATAAGAAGGCTATCCCATTCACCAACTTGTGGTTTAGATTCTAGATAGATGAAGACAGGTTGAGGGCAAAACATATTTGGACATTTGTTGAAATGAAAGAAGAACATAATTAAGTTTCAATGCTATTAGCATTATAGGAAAGTTTGTCCTTAGTGCAAAATGGCAATAACAAGGAAGATAGAGAAGAAGTCCATTTCACCGAATAAATGGAGGACACTGTAAGAGGAAAGACATTAGAAGCAAGAGCTCGTGACATCAACATAGGGAAACATGAAGGATAGATGGAACAAAATCCATAGCAGTCAAATATGAAGGATATAACCCTTGTGAACCTCATTGGAAACTTAAGAAAGGGAATTAGTAATCTAGGACAAGTCTCATCATACATCAAGTTAAAGGGAAACATCTGCTGGATACGGATATGCAAGATCCTCAAGATTATCTAATGGAATCCTCCTCGGAGGATTCACCAATCTAGAATGGAAGCAAGTGTTTCGTCAGAAACTCCAACTTGTGGAATTCATGGGATGATGGTACGATGACATAAGAGATGAAGCAGATCAAGGGTTTGAAGATCTTTTCAATAAAGGAAGTTGTTGAAAGAATCCTAGATGGCCTAAAGGTAAATGAGGTATGTATGCTTGTATTCAATATTATAATGTCATGTCATATGGTTGCAGGTAACATGGATTTCTACTTTTATCTTGAGAAGCATGATCAAAGGAAATGAATCTCCTCCTATGAAAGGATATCAGATGACATGGTTCACACTAGATGAAATAAACATAATATGTCCTCATATGAAGTATGAGGTGGTTGATTACAATTGAGGAAATTTGCTTGGAAGCTCCTGGGAAAGAAATGTGTGAAGAAAGGAAGGAATAAATCGTGAGATATGCAACCATGGTAAAGGAAAACAATATCCGAAAGACCAAGAAGATTTGACTAGGAAATCTCCTGGAAAGATATGAAGACTCTGATGGAAGTTTGGAAAAGATGGAGACCCTTGAAAATGTATATCTTTGGGAGATATGTCAACATATAGGCAGGATGTTGATGGAAAGTGGAAGATGTCATGATGAAAGACCACCACAAAGGTAATTTTGATTTAAGTGTTCATTTCTTATTTTGAACAAATATATGGATGGGCTTTTGCAAGAATGCCGAAGGGAAGAACTGTGAATGTTTTCTAAAAGGACCATGTAGTAGGATCTAAGATCATTCTGAAGAAAATATGGCATGAAGAAGACAACATGACATGAAGCAAGGCCAAATGTAGACTGATGGATCGATTTTTGATTAAAGGAATGATGATGATGCATGAGAATCTAGACCCACCTAACAATGTGATAGTGTGATCACATGTTGTGGTTAACAAGGAGTGGAGAAGAAAATTGATTATTAAGTTCTTAGTAGTTATTAATTATGTAAGTAGTTATTTGTTGCTAAATATTTGAGGAAACTAGAAATAAATGGCAAGTGGATCCTCCCTATGAGGAGATCAAGCCAAGTAGCTAAGTCATTAAGTTAAATTAGGATTCTATTTCTTAAAAAATAGAAAATTCTTTCAATTGTGGTAGGAGACAGTGACTTAAGGATTTGTTTGTTGATTGAAATCGAGGAGAGGGTGAGAGTGAAAGAAAAGTAGGGAGTGCAATAATGTAAAAGCGCTATTGAAGGCAAAAATGAAGGGACCTTATTTTTTCTTGTGTATTGCAATAGTGTAATAGAGCTAACAAAGGCAGATAATAAAAAAATACTCTGTTTCCCTGTGTATTAATGTTTTTGTGTTAATCATAATGGAAACCTTTACAAAAGACAAACTCCCCTGCTTTCCACCTGCTATTTTGCTCAGTTTTACCAGGATCCATTGACATAGAAGCAAGGGAGGCTACTGAACAAATCATTCATGGCCTATGCCTATATAACTATAGGAATTACGTTTATTCCTTGACCTAGGTGTTGCTGTACATCATGTATCGCTTGATAAGAGATATCATTTTGTTGAGGTTTCAAGACAACAACCAAAACAACATGGTAGTGGAGTTGTTTGATTTGGGTTGAATAGGAGTGGTAGTGTTTCTTCATGGAGCCAATTTCTTCTTCCATTTCATGTACTAGCATGTTGTTGTTCGTGCCTCAAGCATTGGATGTGTAACGAAGGTTATGTATTAAATGAGTTCGTTGTTTTGTTTATGCCGAGAGAATTTCACATTAAATCGCATATCAAAATTTTGGTTTATATGTCTTCCTCTCTAGATCTAATTCAGTCTAGTTGTGCTTATTGCATCTCGCATAGGAGAGGAGGAGTCTTATGAATACGATGATGAGGCAGATGCTTATGATCTGCAATATGTGGATGGATTTTAATGAAGGAAACTTCAGCCACACAAACGAGATCGTTGCACAATAGAAAAACATTAACGAGTATGTTGTAGACTCATAACTCACAGGTCCAGAATTAGGAAAAGAGGAAGCTTTTCTACATCAGATGACATGACTGACTCATTAATGAAAGGGATGGATGGTCTGTGACCTGTGAAGAAGCCCCAAAAGATGAAGACTACTTGAGAAAGAAATTCATGACATCAAAGGAAGGAGCTCTTTAAGTAGCTCGCTGAGGAGCTACTGTAGGTCCCTAATTAAGAGGGAGCTTAGGTACATTCCCTTCGTAGGAATGAGTACATTTTGTTGTTGGAATTGGTATGTCCTCCCTAATTGAGAGGGAGAGATAGAGACATCATTCTAGTCTTCACTTGTGAAGATAGAATGTAGGATTAGGTAATCATATGGAATTCAATTCTCTTTAAGGATGAGACAGGGAATCCAAGGTAAGAGTAGTCGTGGACCGATATTCTTTGACGACTTACTATCCAAGATAAGAATAGTCCAAAGAAGGTCATACTTTGTGAACAGTTTGTTGGAGTATGTACCTTGAGAGACAATGATTATGGTGTCTATGAATCGTTGATATCGCCAACATTATGCTTTGATCACGTGGATAGAGATGTTAGTCAAGGCCTTGCTATGTGACAATACTGGTTGATATGATGCTAGACAAATGGATTACTAATCTGATTCTTGTTATGAGAAATTCTTCAGATTGAGAATGACCAAGTACCATTATGAATGCCTCCCTGGTTAAGAGGGAGTGTTGAAAAGTGTAGCTAGGTTCGGTCTTTAGAATGACATGTAATTATGATCTTTGTAAATGATGAAATGAAGAGAATACAAGTACTTTTGTAATGCCTTGCTTGATGGGTTTCATGAGCAAGAGATTTTATTTAGATAGCTCCGATTGAGATCCTTAGGATTTGTCATTAAATTCAAAGAGTCAATGTTATGTATGAAGAACTCTTTTTGGGGATATAAAAATGTATATGAGTCTATAAAATGTTTAGAAATCCCTCCAACTACAAGCGCTAATCCTCCTCTTAATGTCAGCCTCAAGATGCATAAGAAACTCATGGCGGCTCAACTTATATGGAGACACATCTATTCAAGATGTCATTCGACTTAATATATGGGAAAAACCACTATAAATAGGTGGGCATGGTCTCTACATTAAGGCAACACAAAAGTTCGGATTCCTTTGAAGTTTCGGTGATGAACTACAATCAACAGTTCAAATTTTTTTCGAATGGAGAGAATAGTGATGAGTTCGGACCTCTAGTACAGTCACCAAGCAATTTGGATCTCTGGTTTTGGTGGATAGTTACAGTTAACAAAAATTCGATGTTTGATATTCTTGAAAGACAGAGGCAGTGATAAGGTCGTATGCCATCATAGGAAAGGAACTCAAATGAAGAAGGGACAACGAGGTTCTATCTATAGCTAACCACAATTAATAGAGGTTCGAATTTATCTCTGAGTTTAGATGGAGATAATGCAGTAATAAGTGATGTAAATTACAATTCGATGTCATGTCATGTAGACAGTGGTTTAGACAATGATACATATATATGCTACAATTAGGTGTGCTTGCCAAGATTACAATGCATAATAAAGCAGAAAGTGTAAACATAATTTTATTGATATCATAGTGAGCAAGGTTTGATATCATAACAGGAAGGAGGGGTCAAGGCTCGGAAGGAACTAATGGTATCATGTGGAAGGACATTGGGACATCATATGAAGCAAGGAAGGATATCTCACAGTAAAGAAGACCTCAGTATGAAGGCAATGATAAGATCTCAGTGATGCTAATAAGGTCGGAGTGGAAGAGGAGAAAAGAAGAAGAGCAATTGTCAAGAGGACTTGTGTCTTGATCGTGGAGTGGCTAATAGGTCAAGGGTTTTGGTCTTGGTATTTGTCAAGTGGAATCTCTATAAGAAGATTTTGTGTGGGTTTCCTCTCAAATGGAAAGGTGTTGGCCCTGGATGATAGCCTACATTCTATGTCTCTTGTCTATTTATGTTCATGCATTGGTCACCGTTTGATGAATAAGAACACTAATAAACTTAGAAGATGAAGATCATAATTTAAAGTAGTAAAAAACATTCACAAGCAGCCACTAATTGAAGAGAAATCACCTAATGCTAATGCCCTAGATTTCTCAACAAGCACTGCATATCATCCAAAAATAGATGTGCAAACTAAAAGATTAAATCAGGTTATGGAAAACACACTTAGAATGTATGCCATGGATAATTAGACTTAGTGGGAAATGTACTTACCTTGGTAGAGTTTGCTTATAATAACAATTACCACAGCTCCATTGAGATGCCTCCTTATCAAGTTCTGTATGGGAGTCCATGCAGGGTGCCATTGAGTTGGGAAAAGTTGGAGGATTGAGTAATAATTGGGCCGAAATTAGTTCAAGAAATGGAGGAATAGGTAAGACAGATTCGAAAAAGGTTAAAAGAAACACAAGATAGACAAAATAGTTATGCTGATTCACATAGGACTGATTGAAGTTATGAAGTAGGAGACTAAGTTTTATTTGTATCTGACCCAACAAAAGCACCATTCGGTTTGGTAAAGGGATGAAGTTGTCACCTCGGTGTATAAGACTTTTTAGGATCAAGGAGAAGATTGAACCAATTGCCTATCGCCTTGTACTGCCATCCCATTTGCATAAAACTCATGATGTTTTTCATGTATTTTTTTACGACATTATGTTTCTGATGAATCTCACAAACGGGATTGGAGGGAATTGCAGGCCTCAGATGTGGGAATCATAATGGTTGAACTATTACGCATATTGGACCGTAGTGTTCGACACCTCAGACGTCTCATGGTGGACTAGGCTAAGGTCTAGTGGGACAAGTATAACTCATGTTCTGCTACTTGGGAGGATGTGGAGACTATATGTCATGAATACCCCTCACTTTTTGAACATTTGTGATGCTCATTTTGACTTAGATAGCTACGTATGCTAAGGTTATATTTGTAGTTTCGTGTATTTATTTATGAACACTATGTAATATTGATGCAGTTAGTTGGACATGTGAAACTACTTATATAAATCATTAGATAGATTATGTATTATCGATTGAAATATTTGATGTATGAACTGATGTATGACTTACTTGGTTACAATTTATCTAGGGTATGACTTATTGGTGTTATTGTTGTTTGATGTATGGGTTAAGTGGCTATGATTTATCTAATGAATGATTATCAAAATTATGATTTATCTAATGAAAGATTTATTTCCAGTGTTTTGTTATGAAGTACAAAATTGACACGTGGATACTAGACTTAATAACATGATATTTAAAATCACTTATCTATATATATTTTGCTGTTATGTATATGCATGAATGAGAACTAACCTGCAGATTGGAAAAAATTATATGATAACCAAGATCTACTTTTTTGATGGAGAATGTTGAGACATCCAAAGGGGAACAATATGTTGTACATTGTTTTATTACATTTTGTATCTACTTGATATGCAATATTATGACATGGGTAAAGTGTAAATGGCAGGTCAGAAGACTACTTGACTGGATTATTTGATGACAAGTATCGAACCAATGCCATAGTGTGGTCTATATTAGGGTGTTAACCTTAGTTTTGAGGTGGGGTGGAGGAATTTCCCACCATGTAACCTCCAAGCCTGGAATCGTGGGAGTGCAGTGATGGACATGCTCCCCTAGATATTTGATGACGATTTCCAGTTTCTGGTTGGGGAAGTTAGGTTGATATAGTCGACGCTTTTGCCATATTGGTTTTATCAGTGGATAGATCAGTATAGCTGATACCATAATATATTGCAACAAATGATGGATAAGATGGGAGCGAAAGTATGTTATGAAGGATATGAGGATATTGGTAGTTTGATACTCTTGATGGGAAGTGGTATCATTGCTTGACTTACTTATTTTGACTATTATAACTCCCTCTTTATTTTGTTATGCTTTATTGTTAAACTTCTTTCGAACTCGTCTTTTTCACTTAAACTTCGGGACGAAGTTTTCTGAAGGAGGGGTGTATGTAATGACTTACTTGATCCTATCATGCTAATTTTGATTAGTGTTTAATTAACCTGAAACTATTGACTTATGTTTATTAAGTAATACTGGTATATACCTACACTAGTGAAATTGTAATTTTATTTTACTGATAAGAATTTTTTTGTTTGTTATTATTCAATTCCCAACGTGTCTACTCAAATTTACTTTTGGGTAGGATATGCTCTTCTCCAATTTGTTTCTAAATTAAATATCCATATTCTAAAGTGTTTTTTCAGATCTATTTTTGAATAAGATATGGTATTCTCTAATATATTTCTAAATTAGATATCCATATTTTATTCTCAAAGTGTCTTCTCAAATCTACGTTGGAAAAGATATGACAAGAAAGTTTAATGATATTAAAATAAAAGGACGAGGGGGTAGTCAAGACATTAATGATAAGTGATTTAGGTGGATGGGAGGAAGAGACATAAAAGTGAAAGAGGATGAAATGATAAGGGGAGAACCTTGGTCTTTGTTTTGGACATTGGAAGATTTTATTTTGGGGAAGAATGTGGAGGATAAGGAAGAGAATGAGAGAACTCAAACTTGGATCTATTGGAGAGTGTTGCTTTTAATTTGGACTCAATATAAATAATTGGACTTGGGCTTGGAGGGCTAAGGAAACCTGTGGAGGTTCTCTGGGCTAGGAAATCATTTCTAGTTGGCTGGGAAGTAAATTCAGTTGGGTAGCCAAGAGGAGCATCTCAACAAAGTCAGGAACATTCCAATCAAGTTACTAGAACATATATTCTTCAATTTGTTGATTACTTATGTAAATTGTTGCAAATGGAATTTTTTACTTGTTTAAAATGTTCTAAAGCAAAGTTTGCTGGTATGCTATTATTAAATAAATGTAGAGTTATAAACATGTTATTTCTTCTTATTATAGTTTAATTAATGAATCTAATTTAGTTGAAATACCTAGGATAAGTCCTCACAATTATAAAGAGTTTTTCGTATTTTCAAGGGACAAATTAAGAAAAAAAATGAATGGGGAAAAACTCTTGAGAAAATTTAGTTAAACTAATCAATTTTAAACCTATTTTGAATTGAAAATGTGTTTAACTTTTCACACATTTTACTATCCTTCTCTACCATTCTTTTCTAGAATATTATATGTGCTATTTTGTTATAAAATCTAGAATGTGTGGTCTAATTACTTATGCAAAAAAGAATATGTAGAAATGATTATATAGTTTCTCATCCATCGAATCTTTACATTAAACACAAAATTGAGGCCTCCTTGTTGCTATAGTCAAATAGTAGGGTCAAAGTGACCTTGGCCATGACAATATCAACATGTGTTTTTTTTTTTGCTTTTTAAACTATGGTGAATCAAGAACTTGTTGGAACAATTTGAATAGGGCTTAGGATAAAAAATATTTGTTACTAATATAATACCGACTATATCCAAGAGTTTGCAAGTTGGATATACCAATAAGTTATAACGATGCAAGAGTTAAGATGTCTTGAACACCATGAGGGATCTCTATCTAAGGGAGTCCTACTCTTTGAGCCTTATCATAGTAGGTCAAAATCTTTGTTAGGCTCTTATACTACTAGTGTAACCCCTTATCTTTATTAGTAGAAACCCCTTATTATATTGTTGTACCCATGTAGTCACCATATTGTTATTATTGTGCCCCATAGAAGCCCATTATTGTTATTATTGTGCCCCATAGAAGCCCACTATTGTTATTATTGTGCCCTTACATTATTATTGTTGTGTTGGCTCTGATTATATTATGACCCCTTAGACTCCTATATATAGAAAGGAGGTCTTGTCATTTGTATCATCCAAGAATTGTTCGTTTATGTAATGTAAAGAAGGTTGCCCCCTCGAAAAAGCTGAATTCCAAGGCGTTGATCTATCATTTCTATCTTTTTGTGCGCTGGTTTCATAACATTTGGTATCAACGCTGTGGATTCTAGGGTTTTGCTGCTCCAAACAGGTCATCATGGCATATGCGCAATAACTTCTTTTTTGTGACGTTTTAGATGCTTAAAAAAAAAACCCATTCGGGCCGAAACCGTTCTGAACCACAGGTTTGAATTTAAGAGCTATTTACGCTATATTTGTGGAGATATGATCTGAGGAAGTTGGAATTTTTGCAGACTCCCAAATTACATTCCAAACAGGTGACCTGGGGAAAATAGTAATAACTTTTGTTTTGAGCATCAAATTGAAATTTCGTAAGAAGTTACAGAAAGAGGACAGACTGTAGTTTCTTGTGTATATTTTTCAGATCCTAAGGTCAAAACAATGACACGTGGCACTTCATACAAGTTCGCTCTTTTGAAAATGTATATAATCAGATCATCTTGGGAGATTGTGCATAACTCTTTCTTGGAGAATCTAAATTTGATCAGATTGGTGGCATTGGAAAGAGGACGCAGAGGGCTACTGCAGGTCACAATTTTAGAACTAGAAGATCCGAAAATACAAAGTTATAGTCGTTTCAAGATCGAACTCCTAAAATCAAGAAAAGGCGATATGAGGAATTATGATGGCAAGGATTCAATAAATTGGATAATTCAGATGGAGCAATATTTTGATTTACATGGTGTACCACTGTTATAAAAGGTATGTATTGCATCTTCATATTTAGAACCAGATCAATTTTTATCGTATAAAGGGCTTTGTTCTCGTAAACAACTTGTTACGTGGTCAATTTTAACGGAGGAAATGATAGCACATTATGAGGATACAAAGAGAAACACCACCTTTAGCCAATTGATAAATCTCAAACAAAAGTGTTCAATGGTAGAGCACATTGAGGACTTTCAAAAATTGAATATAAGGGTGAATGATATTCCAGAGAAGCAAATGATTGATGCCTTCATAGGTACTTTAAAAGATAACATTCAACATGAGGTTTGTCTTTGGGAACCTGATTCATCGGAGAAGGCATTTAGGTGGGCAAGAAATATTGAAAGCAAAATTATGGAAACAAGGAATCCCACCATTCACGACTATAATTATGGAAGTGTTTTTTCTCTTAGCCTTCCACAACCTAGAAGGGTTACATCACAACAATTAGAAGAAAAAAGAGAAAAAGGGCTTTCTTACAATTGTGATAGTAAATGCACTAAAGGTCATAAGTGTGCTGAGAAGAAACTATTTTACATAGAGTATGAAGATCATGAAGAAAATGATCAAGAAACATCAAAAGAAGAGGATATACTCCAGGACCCAACCCGAAAGAGAGAAGAAATGAGTCCGACCATATCTTGTAAAGCATTGGCAAGAATTACCACTCCTAAAGCTTTCAAGATAGAAGGACATCTCAAGAAGAAAAATGTTCAAGAAGTGAAAGATCACATCGAAAAAGAAGAAATGAATCCAAACATATCATGTAATGCATTGGTCAGAATTACCACTCCTCAAAATATCAAAGATAAAATGACATATCAAGAAGAAAAATGTTAAAGAAGTGAAAGATCACATTGAGCAACAAGAAATGAATCTGACTATATCTTGTAAAGCATTGGAAGAAATTACCACTCTTCGAACTCTCAAGATAGAAGGAAATATCAAGAAGAAAAAGGTTCAAGCAGTGAAATATCACATCGACCATCAACACCAAGTTCTCCAACTTTTAAAGGATAACCCCACTTTGGTGCATAATTGAATGAAACAACAGGTACGCCAACATCGCAATGAAAAAAGTTTTAATGTAGGTGATTGGGTATTTTTACAGCGACATCTCAAGCAAGCTATTTATGAGAAGGAAATATTAGCAATACTATATGCACTTAAGAAATGACGACCTTACCCAATGGGAAGACACTTCAAGGTAAAAATGGATCATGATAGTCTTAAATACTTTTTACAACAACTATTATCTTTAGAAGAATAGAAAAAATGGGTCACAAATATGTTGGGTTATGTCTTTGACATTATCTACAGAAAAGGGAAGAAATATTTTGTTGTAGATGCACTCTCAAGAAAGGATGAGGATGTGGAAGCATTGTTTTGTGCTATTTCTATTATCCAACCAGATGGGATAAATGAGGCAAGGGATGAATGGAAAAAGGACGAAGAAGTGTGGCCACTCATTCAAAAGTTGCAGAAGATCCCAATTCAAACAATGTTGTTAGAACTTGAAGAGGAAAGAAAAATCATATTGGAACTTGGAGTAGTCACAGAAACAAGAACCTGACAGCTATGAAATCGATCAATTTCAGAGTATCTCATCAAGTGGAAGAACTTACCCACGGAAGATTCCACATGGGAGGACAATAATTTTATATAGAAGCATCAATAACTAGAAGTGTTGAGGACAACAATTTTTGAAACAGAGGGGCATGTTAGGCCCTTATACTACTAGTGTAACCTTTTATTGTTATTAGTACAACCCTTTTATTATATTGTTGTACCCATGTAGTCCCCATATTGTTACTATTGCCCCATAGAAACCCACTATTGTTATTATTGTGCCCTTACATTATTATTGTTATGTCAGCTCTGATTATATTATTATCCTTTAGACTCCTATATATAGAAAGGAGGTCTTGTCATTTGTATCATCCAAGAATTGCTCATTTATGTAATGTAAAGGAGGTTGCCCCCTCGAAGAGGCTGAATTTTAAGGCGTTGATCTATCTTTTCTATCTTTTTGTGAGCTAGTTTCATAACAATGTCCTTCACGAGAATTTAACCAAGTGGGGGAATAAGTAATCATTATCCAAACCACTTGATCTACACCAATGGAACAACACCACCATGTTTATTATTAATAATAATAAGTTAAAGTGCATGGGGCTTTAGTTTGAAACAATATGATTTGTTTCCAATGTACGATAGTATTATAGAGGGTTCATTCAATGTGTTCTAAACTGAGTTTTTACCTTTGAATTGAAAATTCTAAGTTATATGCAAACATTAGATGCAAATCTCAAATTTTCAATGTCAATGCTTACAAACATTAGACTTTGATAATAACAATTAAGAATTGCAATAACAAAAGAAAGGTTGTCTTAACTAAATACAATAATAACTATAACATCATAGAAGTTGTGTTAAGTGATATTAAAACATTGAAAGTGGTTATGATCAATGCATGCTCAATTCACGTTAGTTTGTTTTGTTAGCGAGTTGATTAATTTGATTAAAGAGTATATACTAGAACTGAAATCGTGAAGGATGATTGTAAATTGTTAGAACTCATTGTGAAAGGGCCACTTGAATTATGAGTAATATCTAATATAATATTATGCAATACTAGATTAGTGATAACTCTAATGAATAACCAAGGATGTAAAAATATAGCCAAGATAATGAATATTTTAAGAAATAATGAGAAGGAATATGCTCTATGGAATAAGGAAGAAATGTAAGGTAGAATTCTTCAATATGTGCACTTGATGGCTCTAATGGGGCATCATTTTAAGATACACAACAATTTAAATTGGGGATTGGATTGTATTTGTTTAGCATAGATCAAGTAAAGCAACAATGCTTGTTTGCTAGATTCAATGCAAAAATTAGTTTAGAGATAAACACAATAATTTTTCAACATGTTATATAGTAACAAATGTATTAAGCACTGTAAAAGAAATTGATCTTACCTATTATATTAGAAAGATGAAAAATATCTTTTATTTGTATATGAGAGACCTTAGAGATATATGAGATAGAATTACAAAAAATACATTTGTAGCATTAATGTCCTTTATCTTATAGATGTTTCAACTTGTAGTATGTTGGTGTTTTAAAGCATGCTTAATGTTACTACATATTTAATTCATTGCAAACTCAAAAAGCTATCTCAACTATTGAAATATTTATCTTAAATTAAGAGTTTAGTCACTAGAAAAATTGCAACCAACTCCATGATAGCCTACTTGACAATGAGGTAAAAATTCATGATGTTATTATAGTAATCATCTTAATAACTTTTGTAGGAGTCCAAATGGTGTGAAACCCAAAATTAGTCAATTAAAAGAAATTGAGTTCATTGCCATTTAGAGAAAATCAATTCCAAGGGTCTTGAAATTCCAAAAGGGCTTTGTAAAATATCCTTTACGATTCATTGGGAATTTTTGTATGTTAACAGCTTGTTTTTATCTTATAACTAATAGGATTTTTCCTTAAAATAAGATTTTTGAAAGTATTGCACAAGATATTGATTATGATGAACAATGTTGAGAGGCAAAGAAAATGTTTGGGAAGGAGTGAAAGCTTTGTTTCAAATTTTTTATGACCATCTAAAACTCGTAACCATCAGAAGACAAAAGCTTGATTTCTTACACTTCATAAATTAATGAAACAATTCGAGTAATTATAAAAAATTTGTTAAATGTTTCAATGTTCAAACTTGGATGAGGTAATGCATGTAATCTAATGATAAAATACTTAATGAGTGCAAACCAAATATTATTGATAGTGATATCAAGCATCTGCAATTGCAGTATTGATTTCATAACAAAGTGCAGGGAAAGGTGATGACAACAGACAAAGATTAAGATGTTTGAGAATACATGAAATGTAGAAATAAAAAAGTTAGATACTGATGGTGAGAAATCAATCTAACTACAATGCATTTTCAATTCTAAACTTAAGCCATTAAGGAGATTAATTTGTTGGTCCAGAAGGAGCAAGTTTCCAATTAGTTGCATCCATTAGTGCAAGAGTTTGTTGTGGTACAAGTATTAAGTCACACATTGTAGTTATAAGTGTTGCCAGAGTAGTGGCCATATCTAATAGTTTCTAGAACTCAAAATTAGCATGTGGTATTACATTTAAGAGTGTCATTTGAAAAAGGTCACGTGTCTAAGATTTTACTAATTATTCAAAATTTGAACTTTAAAACAAAGGAAAATTAATTTTTCTGAAGAATTGAACCATAAATAATAAAAAAATAGAACTTGAAATTTAAAATTCAAAAAATTAGTATTGTGGAAATATTTTTAAAAAAATTGAAAGAAAAAAAAACTACTAGTAACATCTTGGATAGCTAGATAGGTTCAAAAATATTATAAATTATAATGAGTAACAATCCCAACCACTAGAGGTTTAAGACTAGACTTATGATGGGACTAGCCCGTGACTTATGGTTTAAAACCAACAATAATAATTAACATCAAATGATTTAATCAACGATTATGTGATTAGTTTGGTAATCAAGGGTTAGCACTGATATTTTGGGTGTATTGATGGTTGTATTGATTAATCTGTACTTTGAGAGGACAACTGTCCTAGCCTCGGGTTTCCTTTGGACTAAACCCTAACCCTTACGTTGTTACTCCGACATTTTCGTTTTGCTTTGTTTGGTATTGAGAGCTCTGTCTGCCAGTTCTATTGGTGACTGTAAATGTTTCAAGCCGATGATTTGTTCACGCCCGACTATGGGTTTCTCTGTTGGTAGGTGGTATAACTATACTCAGTACTTGTATTTGCATTCTGGTTAGCTCGGCTCTGTCATTTGGTTGTTGGCTTCGTTGTGAGGGTTTCTTTTCTCTCTCGGTGGTCCGGTGCTCTTTTGGTGTCACTCTCTCCTTCGTTTTTTACGCATTCCGCTGAGCTTTCTTCAATGGTATTCTCAGCTGTCTGTGTGGTTATTTCATCATTTGACTTGTCTGCAGTGTATTGTGAACACAGGTTATGGCCTCGAAGGAGAGAGTGAAATGGAGAGTCTTAAAACTGGTGAGGAGTTGGATAGGGCATGAAAGTCTCAGGAATCCTCTTCAAAGAGTTGAAAACATGAATAGCTAAACAAAC
Organism: Pinus tabuliformis; assembly: GCA_031772625.1. Taxonomy (NCBI): domain Eukaryota; kingdom Viridiplantae; phylum Streptophyta; class Pinopsida; order Pinales; family Pinaceae; genus Pinus; species Pinus tabuliformis. Next base: position 708,196,475 of record CM062806.1, on the reverse strand, counting down.
CTCAAGTAGAGCACTGCAACATCAATGATTTTTATCTTTATCCTTGATTCATTTAGTTAATCTGAAAAGAGAGAGATGATGGCATACATAAACACATGTAAATTTGAATTAGAGAAGTAAAAACAATACCAAATCAACTTGCCACAAGAATACCACAAAATGTTGCAAACCCTGGTCTATTTCTTTGCCAAACTGCAGAGATGAATGTACAATAATGCTCAAAGCATTCACAAGAGTCCAACCTTTACAAATGACTGAAAAATTACTAGATATAGGGAACAAACAACTCATGCTAACTTTTAGGGGTCGAATTCGTGAGTTTAGGAGCTGTTTCAACAAGATCTAAACTAAGAACTGAGAAGTAGGCAGTGGAACAACTTGCCTCTAAAACCTAGGAAACTGATTCATTCAGTTCAAAACCATCTATACATGATGCATTTACCTCCATAAGTGAATTTTTATCATTTTTACATCAAAGTCCATCCATTTACATCATGAGTTTGACCATGAGAGAGAAAAATTCAAATTGAGAAAAAACTAGGCGAAAAACATAGTTTTTTGGTAAAAATGACAATTTTCCATCCTGTGCGCCCCGCCACTTTCCCTGTGCGTAGTGTTTCTTTGCAGTTGATTTTGGAAGCCCTACCGTGCATCAAATTTGCTCCAAGTGGGCTTGTTGGAAATGTCTATTTGTCTACTTTACAGAACATGTGGAATTTTGGAATTTGGTGTCCATTTGCCCTTCCAAAAGTCAGTTCTCCCAACACTGCTTCCTGTGTGGTCCAAAAGGGGCAGATGGCATTTTTGAGGTGTTTTTGACTCTTTTGGAGGCCCAAAACTTGACAAAAATTTCTAGTAATTTTTGGGTATTCATGATTTTTCATGAGGAATCCAAAAATGTAGAGTTTTCCTCTAGAGGAGGTCCCTAGCAAAAGCGAGTGCCGGTCGGTGCTATGCACCAGGCAGAAAAACCCGTTTTTTCCTTCAAAATTTCAAAATTATCAAAAAGTGTGTCAAATTTCTTGAAGCGAGCACCGTGTGGTGCTACGCACCAGGAAAAAAAACTTGTTTTTTCCTTCAAAATTTTAAAATTGTCGAAAAGTGTGCCAATTTTCTTGAAATTTGGGATGAGTGACCTGCATCAAGTACTATGTTGGGCCAATAAAGCTTCAACCAAGATCTTGAGCTTATCTTGCTCTTTCTTCCTCCTCAAAGTATTCTTCAAATTGGCTTTTAGGCTCCTTATTCTCACTTTGCAAATCTTGTTTCTTGCCAAATAGTGATAGGCCATGTGCTTCAACATCTTTTTCTCCTTATTTGTTTTCTCAAAAAGCTTTTCCAAGTGCATGTTTGTCCTCTCAAGCCAAGATTCCCGATCAACCTCAATCTCTTGCTTAATTGCTGTCAACTTGACTTTCCTCCTCTTTACTGCTTGCCGATTTTCCCTTATGTTTTGCAGCTCCATGATAGTCTGCTGTTCCTTCAACTTATTGTTCCTTTGCTTAAGGTAGTTTATGATCCACTTAGCTCTTTAAAGATTAAGAGATAAGTCATGAATGTCAGCGTCTTGTTCTTTAATGATCTCCTTGAGTTTCGAGCGTTGGGAGCCCAAATCAATGTCCTCATCCTGAATCAAAATGAAATCTTTGTCCTGACCTTCAGAAGGCCCTTCATCATGCACTGGTTGTTTTCTTTTGTTTTGTACCTGCTTTGCTGAAGAAGAAGAGAAAGCCCCTTTCACCTTAGGTGAAGGTAGCATTTGCCTATGATCTGATGACGAAAACGAGACCCCTTCCACCCCTGGTGGAGATAGTACTCGTTTGGCTGCTGCAAATAATCTCCTTGTGCCCTTTTGATAAGTGACAAACACTGGCACACTGGTGGTTTAAGTCTCATGCACTGCTTGCTGACTTGATGGCCCTCTTACCTCTTGAAATAATGATGACGTCACTCGAGGGCTTTTGAAAACCTCATGTGAAATGAAATCATCCCATGAAACATTCAACAAACTCAACTGATGCAAAACAAAAATCTTGATTAGTGCAAAGTGATAAATGCTGTTATACTGTTGATGAGGAGGTTTCCTTTGCACCAATGTGGTCATTCTCTCAATGTTTTTAGATATGAAATAGGGGATGTTCATCATCCTCACTCTATTGAAATGCATCAATAATTTGACATGATAGGTATATAAGCGAGAAAATCTCCCTTCACAACTGAAGTATTTGATAATGATCTCCATGAGTGGAGCATATGTGTTTTGTAGGTATCTGAAAGGGAAGACCATACTGATTTGCTTTTGATAGTCAACCTTGATATAAGGCTCATAGTGCTCTTTGTCCATTAGTTGTCCTTTGTTTCACTGTTCACCCACATTCAGAATACTTGTTGCTTCAATGATAGTTTCAGGGGTCAAAGTGAAGATAACACCTGCTAAGTTGACCTAACCATTGTGAAGGTGAAGGACAAAAAGTCTGGCAAGCTCATGGTGGTATTTCACTCTTTCCACCATCTCACAAAACTGGTAGCAATATTGATGTTTGAAACATGTTACTAGAAAAGGGCAAGCCAATAGCTCTGTGAGTGTAGTGGGCTCCTCCCACATGTGTTTTCCTCCCTTGTGTGGTTTTCTTGGTGCATGAATGTCTTGGGAGGAATCACTCACAGTTTCCTCATCCCTTTCATAGGTTGAATCTGTTTCGATATTTTCCATTTTTTATGTTCAATGATGAGTATGAATAGATTTTATATTAAAAATAGGTGTTTGCTGTTTAATGAATGAGATTGATGAGGGGGACAGTGAATGAGGGATTTTGATGCTGGTTGTAGGGTTTTTGGGAAGTGAAAGGGTTTGGGTATACAGATTAGGGTTTGGGAATAGTGGGAATTAGGTATTAGGGTTTTTAGGGTTTTGGGGATAGGAGAGTAGGATGAGTGGAAATGAGGGGGAATGGGAAATGAAATTAGTGAAATGTAGTGAAGGGGATGTGAAAATGATATAGGGGAATAAGACAACAAAAATGACAATTTTGCAAACCCTAGGCAGTTTTTTCAATGCAACTTTGCAACAAACTATGGTTTTATTTTTCACCTATTAGCACACCATCAATGAGGATGAAAACTCTTGCAATGGAAATTTGGGATGCTTAACTTACTTGAGGAATGAAGCTTGCAAGAATTTAGAGGTTGAGGAGGTGATTTGACGAAATTTGGGCTTGGAGGGTAGGTGCGCCACGCTGAGACACAGGTGGGATGCGCCACGCTGAGACACAGGTGGGATGCGCCAGTTCAATGTTCAGTGCAATTTTTGCGCTTTGTGTGCCGCGCCGACCAGGTGTACCGCGCCACAACCTAGATGCGTTGCCCAGTAAGCTTTCACAATTTTTGCTGCAATTTCTCCTTTTTCTTCTCAAATAGTGATTTCGCCTTTGTTCTCTCACTCTTTGGCACAAATGATGTCTTGAACATAAGAAACACTTTATATACCCTTGGACTTTAATTTTTCATTTACAAAAAACCCACTTTCTAATGTTTGCTTTTCACTTTGTTTTTCAAAAACTCTGTTTTGGCAGTTTGACTTTTTTTTTGACTTTTGATGGACTAATGCTTTGAATTTCTTGTCTCTTTTGCAGGAGCTGTAGTGCAGGATTTTGGCAAGGTGATCAGAGGTACATTTCCAGACTTTTTACATATAGGAAGAATAAAATTACATGAAATTTTATACATAAAAAAAAACCTTGTTTTCACTGAGCATGAGATTATTGAAATTTTTGATTGCTGAGACTTTATTTGACCTTCTCATGTGTCTGCTGACCATTATTAAGATTTTGCAAGACTTTGACGACAAACCCTAAACCTAATGAGACCTAAAACCCTAAAAATGGCTTTTGCAGATGTAAAGATAGAAAATGACTGTAAATGAGTGGAATTTATAAAAATAGGTCAGCAGGTAAAGACCATGAGGGAAAATTTGATAATATGCCACTACCATCAAATGATCCATGACCCTAATGGAATGCAGCTGATCGGATGAGACACCTAAAATGCAATGCAACAAGGGAATTTTGATCACTGATGGAGAGATGAAGATACCGACACTAACATTGGCAGCAATGGGGATGGTAGCTCCTTGGAGGTGCCAAGAACTACAGATCTCTGGAAAGCAGACAATGCCTCTTCCACTGGGCTATGGATTCAATAACTTTGACAAACCAAAACCAATATATTGACTTAAAACTGACTCAATTTCAAGACTGAAATCTGACTCAAGACTGACTCAGACAATCCACACCAGAATTGAAAATAGACTTTCAGTTTTATAGCCTTCAGTTCGGGCCCCAAACTGAATGAATGACGATAGTACACACTTGCAATGAAGGAAATAAAATGGTATGTACAATGACATATTGACAATAGAAAACATTTCAGAGATAATACCGTTCAGTAGTTGACCATTGACTGACCCACTTGGACAATCTTCTCCATTCATTTCTTTCAACAGAAAAGCATTTTGACCCTGATATGTAGCAATTCTGAATGGTCATTTCCACAGATTCTCGAACTTGCGATCCCCGCCTTTGTCTTCATTTCTAGCATCCCATTTCAACACTATGTATTCAATCTGAAACTTGTCTACCTCTGCCTTCCGATCATAGATTTTCTTGATCCTCTCTTGCATCCTGAAGGTATTATGAAAAACTTCCTCTTGTCTGCTGTAAATGGATCATTTGGTTTATTCTTCGCTGTAAATGGTCTTTGTCGTTGCTAGCTTCTTGCAGGAGTTTAACAACTGGGACTACGAGAGATGTCGGGAACACCGTGTCAACACCATATACAGTCTCAAAAGGAGATATGCCTATTGATTTCTTCTGACTTACTCTATTCGCCCATCGTGCATTAACCAATTTCTTATGCCAACTCTTTTTGTTTGTTTCCAACAGATTTTTGATGATGTTAACCAATGATTTATTTGAGGATTCCACCAATACGTTACTTTGTGGATAGTATGCAGTAGAGTGCCCCAAGGTAATTTGATATTTATTACAAAAATCAATCATATTTTTAGATTTGAAAGCTGCTGCATTATCTATAATCAACTTGTTAGGACAACCAAAACGTGACAAAATATTGTTTTCAAGAAACTAAATTAATACTAAATCGGTGGCCTACGGAGTGGGAATTGCCTCAATCCATTTTGTGAAATAATTAGTTGCTGTGAGGATCCACTTGTGCTGAGCTGAAGAAGTAGGATGAATCTCGTTAATGAAATCTAAACCCCACTGCTGAAATGAAGCACTTACTTCAATAGGCTTGAGTGGCAAAGGTTGCAACTTTCTCATTCCTTGAAAAATCTGGCATTTGTGGCAACTTGTAACAGTTTTATACACATCAGCAAAGAGGGTTGGCCAATAAGATCCCGCTTTCAAAATCTTATTGGCTGTTGTTTTCAAAAATAGGTGATCTCCACAATCTCCCTTGTGAAAATAATCCATGACCTGTTTTGCTTCCTCCTCAACCAAACAATTCAGTAAGACACCGCCAGGATCTTTCCAATAGAGTGAATTATTCATAATACAAAATTTGGCAGCTTTTAATTTCATGAGTCCTACTTTTATTTCTAGCCGTCCCTGGTGGCGGTGAAAGATGCTGGAGCACATATACAATATCAGAATTCCAAGGATAAAGAAGAAACATTTTAGATACCTGAACAAACGAACTTTATTCATCTTCTTCAGACATAACATCAATCAGATTTATGTCCAAGGCATGCAAATTAGACTCCGCCATCAGTTTTGCCAGTCCTTGGCCCTTGATGAGCTTTGTTGGCTTTATCTCCACATCATATTCTAACAAAGATGTGATCCATTTGCCTTGTCTCCCTTCCAGATCTGTTTGCACTAAGACATCTTTAACGACTGCGTTAGGGACATAAGCAAGAATATGAGAATGCAAAATATAGACTCGAAAATATTTCAATGCTTTTACCAAGGCAAGAGATTGCTTTTCAATAATGTTATACTTTAAGGCTGCATCTCTTATTGTTTTGTTGAAAAAAGAAATTGGCTTCTCAAGCTGGTCTCTTTTCTGCATTAAGACCACTGCCATAGTATGATACGAAGCAAATGAAAAAAATAAAATCTTGAGAATAATTTGGGCTGATAAAAATTGGAGTTGAGGAAAGAGCCAATTTTACCAAATTGAAAGATTTGATAGCCTTTTAGGTCCACTTCACTACACTATATTTCTTTAACATAGTTGTGATTTCCCTCAAATGTTCAGCTAGATTTGGCACATAATGACATAAGAAGTTCATCTCATCGTTGAATGCTTGGATCTCCTTTTTACTTTCAATCTTTTGAAAAACGATCTTCGAATGGTAAGATGCTCTTCATCTGAATTCGAAAAGATTATCAAATCATCAAGATAAACTACTAAAAATACATCTTTCTCATTTGCAAATGCGATATCCATAGCTCGCTGAAAAGTTGCATCAACATTCTTTAATCTGAATGGCATCTTGGCATAATGGAAAGTCCCCCACGGAGTGGTGAAAGCTGTTTTGTCCTTATCATCCTCATGGACTATAATTTGATTATAGTCGGAATACCCATTGAACAACGACATACAAGATGCTCCAACTACTCTTTGAAGTATGTGGTCCATTTTCGGCAATGGATAGTTATCTTTCAAAGACACCTTATTCAGATTTCTGAAATCAATATATAATCTAATCTCACTTGTTTTCTTCCACACGGACACCAAATTGGAAATCCAATCTGAAAATCTTATTGGAACGATTATACCAGCTTTGTATAATCGATTCACTTCTTTCCCTATTGATGGCAACAACTTTGGATTTATCCTTCTTAGCTTTTGTCGAAATGAATTCTGGTTTGGCTTAATTGGAATGATGTGCTGAATTATACTCTTATCATATGACTTCAAATCTGAATAGTCCCATGCAAATACATCAATAAATCAAGACAATAAACTAATGTATTTTTCCTTTACCTGTGGAGGCAACGCTTTTGATAACTTCACCATTTTTGGATTTTATGCTGTCCCAATATTCACATTTTCAACTCCTTTCTCAGTTGGCACCAAGTTCGGTGTTCGGGCTACATCATCTTGACCAAACAACTCCTCTAAAGGTATTAGACTTTTAGGAATGACATTGTCCTTCAGCAGCAAAACTTCCATCTGATTTACCTCCATGTCTGCTTCACCATCATCGTGCTCTCCATCGATAGAAGTGTCTTTGTACTTGCCTTCATTTTGTAGAAATTATTCAATTTCTTTATCATCTTGAAACACCAGCCAATATATTTTATTATCAGGGACAGTTGGATGATGTTTCACATGAATTTCAAACTTATTCTTTGAATTCATCGGGATTTTCAAATTAGTTGTAGCTATTGCAAGGGAATCTGCAATAACATTCTGTACACGAGGTACACATGTCAAAGTGTAATCTGGAAACAATCTCAAAATATCTAATACCGCAGTACGGTAAGCGCGTATTCAAGGATGTTTTGCTTTGTATTCACCCTTGACTTGCTTGATTACTAATTTGGAGTCGCTATAAACTGAATTTTTTGTGCATTTAACTTCTTGAGGATTTTCAAACCAGCAACTAAAGCTTCATTTTTAACTTCATTATTTGAACAATCAAAAGCCAATTTATACGAACAAACTCTTACATTACTCGTAACTTTGTTTGGTAGAAATGCAGGGCTGCGTATCCAAATACCAATTCTAGCACCTTCCTTGTCTACTGCTCCATCAAAATCCATGCTTCACAAACCGACTTCGTCCTCCAAGTGCTGAAATTCTGTTTGCTCTTCTACCTTTGCTTGCTGTCCATTAATTTTCTGCTGCTATCGGAAAGCTGATTGTTCAGCGGTACTATCAAGCCTTTGTCTTTCTTGATCAAGTACAGCTTTGAAATTTTCAGTGATCTCTGGAATATTTTCTACTTCAACTAATTGACTATTTACATCATTAAAACTATCAGAATATAGAGCAAAAGATTCTAAATCAGTATGTACATAATTGATTGGATGATTTAGAGGTTTCTCCTTGCTAGTGATCATGTACTTCATCTTTTTCTCCCGATATGGTTTCCTCAACTGACCAAACACGGGAATAGTGGCATAGGAAAAATCTAGATGCAATGTCTCCTTGAGTTTTGCTCCCCAAGTTCTGGATAGAAGCATGCCAAATCTAGGAGGAGTATTGGCTACAACCACATCCATAAGAACATTCTTCGCAGGAATCTAATCTAAAGTGACAATCAAATCTTTAATAATACCAATACATCCGACCCTACCAGAATTAAAGGAATATAGATCATGGTACTTGCTTGTGATATCTAAACCCAATTTTTCCATAATTGCCTTTGGCATCAGATTATGAGAGGCTCCTGAATCAAACATGGCGTTGTGCAATACATAATCATGCAATCTAAGGCTGATGTAAAAAGGAGCTACATCACTATCCTCAAATTGACCTTCTAATGCTGGACCAAAGATAAGCTTGGGCTTGTCATATTCCACATTAACCATATCAGATAATGGATCTAAATTCAAAATCTTTGACACATGACTTTTATAGTTGTTATTATTCATCAATTCAGTCAAAGGTATTGACACTTTTAACTTAGCAATTTCATTCTCTAAGATAAATGCTTAAGTTTTCTCTACCTCTTTGACTGGAGCATCTTTATTTTTGAGTCTTCTCCTTTGATGCATTTCGCTGATTTGACCTTTCATTTGCTGATTGTGTTTTGCTGGCGGTAGGATCTGCTGCCTCCTTTCCCTTTTTTTGCACACTTGGCGAATTGTTCTTTGGTGGTGTCGCTTCCTTCCTCTTCTGAATTGGATTGATGGGTACCTATATACTCCTAAGTGAATATTGTTGCTGCTGGGCTGTCAAGGCATTCGTGTATCCCCTCTGATAGTCATCAAATTCTTCTTCTAGAATTGTTTCATTTGCTAAGATGAAATCTTCACCCTTTTGTACAGCTGGGCTTTATGAATACTATTCATCTTTCATGATATATATTGGCAGAGCATCAAGTGTAAATAAATGATTCTCCTCTCCTATTATGTTCTCATCATCATTTGATTCCAGACTATGTACAAAATTCTGCTATAAGGGTGTCTTCCCTTGCTACTGTGTTGCTTGGTCTTGTGCTCTTTGTTCTCGTTGTTTGATTCTAAACTGTGGTTGCTGTTGACCACGGAAGTTTGGATTTCTGATTTGTGTCTCAGGATTATTAGCAATAGTGACTCTATCAAACATCTTCTCGATCTTGCGAAGAAAATAATCTGAGGAAGAAGCTTCCTCTTTTATGGTCACCTTCTTTTTGGCCTTTTCTCTAGCTCTCTTGGATAGCAGATTTGCCTCTACGCTGACTGCAATTTTCTGCATGTCCTCCAGTGTGGCCGGATCTCTTTCTCTCAATTGATATGCCATATCGGGATCAAATCCATTAGGAAATTTAATCAAATCCAGCCCCATAGGTGGCTTTATATCAGCGGGAATTGCATTATAAATAGTATTGAATCTAACACAATAATCCTGCACACTCACCAACATTCCTCTTTATGTTTTCATATTCATAAAGAATTTGAAGAGGATTTTTCTTTACCTCCCAACGATCCAAGAATTGTCTCTGAAGAACAGCCAATGTAGTGATAGTCGCAGCTGGCAATGATTTGAACCACTTCTGCACTTCACCTCCAAATGTTTGCACAAATACTCTCATGGTTACATTTTCTTCATCTATCTCATGAAGGTCAAAGAAATCGGTCATCTTATTCACATGCTGTTGCGCTGTGATTCCTTGGGTACCATCAAACAATGGAATTTTTCTTTGATAATCAGCAGGCATAGCATCCAAGTTTTGTGGCAAAACAAGAGGTGCATATCAGGCAACCATTGCTCTAGGTGGATTTGAAACTGGCCTTGGGGATGTAGGAGGAGTCAGAACAATAATAGCTAATGATGTAATTGGTGTATGAGGTGTCGAGGGAGGGGAGGAAATATGAATTGTTTGAGGTGTTGAAGGGGTTGATGGGGGAGAAGAGACAGGAAGTGTCTGATCAGATATGGTGGGCTGCACGAGAATGGTGGGAGTTTCAGTAGGAATTTCTGAACCAGATACAACAACAGATGAACCAAGAGTTGCAGATGCAAATTATAAGAACTCGGGAATGTTTTTAGCCATAATGGAAGTTTGAAGATTTAAGATATAATCATCAATTGATCTATTAGCCTTTTCAGTTTCAAGATCTTTGACAAACTCCGGATTCAGGACAGTAGAACCAACAACAATTTCAGATTTAGTTTCAAACGACAATATATCAAAATGTTCATCAAACTCAAGATCTTCAAGATATTTAAAAACAACTGGACATGAATGAGATTTGAACACGGGAATCCCAGAACTTTCTTGTCGGAGAATTCTTGGGATGAGATTTGGGTTTTCATACATAAGAGGAGGATCAGGATCAGGATTGGCCCTGGTGTATCATCTGGAAGCCAGTGCGTTGAATTATTTCCAAAAATAAAATGGACATTGTCAATTTGTTTAGCCTATCAATTCTAAATTCATCATCCAAAGTCTAGAATTGCTTTAAGATACTGCGGTAATCATTTAGATCAGATGTTCAGTTTATAAATTAAACTGGAGATTGACTGAAGCAACATTCATTTACTTTTGCACTTGCAAAGCAAGAGCATTTCGAAGGCTACCTGGCTAACTTCAGGCTCTGTCTATAGTCTGCAAAGCAAACAATGATAACAAACTTTTCTTCCCCAGTGGAGTCACCAATATGTTATGGCCTAAATCTACCTCAGACTGAGAAAGATAGGATCTAGGGTAATACCAAACTATGTTTAACTTGGTAGCTAGCCCTACCAGGTCAAGAGAGGGCTCTCTCCTTGTCAATATCAGGAAAATATGGCCAATAAAGCTTGAGATGACTGATATAAAGACTAATTTTAGGCTAGGTATATGCTCAGAGGAGTTTGATTAAGTTTAATGTTGGTTTGTTGGTTCAAATGTGAAAGACAGATTTGGGTTCGGGGAATGGATTCAGACTTGCAGAGGTTTCTGTGGGGCAAGGTAGGAAAACGTTTTAGTACTTTGCTGAGTGAAATGGAAAGTCTTAAGACTAGTGAGGAGTTAGAGAGGGCATGAAAGTCTCAAGAATGCTCTTCAAATAGTTGAAAACATGAATAGCTAAAAAAACCCTAGGTAGAGCACTGCACCATCAATGATTTCTACCTTTATCTTTAATTCATTTAGTTAAGCTGAAAAGAGAGAGATGATGGCATACATAAACACATGTAAACTTGAATTAGAGAAGGAAAAAATAATTTAAATCAACTTGCCACAAGAATCCCATAAAATGATGCAAACCCTGGTCTATTCCTTTGCCAAACTGCAGAGATGAATGTACAATAATGTTCAAAGCATTCACTGTTGGAAATAATATTGAGAGGGGGGGTGAACCAGTGTTATCAAATCGAACACTTTTTCATTTTCACATTGAGATATATATACGCTACTTCAGTTATGGGAACCTGCGTATATACGCAATTGTGTCTAAAGTAACTAGCGTATATCCAGTAAACTTATGATTCAATTAATCTATTAAAAGTTGATCTTTAATCAGTGCATCATAACTTTATCAACCATAAGAACAGTAAACAGGTGCAGTAAAACAGAACAGATCATCACACACATGAACACAAGATATAAGGTGGAAACCCAATGTGTGTGAAAACTACCTGTTGCAATTTGTTTCTATCTTATTTTAATAAGAAACTTCTTTTCACAATATTTCCGTACTGGTGCAGTCTTATACTAGTACGCAGGCTTCTACCTGTAGAAGGCTACAACCTTCTCTCGTTCTCTAGCTTCTCCTGGAAGGGAGCTACAACCCCCTTAGCTCTTGTACTAATAAATGTACTAGTACATAGGCGCTGACCTACAGAAGGCTTCACCCTTCTCTTTTCTTCAGGGACCTCATTTCATAAATTTTCAGACTAGATCCATTAATAACATCAATCAAACATCAAGTGTATCTGCATCAACTAATCTCCTTTGCACCAAACAAAACTGAATCAAACAATCACTTCTCTGAATGCTGTCACCATAATACAGTAACAGTAACCAGAAACCAATCCTGAACCCAGAACACTGCAGCAATAAATAGAAGTAGCTAAAACCTATTTTATGAGACGTATGCTACTTAAATATGTAGAACCTGCGTGTATACGCTTCTGTATTAAGGCCAACTTGCGTATACGCTGTTTTGAATTACCTAACCAGCATGCATACGCTCTTTTGCTATGTCGAATCTGCGTACAGATCTATAAAAGATAATTTACCCTTTTCAATTATTTAGACATCAGTTATACCCATATTATCAGATTTATAGATCAAGTCATGCGCCAAATATAACAGATCAAAATCACACAAAAATGCTTCTCTTCAAGGCTTGAGATCTTGACCCATCAATAGAACTTATCATTTTTCTAGCGCTTAGGTTCCTCCTTGGTTCAGATCCAACTATGTACCATAACCAAATGACCAGTATTCTAGATCTTGCTTTTCATAAGATATTGAATACTTGAGTGAATGCCTTTGCTTAATGATCTCCTTACCCTTTTATAGTCTTAGGCATTACTCAATACCATGGTCCAAAACCACTTAGAACCAATACTTGGGGCGCAATACTTGGGTTCAATACTTTGGACGAGATGCCATGGTCCAAATACCAAAGACCAAATACCATGGAAAAAAAAAGTTTTCCCACATGTACGCCGTTTTCTGTGCATGAAAGTGCGTGCATACGCATACACGACTTTTGATCGGCAATACCTCGTGTATAAGTGACCTAGTTAAGAGGAACCTGCATATATCTCATTTTCCTTCATTATGAGAGCTTGAACTGTGATATTTCATTTGAGTGAGTTGCCATCAAGGACAACACCTGTGTCATAGTGCCAAACATGTGTCATAATGCCAACAATCTCCCCTTTTGGACTTGATGGCAACCCCAAGTCACTCAAAGTCATTTTCCCCCTTTGACATCAAGGGCAAAGGGTCATGCTCCCCCTGAGTACATGCTGAAATCTCTGCTCTACTGTGCTGTCCATGCTTCCCCTGAATGTAGGCAAGGTCTGCGGAAAGATGTTCTACAAGAAAGAACATGCCTCTATACATTATAAATGACTTTTCTATTACCAAGGACTCATACATACATCCATATCCCAACCAAATGGGGATATACCAAGATTGACTCATCTACCCAACCAAGTGGGGATCCACCAAAAGTTTACACTTGATAAAACAAGAGCATTACATCATCTATCCCAGGCATAGTGGGGAAACCAAAATAGGCCATTACATGACCTTGATAATAAAAGAAATACATGACATAGAGACCAAATATCTACAACAAGACTATGATAGTTATTAAAAACTATCATTAGCAACGTCTGTCAATCATCGTTCAAACCAACAACCATGTTTTCCCTCTGCACCTGTTCCACCTAAAACCACAAACAACTATGAACTTGAACCAAGATCTTCTAAGATAATGCCAACAATGCATTATTAGAAGTATATATGCTCTCCATGAACCTATGCCAGATGGTCTCTGTTAGACCCATATCAGACTCTTTTCATCCTGAGCCTGGCTCACTAATTGTCTTCAAACTAATATATATGCAACTATATCCACAGAAACTGTCGTATGTACGCGGATGCTCCTCATGAAACTCGCGTACAACCACTTTTCTTTGAAACAGATAAGTTTCAACAACAAGATGGTGCATCAACTACTCCCAGCTTCTGTCTGAGGTATTCAAATGTCTCCCTAGGCAGTGGTTTGGTGAGTATATCAACAACATGTTCCTTGGAGGGAACATACTCAAATTTGACCTTTTGTTCAAGCACTTGTTCCTGGAGAAAATGATATTTGATAGGCATGTGCTTGGTCTTTGAATGCATGACTGGATTTTTTGAAACACTGATTACACTTGTATTATCACATAAAATGGAGATAGGTGGAGTACAAGTGATTTGAAAATCTTGTAAATTTTGCATCATCCAAAGGAGTTGTGTGCAACAAGATGCAACAACAACATATTCCGCTTCAGCTGTAGATAAAGCAATTGAACTTTGTTTCTTGCTGAACCAAGATACCAATCTAGAACCCATAAAGAATGCACCACCACTAATGCTTTTTCTGTCATTCACGCTTCCTGCCCAATCTGCATCTGTATATGCATGAAGTGTGAGATCTGTATCTCTAGGATACCATAAGCCATAGTTTTGTGTTCCTTGAAGATATTTGAAAATCCTTTTAACCGTCTGAAGGTGTGCTTCTTTTGGATTTGCTTGGAATCTTCCAACTATTCCCACTGCATGCATGATGTCCGGTCGGGTACCTGTTAGACAGAGCAGACTACCAATCATGGATCTATTGGTTGGTTGATGAATTGCTGCTGAATCATCATTTGCGCTGAGGTTGCATCCTGTTACCATAGGGGTACATACTGGTTTCAAATCTTCCATGCCATATTTCTTCAAGATCTGCTTGAGGTACTTGGTTTGTGATAGAAAGATACTGTCTTTATTTTGTTGGACTTGTAAACCAAGAAAATATGTCAGTTCACCAAGCAGGGACCTTTCAAATTCTTTTTGCATCACCAAAGCAAAGTTTTGACTCATGGCTTCTTCATTGCTACCAAATATGATATCATCAACATATACAACAAGTATTAACAATTTATCATTATCAATTTTTATATATAGATTTCTATCTGCTGATCCTTTTGAAAAACCTTGTTGATGGAGGTATTTGTCCAGACAATAATACCAAGCCCTTGGAGCCTGTTTAAGACCATAGAGTGCCTTCTTAAGTCTGCATACATGTTTTGGATCATTTTCAAGGATGAATCTATCTGGTTGCTCAATATACACTTCTTCTTCTAAGTCTCCATTTAAAAAGGCAAATTTCACATCCATTTGATATACTTTGAACTTCTAAAAGCTAGAAAGAGCAAAGAACATTTTTATGGCTTCAAGTTTGGCAACCAGTGCAAAAGTTTCTTCAAAGTCTATACCTTCTTGTTGAGCATACCCTTTACAAATAAGTCTAGCCTTGTTTCTAATAACATCTCCATTTTCATTCAGCTTGTTTTGAAATATCCATTTTGTCCCTATGACATTCTTATCATTTGGTCTAGGAACCAACTTCCAAGTGTTATTCTTTTCAATCTGCTCAAGTTCTTCATTCATGGCCTTGACCCAACATTCATCTTTGCATGCTTCACTTACATTTCATGGTTCAATGGAGGAGAGCAATGCTAGATAGCTTGAAGCTTCTGTAATAGTTCTTCTTGTTTGTACACCTGCCTCTTTCTGACCCAAAATTTGAGTCTCTGGATGGTTCTTCTGGACGTACCTGGATGGAGTCTTTTCTTCTACCTTTATTTGTTCCTCTGGTGCTTCATAGGTTTCTTCTTCATCAGCAGTTTGATTTGATGTTGAAGGATAGTCCTCATCATCTTCAAAATCTTCGGATTTTACTTGCTTTGAATTGTTGCCTGCTTCATCAATGACCACATCAATACTTTCAACAATTTTTCCTAGTCTTTTATTGTAACACTTATATCCTTTACTTCGGGAAGAGTAACCAAGGAGAATACCTTCATATGCTCTAGGTTCAAACTTGCCAAGGTTTTCATCAGTCCTTTTGATGTAATATTTGCTTTCAAAAACTTTGAAGTATTTTACTGTAGGAGTCTTACCATACCAAAGTTCATGAGGAGTTTGATTACTTCTTACCCGAACGTTTGTTTTGTTGAGAATAGTAACAACAGCAAATGCAGCTTCACCCCAGAAGGTTGCAGGAGTTCTAGATTCATCAAGCATCACACGAGCCATTTGTTGAACCATTCTGGTCATCCTTTCCACTACTCCATTTTGTTGAGGAGTCCTTGCAGTAGAGAATTCCCTTCTTATTCCATGTTCTTCACAAAATTTGAAAAATTCATCTGAGGTAAATTCCCCTCCTTGATCAGACCTGAGGCATTTGATTTTGCGATCTGATTCATTTTCAACCAAGGCTTTGAAAGCTTTGAACTTTTCGAAAGCTTCATCTTTATGCTTCAGGAGTCCTATCCAACACATCCTGGAAAAGTCGTCAATGATCAATATAAAATATTCTTCTCCTCAAGGTGATTTTTTCCTTGATGGACCACATAAATTAGTATGGACAAGTTCAAGTGGCTTACTAGCTGATCCTTCCTTCTCAGGGAAATTAGTTCTGGTTTGCTTACCAAACTGACATGATCTGCATATTGTATTGGTTGGAATTCTGATGTCAGGGAGATCACGAACCGCCTGATATTTGCATGCTTTCCTTTACTGAGGGAAGCTTAGATGCCCCAATCTTCTGTGCCATAGCCAGTGTTCATCATTCTTGCTTAGATAGCATTGTTGTTGTCCTCCCTTGAGTATGTATAAGTTATTTGGAGTTCTTATGCCTTTGATTACTGTTTCTCCTGTATCAAGCTCATGAACAATACATCCATTTGATCGAAATATTATCTCATTTCCTTGATCACACATTTGGCTAACACTCAATAGATTGTATTTTAAGCCATCAACATACATAACATTTCCAGCTTTGACGTTTTCCTTCAAAAGAACATAACTTTTACCTTTTATAAGTGCAGGTATGTCATTTCCGAATGAGACCTTCCTTTTCTTTTCTAAGGCACTATATGACTGAGGTTTTTCTTTATCACCTGTCATGTGCTTCGAACATCCACTGTTGATGTACCACTGATTTTCCTGTCCTTCCGCATATAAGGCTATACCACATATTTCTAGTTGCGGTTCTTTCTTTCTCCATATTTTGGGACCCAACGAAGGTTGCTCCTTCTGAGATGTTTGCCAAAACTTACTCCTACATTCAGAATCTTCATGACCGAAGTTGTTATAAATAGAGCATTCTATTTCATTTTAAAGAGCAGAAAAGTTATTGTAGGTCCTTTTCGTGATTCCAGTCATGCTCCTTTGATTTCGTGCTTCTCGAGTCATGATGGTCTTGTAGGCAACACATGGCGCAGATTTGTGTCCAAATTTATGACCTGAAAAACATTGGCCATTAAAGAATTTCCTGCGATTATCAAATCTATCATCCAGGTGATTGTAGTTTCCATTGAAATTCATTCTTGAGGCAAATTGAGAATGATTTACCTGTGGTTGTTTGTAGCTTCTGTTCATCCTTCAAGTAGATTGACTCCGATGTACTTAGCGATCTGCTTTATGCCTTTGCTGACGATTGTCAACCTGTTCACTTCTCCTTGCTACATCAAGATAAATTTTGGAGGTGGATGGCTTCTGTGCTTGAGATGCTTCTTCATTATATCCAAGACCTGTCTTGATTAGAGGAGAACGCTACACTTTGATAATCTCATCTAAAGTTTCAGATCTTTTAGAAAATCTAAGATTAAGAGCTTTTGTTTTCTCAATATCTTTTCTAAGCCCCACAATTTCACATTTTAACTTTTCATTGTGTTTTTCCCTTTCAGCAAGTTGGTATGCTAGAGTATCTATGATCATACTCTTTTCTTTTATCAATATTTTAAGTTTAGAAATTTCCTCATAGAGATCATCTTCATCTATAGCATCCAAGAAATCATCATTTTCGAAAGCCATCAAAAGTCTATAATCATTACCATGTTCATCTTCATCACTATTTGAAAGTCCATTGCTGTCTTCATGTGTATAATAGCTCTTCCTACTTACATTCTGTTTTTTGTTCCATTTAACTAGTTCCTTACCTTTATCAATCTTATTTTTATGAGGACATTTGGTTGCATAGTGACCAACTCTTCCACAAGCAAAGAATTTGAAAGGTAGCTTACCTCTGAATCTTCTAGAACCCCGTTGAAGGTTCTTGACAAAGTTTGATTCTTTCTCTCCTTCTGATGTATGCCCTGACTCATTGTATTCTTCTTTCCCTGAAGCTTTGAATGCGGCTTCTCTCCTATCTGATGGCCCTCCTTTCTCATTTCGAAAGTAGTTAGGATTCCGTGCAGCTTTGACATAGTGATACTCTGAATATTTTGATTTTCTTCTATGGCCGAAACTTTTGATTCAAACTTAGAAGACAAAGACTTTAGAACTTTTTCAACTAAGTAACTTCTTTTATCTCTTCACCCAAGCTTTTATGCGATTAACAATCACATCTATACGCAGGAAATAACTAGTTGCACTTTCATCATTGTGAATTTTGAGAGTTTCATATTTAATTCTGAGAGCTTGTAGTTTTGCACGTTTTACCTGATCATCTCCTTCATAGCTTAGAACAATATTGTCCCATATTTCTTTGGGTTTTGAGCTGCATAACCTTGACGAATTCTGATTGAGATAGAGTCCCCAATAGAATATTGACAACCTTTGCATTTGTTTCATACTACCTTTTACCAGCCGTATCTGTAGGAGTTGCTGATGGAAATGTGTATCCTCCTTCCATGATATCCCAAACTTCTGTACCAAGAGATTGAAGATAGGTTGTGGTTCTTACTTTCCAATAGACGAAGTTGCTCCCGTCAAATATTGGTGGCTTGATGGATGCCTCTTTTTCATAGTTGCTCATGATGATAGATCTTTCTTCAAGCGATCAAGCTTCTTATGAAGGACCTGCTTTGATACCAATTGTTGGAAATAACACTGAGAGGGGGGGTGAATCAGTATTATCAAATCAATCACTTTTTCATTTTCATACTCATATATATATACGCTACTTCAGTTATGGGAACCCGCGTATATACGCAACCGTGTCTAAAGCAACTAGCGTATATCCAGTAAACTTATGATTAAGTTAATCAATTAAAAGTTGATCTTTAATCAGTGCATCCGAACTTTATCAACCATAAGAACAGTAAACATGTGTAGTAAAACAGAATAGATCATCATACACATGAACACAAGATATAAGGTGGAAACCCAATGTGGGTGAAAAACACCTGCTGCAATTCGTCTCTATCTTCTTTTAATAAGAAATTTATTTTTACAATATTTCTTTACTGGTGCAGTCTTATACCAGTATGCATGCTTCTACTTGTAGAAGGCTACAACTTTTTCTCGTTCTCCAGCTTCTCCTGGAAGGGAGCTACAACCCCCTTAGCTCTTGTACTAGCAGATATAATAGTACGTAGGTGCTGACCTACAGAAGGCTACAACCTTCTCTTTTATTCAGGGACCTTGTTTTATAAATTTTCAGACTGGATCCATCAATAACATCAATAAAACATCAAGTGTATCTACATCAACCAATCTCCTTTGCACCAAACAAAACTGAATCAAAAATCACTTCTCTGAATGCTGTAACCAGAATACAGTAACAGTAACCAGAAACCAATCTTGAACCCAGAACAATGCAACAATAAACAGAAGTAGCTAAAACCTATTTTATGAGACATACACTACTTAAATATGTAGAACCTGCGTGTATACGCTTCCGTATTAAGTCCCACCTGCATATACGCTGTTTTTAATTACCTAACCAGCGTGCATACGCGCCTTTGCTATGCCGAACCTGCTTACAGATCTATAAAAAATAATTTACCCTTTTCAGTTATTTAGACATCAGTTATTACCCATATTATCAGATTTATAGATCAAGTCATGCGCCAAATAGAACAGATCAAAATCACACAAAGATACTTCTCTTCAAGCCTTGAGATCTTGACCCATCAATAGAACTTATCCTTCTTCTAGCACTCAAGTTCCTCCTTGGTTCAGATCCAGCTATGCACCATAACCCAATGACCAGTATTCTAGATCTTTCTCTTCATAAGATATTCAATACTTGAGTGAATGTGTTTCTCTAATGATCTCCTTACCCTTTTATAGTCTTAGGCCTTACTCAATACCATGGTCCAAAACCACTTAGAACCAATTTTGGGTCGCAATACCTGGGTTCAATGCTTTGGACGAGATACCATGGTCCAAAACCATATGTCCAAATACCAAGGACCAAATACCATGGACAAAAAATAAGTTTTTTCCACATGTATGCGCTTTTCCATGCATGAAAGTGTGTGCATACAGATACACAACTTTTGATCGGCAATACTGCGTGTTTACGTGACCTGCTTAAGAGGAACCCACGTATATCTCTTTTTCCTTCATTCTGAGAGCCCGAACTATGATTTGTCATTTGAGTGAGTTGCCATCAAGGACAACACCTGTGTCATAGTTCCAAACATGTGTCATAATGCCAACATTCACAAGAGTTCAACCTTTACAAATGACTAAAAAGGTACTAGATATAGGCAACAAACAACTCATGCTAGCCTTTAGGGGTCAAATTCATGATTTTAGGAGTTGTTTCAACAAGATCTAAACTAAGAACTGAAAAGTAGGCAGTGGAACAACTTGCCTCTAAAACCTAGGAAACTGATTCATTCAGTTCAAAACCACCTATACATGATGCATCTACTTCCATGAGTAAATTTTTATCATTTTTATATCAAAGTCCATCCATTGACACCAAATTACATCATGAGTTTGACCATGAGAGAGAAAAATGTTAAACTGAGAAAAAACTAGGTGAAAAACAAATCTTTTTCTGGTAAAAATGGCAATTTTCCATCCTGTGCACTGCACCACTTTCCTTGTGCATAGTGATTTTTTGTAGCTTATTTTGGAAGCTTTCCTGTGCACCAAATTTGCTCCAAGTGGGCTTGTTGGAAATTTTTGCCTGTCTACTTTCTAGAACAGGTGGATTTTCTAAATTTGGTGTCCAATTGCCCCTCCAAAAAGTCAGTGCTCCTAACACTGCTTCTTGTGTGGCCCAAAAGGGGCAGAGAGGGCATTTTTGAAGTGTTTTTGACCCTTTTGGAGGCCCAAAACTTCACAAAAATTTCTAGTAATCTATGGGTATTCATTATTTTTCATAAGGAATCCAAAAATGTAGAGTTTTCCTCGAGAGGAGGTCCCTAGCAAAAGCGAGCGCTGGGTGGCGCTACGCACCAAGTAGAAAAACCTATTTTTTCCTTCAAAATTGTCAAAAAGTGTGCCAAATTTCTTGAAATTTGGGCTGAGTGACCTGCATCAAGTATTGTGTTGGGCCAAGGAAGCTTAAACCAAGATCTTGAGCTTATATTTCTCTTTCTTTCTCCTCAAAGTCTTCCTCAACTTGGATTTTAGGCTCCTTATTTTCGCTTTGCAAATCTTGTTTCTTGCCAAATAGTAATAGACCATGTGCCTCAACATCTTTTTCTCCTTATTTACTTTCTCAAGCAGCTTTTCCAAGTGCATGTTTTCCCTCTCAAGCCAAGATTTCCGATCAGCCTCAATCTCTTGCTCAAGCGGTGTCAACTTGACTTTCCTCCTCTTTGCTGCTTGCCGATTTTCTCTTATGTTTTGCAGCTCCATGATAGTCTGCTGGTCCTCCAACTGCTTGTTCCTTTGCTCAAGGTAGTTTATGATCCACTTAGCTCTTTCAAGATTAAAAGATAAGTCATGAATGTTAGCTTCTTGTTCTTTGATGATCTCCTTGAGTTTTGAGCTTTGGGAGCCCAAATCAGTGTCCTCATCCTGAATCAAAATGAAATCTTTGTCCTGACCTTTAGAAGGCCCTTCATCATGCACTGATTGTTTTCCTTTGTCTTTTACCTACTTTGCTGAAGAAGAAGGCAAAGCCCCTTTCACCCCAGGTGAAGATAGCATTTGCCTATGATTTGATGACAGAAACGAGACCCTTTCCACCCTTGGTGGAGATAGTACTCGTTTGGCTACTGCAAATAATCTCCTTGTGCCTTTTTGATAAGTGACAAATACTGGCACATTGGTGGTTTGAGTCTCATGCACTTCTTGCTGACTTGAAAGCCATCCTTCCTCTTGAAATACTGATGAGGTCACTTGAGGGCTTTTGAAAACCTCATGTGAAATGAAATCATCCCATGAAACATCAACAAACTCAACTGATGCAAAACAACAATCTTGATTAGTGCAAAGTGATAAATGCTATTGTACTGTTGATGAGGAGGTTTTCTTTACACCAATGTGGTCATTTCCTCAATGTTTCTACATATGAAATAGGGGATGCTCATCATCCTCACTCTAGTGAAATGCATCAATAATCTGACATGATAGGTATACAAACAATAAAATCTCCCTTCACTGCGGAAGTATTTGATAATGAGCTTCATGAGTGGAGCATACGTGTCTTGTAGATATCTGAAAGGGAAGACCCTACTGATTTGCTTCTAATAGTCAACCTTGATATAAGGCTCATAGTGATCTTTGTCTACCAGTTGTCCTTTGTTCCACTGTTCATGCACATTCGGAATAGCTATTGCTTCAACGATAGTTTTAGGTGTCAAAGTGAAGGTAACACCTACTAAGTTGACCTGACCATTATGAAGGTGAAGGACAAAAAGTCTAGCAAGCTCATGGTATTTCACTCTTTCCACCATCTCACAAAATTGTTAGCAAGACTGATGTTTGAAACATGCTACTATAAGAGGGCAAACCAATAGCTTTGTGAGTGTAGTGGGCTCCCGGATGTGTTTTCCTCCCTTGTGTGGTTTTCTTGGTGCATGAATCTCTTGGGAGGAATCACTCACAATTTTCTCATCCCTTTCATAGGCTGAATTTGTTTCGATATTTGCCACTTTTTGATGTTCAATGAGTATGAAGAGATTTTATATTAAGAATAGGTGTTTGCTGTTTAATGAATAGGATTGATGAGGGGGACAGTGAATGAGGGATTTTGATGCTAGTTGTAGGGTTTTGGGAAGTGAAAGGGTTTGGGTATACAAATTAGGGTTTGGGAATAATGGGAATTAGGTATTAGGGTTTTGGGGATAGGGGAGTAGGATGAGTGGAAATGAGAGGGGGAATGGGAAATGAAATTAGTGAAATGTAGTGAAGGGGATGTGAAAATGATAAAGGGGAATAAGACAACAAAAATGACAATTTTGCAAACCCTAGGCATTTTTTTTAATGCAACTGTGTAGCACACTAGGGTTTTATCTTTCACCTGTTAGCACACCATCAATGAGGATGAAAACTCTTGCAATGGCAATTTGGGATGCTTAACTTAATTTAGGAATGAAGCTTGCAAGAATTTAGAGCTTGAGGAGGTGATTTGACAAAATTTGGGCTTAGAGGGCAGGTGCATCGCACCGAGACACAGGTGCGCTATGCCAATTCAATGTTCAGTGCAATTTTTGCACTCTGTGCATCGTATCGACTAGGTGTGCCGTGCCACAACCCAGATGCGCCGTGCCCAGTGAGCTTTCACAATTTTTGTTGCGATTTCTCCTTTTGCTTCTCAAATCGCGATTTCGCCTTTGTTCTCTCACTCTTTGGCACAAATGATGTCTTGAAGCTAAGAGACACTTTATATACCCTTGGATTTTAATTTTCCATTTACAACAAACCCACTTTCTAATGTTTGCTTTTCACTTTGTTTTTCAAAAGCTTTGTTTTGGTAGTTTGACTTGTTTTTTTACTTTTGATGGACTATTGCTTTGAATTTCTTGTCTCTTTTACAGGAGTTGGAGTGCAGGAGTTTGGCAAGGTGAATAGAGCTACATTTCCGGACTTATTACATATAGGAAAAATAAAATCACATGAAATTTTATACATAAAAGAAAAAACTCTGTTTTTCCTCAAAACAGGGTTTTGAGGGAAAATCAATCACTGAGCATGAGATTATTGAAATTTTTGATTGCTGAGACTTTATTTGACCTCCTCATGTTCCTACTGACCATTATTAAGTTTTTACAAGACTTTGAAGACAAACCCTAAACCTAATGAGACCTAAAACCCTAAAAATGCCTTTTGCAGATGTAAAGACAAAAAATGACTGTAAATGAGCTGAATTTATAAAAATAGGTCAGCAGGTAAAGACCATGAGGGAAAATTTGATAATATACCACTACCATCAGATGATCCATGACGGTAATGGAATGAAATTGATCGGATGAAACACCTAAAATGCAATGCAACAAGAGAATTTTGATCACTAATGGAGGGATGAAGATACCGACACTAACACACTTGACTAGATATTGTAGATATTCTTTCCGCCGAGTTCGCTTGGCCACCTGAGTGTCGAGGACCCTCTCGATATTAAGTGGCTAAGCGTAAGGCATTTGTCTCATCCAAGTCTCACTCCCTTCCTGTGTGTCCCGTGTAGGCCGTGCTGTACTATCTTCCTTTGGACTGGCAGTATATGGAAACAGGTCTGCTACATTGAAGATGGGCGAGATGTCTATTCTTGGTGGCAGCTATAATTCATAAGCATTGGCTAAAAATTTTCAGAGAATTTTGCAGTGACCAATCTTCTTGTATTTCAGTTTGTTGTATGCACCTCCAAGAAAACGTTCCTTCCGCAAATGCATGAGGAATTCATCCCCCACATTAAACTGTACCTCTCGCCGTTTCAAATTTGCCCGCTGCTTATACTTTTGATTGCTGTCCTACAACTTCATTTTTACCTGCTTGTCTAGATCATTCATTGCTTTGGCGAAATCTTCCCCATCAGCACTCTGTCTTTCCTGCTGTCCTAGATCTCATAATTCATGCACTCCGCAAGGATGCATGCCATATAAGATCTGAAAAGGACTATAACTCGTGCTGCGATTGGGTGAGTCGTTGTAAGCGAACTCCGCCTGGGCAAGTACGTGATCCCATATTTGTGAATTCTTCCCGATCAAACTTCATAGCACTTTCCCCAAGCTCCTGTTTAACACCTTTGTTTTCCCGTCGATCTATGGGTGATAAGCAGAGTTGAAACTTAACTGCGTGCCCATATTCTTCCACAAGGTGCGCTAGAAGTGCCCTGTAAACTTCACGTCCCTGTCAAAAAGAATGGACTTGGTAGGCTGTCTAGCCTAATGATCTCTGTGAAAAATGAGTGGGCCACGTGAGTGGCATCGCTGGTTTTTCTACAAGGGATGAAATGTGCCATCTTTGAAAACTGGTCTACTACTACCATCACCGAATCATAACCCTACTGCGTCCTCGGTAGACCCAAGATGAAGTCCAAGTTGACTGAGTCCCATGGTCTACTCGGAATGGGAAATGGTATGTAGAGTCCCGTATTCTGACTGTGTCCTTTCGCCAACTGACACACTTTACATTTGGTCACAAATCTATGCAAATCCCTTTGCATTCTTGGCCAATAATAAAAATGGCTGAGCTGTTCTAACGTTTTGTCTATAACGAAATTCCTGGCTAGACCTCCACTGTGCTTCTCCTGAATGATATTCTCTCTAATTGAACAATCGGAATGCATAACTGTCCCCCTCTAAACAATAGCTTCTCCTGAAAATTATAGTCCAACCATGGACTTTTGTTTCTCAACAAAGGATTCTGACAGGCTTCATAAGCCTCTTTGAAATCCACGTCGGTTTTATACAAGTCTTTCAAATGCTCAAAACCCAGCACTTGTATCGTACTCTCCTGCAAGAGCAGGGTTATTTCGCTCAACGCAGCTGCCACCTTGTTGGCCTGCCTGCTAATGTGTTTCAACACAAAAGTGAAACTCTGCAAATATTCAATCCACTTAGCATGCTTGTGATTCAACTTATGTTGTTGCATCACGTATTGCAGTGCAGAATTATCAGAAAATAAAGCAAACTCATTTCCCAATAGGTATTGTCTCCAATGATTCAGTGCTTGGACGAAAACATAAAATTCTTTATCGTAGGATGAATACTTTTGCCTGCTCTCATTCAAATTCTCGCTGAAAAATGCAACAGGTTTGTCTTCTTGGCTAAGTACAACTCCAATGGCCGTACTGCTTGCATCACTGCAAACCTGAAAAAGATTTTTAAAATCTGACAATCTCAGGATCGGGCTTTTTGTGATCTTTTTCTTTAGTAGCTGAAAGCTCTTCTCTGTTGCCTCGGTCCAAAAAAAAGGCTGACTTGCCTTTTTTATAGTGTCCAACATAGGTGCGTAGATTTCACTGAAATTCCTTATAAATTTACGATAAAAACTTGCCAGCCCATGAAAACTATGTACCTTAAACAAACTTTTTGGGGATGGCTAGTTGTCAATTGATGCAATTTTCTATGGGTCCATCTTTAACTCGTTTTCTACAATGATAAAACCCAGATAAACCAGTTCTTTTTGCAAATTTTTATTTTTATTTATTTATTTTTCTTTTCTTTTTCTTTCAGATTTATCAGCAGCTTATTCTGCTGCAATTTTTCCAGCACACTTTGAATATGTTGAAAATGTTCCTCCCTCGTCTTGCTGAAAATTAATATGTCATCAAGATACACTATTACAAACTTTCCAACGAATTCTTTCAGCATTTCTTTCATCAGTCGCATAAAGATACTAAGTGCATTACTCAATTGGAATGACATTACTAGATATTCATACAGTCCTTCATTAGTCTTGAAGGCTGTCTTCCACTCATTCCCTTCCTTGATTCGAATCTAATGATAATCACTCTTCAGATCAATCTTCAAAAAGTATGCTGCCCCGCTCAGGCAGTCCATCATATCGTCCATATGTGGCAGTGGAAATTTGTACCTGATCGTAATCTTGTTGATGGCCCTCAAATCTGTGCACATTCGCCATTTTCCTCCTTTCTTGGGAGCGAGAACTATTGGAACTGCGCAGGGGCTCAAACTCTCCCTTATTAGCCCTTTATCTAGCAATTCCTGCACCTGTTTTCTGATTTCCTCATTATCTTTGGGGCTCATCCGGTATGCTACCTTGTTCGGTAGGGTTGCTCCAAGTACAAAGTCAATATGATGACTTATACTTCTCTTAGGAGGCAACTTATCTGGTAAATCATCCACTACTATATCGCTGAATTCCTACAGCATTTCTTGAATTTCTACAGGGAAATCAGACACTTATGTGTGTAATAGCACTGTTTTTTCCCTTCTTACAACATCATAGCTCTCTTCACTGTCTTCAATCTACTTCAAAAACTGTTTTCCACCCATTAGTAACACTCTCGTCCTGCTTGTTTCTGCTATCTCCTCCTCCTTGATGGGCACAAGTGTGTGCTTGATCCCATCTTTGACAAACTTATAATAGTTTGTCTTCCCATCATGCACTACCTTCCGGTCATACTACCATGGCCTCCCTAGCAGTATATGACATACATCCATTGGCATAATATCACAAATAACCTTGTCTTTATACCTGCCAATATGGAACTCAACTTCACACTGTTTGTCAACCAATAGCTGATGGCCTTTCTTTAACCACAACACCTTATAAGGAGTGGGGTGCTTAAGCTGCTTCAAACCCAACTTCTCTACCATCTCTGTGGCAACCAGATTATCTGTGCTCCCATTGTTGATAATCAACTTGCAGCATTTTCCGTGCGACTTACAAACTGTCTGGAATAATGCTTTCCTTTGAGTTTGTTCAACTATCTCTTTGGCTGGTTTCAGCAATAATTTATTTAGCACTAAGGCTTCCCCTGTTTCCGACACATTCTCTGCTTCCTGAGGTGGTGCCTCTGCTTCCTCTGGCTGTGCAACAAACTCTCCTCTTTGACCAGCTTGTTCCGCTTCAGGACATTCGAAAGATCTATGCCCCCACTTGTGGCACCTGTAGCACTGATAGTTAGCTCCTCTGCCTTGGCCATTCCCTCTTCCTTGCTGATATGGCCTGCCATCTCTAGTGATGTCTCTTTTTTTTGCTGTCCCTGTATTTTTGGAACTGCTGCCCTCTTCACTGTTACTGGCAGTTCGTCCTCTGCCATAGGACTGTTCTCTTCCTCTGCCGGTTCCTCGTCCTCTACTAGCATTTTGTTTTCTGGCGATCTTCTCCTTTGCCTTCATGGCACTCTGGTAGGCTTCCTCTATATTTTTTGGGGAAAGAATGCTGATTTCATCCAATATTTCCAATCTCAGACCATTTATATAACTTGATGTTTTCTCCGGAGTGTCCTCTGTATAACCAACTCTTAAATTTATCTGGTAGAATTCTTTAGTATACTTTCTCACCGTCATCCATTTTTGCTTCAAATGTTTCACTTGCCGACGTAGTGCAATCTGGTAGTCTTTGGGAAGAAATCTGCCTTTCAAATTGGCCACCATTCTAGGCCATTTCTTTATTGGCAACTTGTTCATCCTTCTTCTCTCCACTTGGACACTGTCCCACCACAGGGATGTGTGTCCTTTCAGCTTTGTTGCAGCGAACTTAACTCTCCGATTGTTGGGTCCCTATAATACTAGTGATTACCCCATTACTATTATAGTTATACCCCTTATCAATATTGTTGTGCCCCTATTACCCCCATATTGTTATTACTGTGCCCCATAGAATCCCTCTATCGTTATTTTTGTGGCTTTATATTATTATTGTTAGGTCAGCTGGATTATATTGTGACTCCTTAGACTCCTATATATAGAAAGGAAGTTTTGTCATTTGAATCATCCAAGAATTGTTCATTTATGTAATGTAAAGGAGGTTGCCCCCTCGAAGAGGCTGAATTCTAAGGCGTTGATCTATCTTTTCTATCTTTTCTTGAGCTGGTTTCATAACATTTGGTATCAGAGCTTTGGATTCTAGGGTTTCACTGCTCCAAACAGGTCATCGTGGAATTTTCGCTATAACTTTTTTCTGTGACGTTTCAAAAGTCACAAAAAAAACCCATTTGAGAAGAAATTGCGCTTAACGTTGGATCCAAATTTCAGAGCATTTCATGCTATATTTGCGGAGATATGATCCGAGGAAGTTGGTCTTTTTGCAGACTCCTGAATTACATTCCAAACAGGTGACCTGGGAAAAATCGTCATAACTTTCTATTTGGGGATATGATTGAAATTTCGTAAGAAGGTAAAGAAAGAGGACAAATTTTAGTTTATTTTATGCATTTTTCAGATCTAGAGGTTGAAACAGTGACTCATGGCACGTCGTACAAGTTCGCTCTACTGAACTAGTCTATAATCAAGTCACTGTGGGAGATTTCGCATAACTTTTCTTTGGAGAATCCAATTTGGGTCAGACTTGTGGCATTGGAAAGAGGACACAGAGGGCTACTATAGGTCACAAATTCAGAACTAGATGATTGGAAGGTACAAAGATACATCAGAGGCAATATTGAGCTCCTACAAAGTGAAAAAAGGTGTGTAGATTTTCTTAAATTTTTGCTTAAGCTTGGTTTAAAAATTTATTTTGAAGGAATTCAAAGGGCATAGTAGAGAATTATTATCGGTAATTGATGCCCCGAGGAAAGAAAATGCAAACACCTAGCAAGAAACCTGAAAGCTCTAGCATCACTCATGAAGAAGAGGAAGAAATGCAACATGATATATCAAAATTACAAGACCAAGTGCAACACCTGTCCCTTACACAAAAAGGAACAAAATCTAAGATGGATGGTTTAAAGAAAGGAGTAGAAGCTAAGATGGACTGTTTAAAGAAAGGCGTAGAAGCTAAGATGATTGACGTGGAAGCTAAGATGGATGATTTGAAGATAGATTTGAAGACAAACATGGACGAATTGAAGATAAATGTGAATAAGTTGCTACAAGAAATGGGCACTAAGGGTGAAAGGGTACTAAAGGAAACTCATGATGAGAATAAAAAAAATATTAATCATGATTCCATAGATGCTAATTTTGGATCGAAGACTCACCATATTCCAAAAATCGATATGAGGAAGTTTGATGGCAAGGATCCTGCCACATGGATATTACAGATGGAGCAATTCTTCGATCTCAATAATGTGCAAAACACACAAAAGGTACGTATGACAACTTTATATTTGGAACCAAATCAGTTTGTATGGTATCAATGGCTTTGCTCTCGTAAACAATTTATCACTTGGGCAATTTTTACGGAAGAATTGATAGCACATTATGAGGATACAAAAAGCAACACTTTTTTTAGCCAATTGATAAGTCTCAAACAAAAGGGTTCAATAATGGAGCACATTGAGGAGTTCCAAAAATTGAACATAAGGGTAAAAGATATTCCAGAGGAGCATAGGATTGATGTGTTCATAGGGCCTTTAAAGGATAATATCCAACATGATGTTCGCCTTTGGGAACCTGATTCATTAGAGAAGGCATTCAGGTTAGCAAGAAAAATGGAAAACAAAATTATGGCAACTAGGAAGCATACCACTCACAACTATAAAGACGGAAGTGTTGTTGCCCCTAGTCTTCCACAACCTATAAGGTTGACACCACAACAATTGGAAGAAAAAAGAGCAAAAGGGCTTTGTTACAGTTGTGATAGCAAATACACTAAAGGTCATAAGTGTGCTGAGAAGAAATTATTCTACATAGATTGTGAAGAGGAAGAAGAAAAGGAGCAAGAAAGGTCAAAAGAAGAGGATATACTCCAGGAACAAAGCCTAGATGAAGAAGAAATAAATCCGACCATATCTTGTAATGCATTGGCGGGAATTACCACTCCTCAAACCATCAAGATAGAAGGACAAATCAAGAAGAAAAAGGTAATAGTTTTGATTGATTCAGGAAGCACCCACAATTTTATTCATTGTAAGGTAGCAAAAGAATTGAATTGCTTCCTATATCCAGCACCAGAGTGTCAAGTGATGATTGCAAATGGAGGAACAATAAATTGCTTTGGAAAGTGCCATAATATCAAGCTATCCATGGGAGAATATGTATTGACTAGCCCAATGCTTTCTATTCCAATGGGAGGTGCTGATGTTGTACTAGGAGTCCAATGGCTACAATCCATGGGTACAATAGCCTTTAATTTTCAAGAACTTTTCATGAAATTTTCTACGGAAGGAAAGGAAGTTGAATTAAGGGGTATTGCAGGGAAACCAGGAAAGATAATCATCTCTAATGGTATGACAAAGCTTCTAAAAAAGGAGCAAAGAGGTGTAATTGCACAATTATGCTCGCTAGATGTTTCCACATCGGAATCATCTATTTCTCCAGATCTCCAAAAGGTCCTGGACAATCATTCCAAGGTATTTGAGACTCCCAAAGGTCTCCCACCTATGCGTGATCATGATCATGCTATTCATCTGATTCCAGGAAGTGTTCCTCCAAACATCAGGCCGTACAGATATCCCTATGTCCAAAAGAGTGAAATTGAACGTATGGTTGCAGAAATGCTAGAGGCTGGTATAATTCAACCGAGTCAAAGTTCTTTCTCTGCTCCAGTAGTATTGGTGCACAAGAAGGATGGATCATGGCGCATGTGTCCGGATTATAGGGAGCTCAACAAGCTCACTATTAAAGATAAGTTGCCCATTCCTGTCATTGATGAATTACTGGATGAATTGCATGGATCAATTTACTTCACCAAGTTGGATCTTCGTTCAGGATATCATCAAATCAGAATGAAGATTGAAGACATTCCGAAAACATCATTTAGAACTCATGAGGGTCATTATGAATTTTTGGTCATGCCTTTTGGCCTTACCAATGCACCTTCAACATTTCAAGGTTTGATGAATTCAATTTTCAAACCATTCCTTAGAAAATTTGTGTTAGTATTTTTTGATGATATACTAATCTACAGCAAGTCTTGGAAGGATCATGTTGAACATGTTGACAGGGTGCTACAACTATTGAAGGAGAAACAATTATATGCAAAAAGATCCAAATGTTTCTTTGGAGTCCAAGAGGTGGAATATTTGGGTCATATTGTATCTCATGAAGGAGTTAAGGTAGACCCTAGCAAAATTAAAGCCATTAAGGAATGGAAAATCCCCACATCCATAAAGCATCTGCGAGGATTTCTCGGGTTGACAGGGTATTATCGCAAGTTTGTTAAGAATTATGGGAGAATAGCAGCACCTCTAACAACATTATTGAAGAAAGATGCATTTTCATGGACTCTGGAAGCAACAAAGGCCTTTGAACATCTTAAAGAGGCAATGTGCCAAGCACTGGTTTTAGCTACACCGGACTTCACAAAAACCTTTATTGTGGAATGTGATGCTTCAAGAAATGGAATTGGTGCTGTTCTAATGCAAGATGAAAGACCCATTGCTTTTGAAAGTCGTCCAATCAAGGGAAAGTTTTTAAGCAAAGCTATTTATGAGAAGGAAATGTTGCAATACCCCATGCACTTAAGAAATGGCGACCCTACCTAATGGGAAGACACTTCAAGGTAAAAACGTATCATGATAGCCTTACATACTTTTTAGAACAAAGATTATCCTCAGAAGAGCAACAAAAGTGGGTCACAAAGATGTTTGGTTATGACTTTGAAATCATCTACAAAAAAGGGAAGCAAAATGTGGTGGCAGATGCACTCTCAAGAAAGGATGAGGATGTGGAAGCATTGTTGTGCATCATTTCTATTATCCAACCAGATTGGATAAACGAAGCAAGGGAGGAATGGAAGAATGACGAAGAAGTGTGGGCACTTATTTGAAAGTTACAACAAGATTCCAGTACGTCTGATACATTTAGCTGGCAAAATGATTCATTATGGTACAAAGATCGCTTATACCTCTGTAAGAATTCCCAGCTAAAACAAAAGATTCTTATGGAATTGCACACTTCTCCCTTAGGAGGGCACTCAGGATTTTTAAAAACTTACCACAGGGTTAAGAAGGAATTTTTTTGGGATGGCCTTAAATCAGATATTCAAAAGTTTGTGGTAGAATGTTTGGTTTTCCAACAAAATAAAGTTGAAACAATTAAGACACCGGGTCTATTACAACCTTTATCCATTCCAAGCCAACGTTGGGAGGAGGTTTCAATGGATTTTATCACAGGTTTACCCAAGTCTGAGGGAAAGAGTGTCATCATGGTGGTAGTTGACAGACTTACCAAGTATGCACACTTTTGTGCATTATCACATCCATTTAAAGCCAATACAGTTTCTACTGCATTTATGGAAACAATTCAAAAGCTACATGGAAACCCAAAGATTATTGTAAGTGACAGAGATCCCATTTTCACTAGAAATTTTTGGACAAAATTATTTTCTTGTCTTGGTACTCAGTTAGCTCATAGCTCATCTTATCATCCTCAATCTGATGGGCAAACTGAGATAGTAAACAAATGTTTGGAAGGATATCTTCGTTGCTTTGTATCTGATAAAAAAACACAATGGGTCAAATGGTTGCCTCTGGCTGAATGGTGGTATAACACTTCCTTCCATACAACAACAAAAATGACCCCATTTATGGCACTTTATGGGTATCAACCACCATCCATCACATCATATTTAAGAGAAAATTCTAAGGTTCAGGCAGTGGAACATCACATCAAACATCAACAACAAGTCCTCCAACTCTTAAAGGATAACCTCGTGTTGGCACAGAATAGAATGAAACAACAGGCAGATCAACATCGCAGTGAAAGAAGTTTTGATGTAGGTCACAAAGATGTTTGGTTATGACTTTGAAATCATCTACAAAAAAGGGAAGCAAAATGTGGTGGCAGATGCACTCTCAAGAAAGGATGAGGATGTGGAAGCATTGTTGTGCATCATTTCTATTATCCAACCAGATTGGATAAACGAAGCAAGGGAGGAATGGAAGAATGACGAAGAAGTGTGGGCACTTATTCGAAAGTTACAACAAGATTCCAGTACGTTTGATACATTTAGGTGGCAAAATGATTCGTTATGGTACAAAGATCGCTTATACCTCTATAAGAATTCCTAGCTAAAACAAAAGATTCTTATGGAATTGCACACTTCTCCCTTAGGAGGGCACTCAAGATTTTTAAAAACTTACCACAGGGTTAAGAAGGAATTTTCTTGGGATGGCCTTAAATCAGATATTCAAAAGTTTATGGCGGAATGTTTGGTTTGGCAACAAAATAAAGTTGAAACAATTAAGACACCGGGTCTATTACAACCTTTATCCATTCCAAGCCAACGTTGGGAGGAGGTTTCAATGGATTTTATCACAGGTTTACCCAAGTCTGAGGGAAAGAGTGTCATCATGGTGGTAGTTGAGAGACTTACCAAGTATGCACACTTTTGTGCATTATCACATCCAATTAAAGCCAGTACAGTTTCTACTGCATTTATGGAAACAATTCAAAAGCTACATGGAAACCCAAAGATTATTGTAAGTGACAGAGATCCCATTTTCACTGGAAATTTTTGGACATAATTATTTTCTTGTCTTGGTACTCAGTTAGCTCATAGCTCATCTTATCATCCTCAATCTGATGGGAAAACTGAGATAGTAAACAAATGTTTGGAAGGATATCTTCGTTGCTTTGTATCTGATAAACAGACACAATGGGTCAAATGGTTGCCTCTGGCTGAATGGTGGTATAACACTTCCTTCCATACAACAACAAAAATGACCCCATTCATGGC
Organism: Pinus tabuliformis; assembly: GCA_031772625.1. Classification (NCBI taxonomy): domain Eukaryota; kingdom Viridiplantae; phylum Streptophyta; class Pinopsida; order Pinales; family Pinaceae; genus Pinus; species Pinus tabuliformis. The sequence continues at coordinate 708,162,154 of CM062806.1, read as the reverse complement.
ACTTTATGGGTATCAACCACCATCCATCACATCATATTTAAGAGAAAATTCTAAGGTTCAGGCAGTGGAACATCACATAGAACATCAACAACAAGTCCTCCAACTCTTAAAGGATAACCTCGTGTTGGCACAGAATAGAATGAAACAACAGGCAGATCAACATCGCAGTGAAAGAAGTTTTGATGTAGGTGATTGGGTATTCCTACGGCTACAACCATATAAGAAAATGTCCCTCAAGCAAGCTAAGAAGGATAATAAATTATCACCAAAGCACTATGGTCCGTACAAGGTGTTGCAAAAGGTTGGTACTATGGCATACAAATTAGAGCTTCCTGCAGCTTCTCGATTGCACCCAGTTTTCCATGTTTCATGTTTAAAGAAGGTTATAGGCGACAAGCTCCCAGTTCAAACCATATTTCTAGAACTTGACGAGGAGGGAAAAATTATATTGGAACCAGAAGCAGTCACAGAAACAAGAACTTGAAACTATGAAATCATTCAATTTCAGAGTATCTTATCAAGTGGAAGAACTTATCCGCTAAAGATTCCACATGGGAGGATGATAATTTTATGCAGAAGTACCCAGAACTACTCAAGCGTTGAGGAAAACACTTTTTTGAAGGAGAGGGGCATGTTGGGTCCCTATAATACTAGTGATTACCCCATTACTATTATACTTATTCCCCTTATTAATATTGTTGTGCCCCTATTACCCCCATATTGTTATTACTGTGCCCCATAGAATCCCTCTATTGTTATTTTTGTGGCTTTATATTATTATTGTTAGGTCGGCTGGATTATATTGTGACTCCTTAGACTCCTATATATAGAAAGGAGGTTTTGTCATTTGAATCATTTAAGAATTGTTCATTTATGTAATGTAAAGGAGGTTGCCCCCTCGAAGAGGCTGAATTCTAAGGTGTTGATCTATCTTTTCTATCTTTTCTTGAGCTTGTTTCATAACACCGATCTTCACTGACCTCTTCACACTTGAAATATTTATCCAACTCGCTGATCCAGTCCAATAGAACTTCTGTGGATAAGCTTCCATCATAATTTGGAATTTTTGGTTTTGGCTTGTTACTAGCCAATAGGACTGACCTCAAAAATCTTATTATTGGCCCTTCTTCATCAGATCCAGCTGTTGTAACTATGGCTTCTTCTTCGCTATCATCTCCTACTTCTGGATCCCTTCTCCTTCCTGTTTCAATTGCCTCCAAACAGGCAATAAGGTCCCTGATTTCCTCCTGCAATCCCTCCTCTGCTACTCTCCGAGCACCTCTTCCACGAACTTGTCTTCCAACCTCCATTTCTCAGGAAAACTATAAATCCTGCTTTGATACCACTATGATGGGACCAACCCGTGACTTATGGTTTAACACCAACAATAATAATTAACACAAAATGATTTAATCAATGATTATGTGATTAGTTTGGTAATCAAGGGTTAGCGTTGATATTTTGGGTGTATTGATGGTTGTATTGATTAATTTTTCCTTTGAGACGACAACTGTCCTGGCCTCGGGTTTCCTTCCCACTCTTGGACTAAACCCTAACCCTTACGTTGTTACTTCGGTGTTTTCGTTCTGCTTTGTTTTCGTATTGAGAGCTCTATCCGCTGGCTCTGTTGGTGACTATAAACGTTTCAAGCCGATGCTCTGTTCACCCTCGAATATGGGTTTCTCTGTTGGTAGGTGGTATAACTATACTCAGTACTTGTATTTGCATTCTGGTTAGCTTGACTCTGTCATTTGGTTGTTGGCTTTGTTGTGAGGGTTTCTCTGCTCTCTCGGTGGTTCGATGCTCTTCTGGTGTCATTGTCTCTCCTTCGTCCTTTACGCGTTCCGCTGAGCTTTCTTCAATGGTATTTTCAGCTGTCTGTGTGGTTATTTCATCATTTGACTTGTCTGCAGTGTATTGTGAACAAAGGTTGCGGCCTCAAAGGATCCTTTTCTCTGTGTTCATTCGGCTTCGACAAGGTAATGACTCTTTCCCTGTTAAATGCTATCTCCTCAGTTTTTCTTATGTGCTAACAATTGCTGCTCCTCGTGAGTAGGGTTTCTTTCATTGGTTGCGACCCAACTGTGGGTGCATTCGTCCAGTGCTAACAGATGAATTGGTAAGTCCTCTTGGGGCTTCTTCTCCCTCACTGTCAGTCATCCATTCTTTTAATCTTCAGTTCAACAATGCTAATGCTTTACTGTGGTCTCTGTGCAAGTTCTTATGGCTTTGAGTTGGACTGCTACTCTGTCCTTCCTCCAAACGGAACCGGTAGGTTCGTTCCCTATTGCAACTTGTTTGGTTGAGGGTTTCCTTAGTCGTTTCCTTCCTTGGTGTAGTCGGTCATTAGACTAGGACCTGGGTCTCTGTTGTCTCATCGTCTAGTTGATGGCAAATTGGCCTTCGTGCCCAGTTATATTTTATTTCGTTGATTCTTCAATGGACTGTAACAGTTTCAGGGTCATAACCCTAACCCTCGTTCGCTGTTACTTCCCCGAAGGAGGGTTTGTTCGACCTTAGGGTTGTTGGACTTTAGAACTTGTATTTATATAGTCTGTATGAAGGTTTTGATACTGAAATGCTTTTAAAGATGAATGAAAAAGACATTTCGATGCACATGTTTACCTTTCTTGCAAATGCATCGCTTTCTGACTGTATTTAATTTATTCTCTGCTACGGCTGTTGTGTATTCTTGTATTGTTGTAGTTTGTTGAAGTGGCTGGAACTGTCTGCGCAGTCTCGCGTTGATATGGTGTCTCTGCCTGTCTTCGATTTTGAAACTATGTCTCTGCTTGTCACTTGGTTTCTGGAACTTCGTCTCTATTTATCTGGAAGGATTTCTGGTAAAATATGCAATTTGTCTTTACGTTACAGATGATAGTAATTAGATAACGAAAATAACAAGTATCAAACAAATGGATTTAAGAATGAAAATGTCTCTCTTTGTATTACTCGTCTGTATTGGAATATCGAACCTTTTCCACACCGTGGTACATTTGTTTTGTAATGTTACAATATAGTTATGCAAACTATTTGCAATTGTTTCTTCAGTTACACATTTGATAACTATTTTGCTGTTTAAGTTTTACCGTTCTATGGAATACATAGATGATATATATCTTTTTGTTGTTTTTTTTCTAAAAGTAAATAGTTGTAAAATAAATAAAAGAAAAACAAAACAACAGTGTGGCTGTAACAACCCTCACCTAACTGTGCTGTTCCTAAATACCTACTAACTGATAATAAAATAAAACAAGTTCTAACACTGTTTTAGTCAACAAACATAAATGAAATCAAATGATGATAAACCTCTCCTCCTTAGCTGAGTCCAACACCTGGTCATGGTGCCCTTAGCTAGATGCTCCTGTATCAACTTACAACAATTATAATAGCAAAAAAAAATGTTTTAGAGCAATTGTTAAATCAATGTCAAACACTAGAGGCATAGTACAAGGTGGTGCAAGTGCTTTCAAAGTCCAATTAAACATTGATGATCTTTATACGACATTTATTTACACCAAGAGCAGAAGTAAGATCATAATTAGGTTTTGCAATATCTTCTTCTTGTTCATTAAGAATCAATGCCATTAATATGTTATTGCTCTACATTAGGAGAAAAAGTAGGAGCATATTCAGGTTGAGACATTTTGTCGTCTTGTTCATTTACACCCTTTGGCTCTCTATTAAAATAATGAGGAAACTTGCAGAATAAGAAAATAAAGATAAGTTTAGACACAAAGTTTTCAAACAAATGTTTATGCACGAGGACTTTTAAACCACAAAAATAAAGTAAATCCCTTGGATTGGATTTGAGTGTATCATGACATCCCAATTATGACTTAGGGAAATTGTTCATTGCATATGTTGGATGCCTTTCTACACAAAGATTAGCAAAAATACCTATTCTACAAGTTGCAAGTAATTCAACAAGAAAGTACAATAATTTATATTTTGACCCTAAGAGGCACATATTAAATATGTATATGTTCACAAATTTGCGAAGAATATCAAAACAAAATAAAAATAATGACAAAATATTGTTAGTATATTCCGACACATAGGAAATAATTAAGTATAACTTGGTCTAGTATAGAGTTAGGTAAAATGTGTTTCTTTACTATGGACATTTTGTAACTTACAATCCGACAGTCACGATATGTAGTGATCTGACGGTTCATTCTCTCCTCGATATTACCGACACTTGATCCGTGGCTTAACACCCGATTGGTCCATGATCTCTATTTAAAGAGCATGGAGGGTCATTTGTAGGGTAATCCGTCTATGAGAGAAGCATATGTAAATTTTCATTCTTTTATTAATAAATTGCCTGAAGTGGCCGCGTTGGCTCAGGCCGTGGACTGTTTCCCTCTTTGAGGGTTTTAACCACGTCAAAATACTGGTGTATTGATCTGTGATCTGGTTGTGAGCAGTGTCTTTTGGTGTTCTGTTTGAGGAACTTACCTTGTAAATTCCTACATGGCATCAGAGCTATTTGAGGGCCACGTCCATTGGTGATCCAAATCTGAAGCCGGTAGAACTGCATCCGACTGTCATTTCCTAGATCTACTGTTTTTGACTACTTTCGAGCCGAGAGGACTGCTCTATTGTGTTGGGAGCATCTGTTCCAGTGAGGAACCCCTTTCCTTTCATGCGAAAAGGTTTCCGGTAGCCCTAGCTATGTCATTTTTAAGATCTGGAGGTATATAGTGTTTATTTGCAGTTTACAATTATTTTCTCTCTGTTTATTTCGGTTTCGGTTTATTTAGCCTTTTTTATTACCGGATCTGAACCTTTCATTTCTGCGTATGCTCTTTGCCCCACGACTCTGTGCGATCTGGGCAAATTAGAAATATAAAGGAAGGAGTTTTCTCATGTATATGTTCTTTTCCGCTGCGCCTTAGTGTGATCTCGGAAAATCAGAAACATTGAGGAAAATATTTGGTTTCCTGCTAAAGCTAACTTCGAGCCGCAAGGTTCGTTATTTTTTGTATGTCCGTGTTGGGTTTTGTGTTTTTTGTTTTGTAGGGAAAAAGAGCTTTCTCAAAGCAAGCACGCAACCCAAAGCTTCAACCCCCCCTCTTTCTCTCAAACTTTTTGCATAGCTCACTTGGTCCAAAGCTAATTTATGAGAGTAGAGGTCTTGAGTTCAAATCTCCTTTTTGTGGGGGCGTTTTTTTTTCATTTCCGCACATTCCCGCACTTCGTCGGCATCTTCAACAACTTTTCTTCAAAAAGCCATAAATTCTTCATCTGGAAGCCGTTTTCAGAGCCGTTTTTTTGAACTAGCCTAATTTTTTGAGATCTTTCCATTGGAACACTTAGTTTCAGCATCTTTAGCTTCAGTTTCCGTTAAAATTGAAAGTCCATACCAAGTTATTCTTGACAGCACCAACTACTTCCAATGGTTGTCCTACATTGAGGATTTACTTAGAAGTAAAGGTCTCTACAGAATAGCCTTAGGCCAAGAAACCAAAACGAAAGATGAAGATAAGGCAGCTAAATGGGAAAATAGGCAAGATCAAGCACGTGGATTGATAGGGATGTCTATTTCTCCAGATCTTTGATTCCATATTGTAGAACTTGATACTCCTGATGAAGCAATGAAACAAATCAATAAAGTTTTTGGAATTAAAAATGAACTTAGAGCCCATCAACTTGAAAATGAGTTGCTTACATTGGACCCAAATAATTTTTCTTGCATTGAAGATTTCTTGTCAAAGTTCAAGACCCTTAGATATCTCTTGGAAGGTGTTAGGGTTAAGAAACAAGATAGTAACCTTATCTATTCCATCCTTACTAAGTTGGGACCAGCCTACTCTGTGTTTGTTTCCACCTTCCATTCTACAAGAGAAGCCTTCATTTCTCAAGGACAAGACTACAAGTCCCCTTCCTTTGATACTTTTTGTGATTCTTTAATACGAGAACAAGAAAAACTCTTACATCTTGGTCTTCTTAATCTTGGAAACTCTTCTAAGAAAGCGTTAGCCGCCCAACAGCAACCAAATTCAAAGAATCCTAAGAAGTGGTATCCTAAAAGGAATGGTCACAAACCAAACAAGGGTCCTAAGCAATTTCAGCCTCAAAATGAAAAATCATTTCAACAAAATGATAAGACAAAAAAAAACAAAGGAAAGAAGACTGATAAACATTGCAACTTTTGTAATCGAGATGGCCACTTAGAATCGAAATGCTTTAAGAAGATGGAAGCCTTGGAAGCATCAATGAAGAAGCATAACATCCATTTGGAGCACTCTTCAACTTCAACTTCATCTTCGGGAATGTCACTTTCTGCATGTGGTTGTCAATCATCTCGGTATGGCTATGCACTAAATTTATCTTCTTCTTCTCATTCTCATGAGTGGCTCATTGATTCTGGAGCTTCTTATCACATGGCCAAAAACAAATCCATGTTTTCTTTTTTAAATGATTATAACACCAAAAATATATATGTTGGTGATGATAGATCTCTTAATGTTGTAGGGATTGGAACTATTCATCTAGACAATGGTCAATTTAATGATGTATTATGTATTCCAACCTTATCCTGCAACCTTCTATCTGTATATCAGATAACTCATTCAGGTGAAGGTAAAATCGTTGAATTTTCACCTCACGATGTTGTAATTAAGGACCTAAGAGATCCTAGACAGATTTTAGCTACTGGCATTGCTGATGATTCTACAAGGTTGTATAAGTTTCACAACTTTGGGTCATCAAATCTACCCTCGATATTTGTTGCTCATAACGATGAAGTGAGCAAAATTTGGCATGAGCGATTTGGTCACTTAAACTATTGCTCCCTTCAGAATCTATGTAAAGGAAATATGGTGACAGGTCTTCCAATGGTATCTTGCAGAGATGGTGTTTGTTCCAGATGTGTACTTGGAAAACATCATCAGGATAGTTTTGAAAAACGTGCCTCTTGGCACGCCTCAGCCCCTTTACAGCTTGTGCATAGTGATTTATGTGGTCCACTTCTAGTTGTTTCATTCTCTCACTGCAAGTATTTCTTAACTTTCATTGATGATTTCTCTAGACGCACTTGAGTATACTTCTTAAAACTCAAGAGTGAAGTATTTAACATATTTTTGGCCTTCAAAGCCTTTGTTGAAAAACAATCTGGACATCAAATTCTTAAGCTAAGATGTGATAATGGTGGAGAATGTGTTAACAACAAATTCATCAAATTTTGCACTGAGAATGGACTTCAAATGCAACATACTGTTCCATATACTCCACAACAAAATGGTGTAGCTGAAAGGAAGAATCACACCTTAAAGGAAATGGCTAATTGTATGCTTCAATCTAAAGGACTTGGTCTTAGTTTTTGGGCAGAAGCAATTAACGGTGCAAATTACATAATAAATCGAACTCCTACTAAGGTTTTAAAAAATATCACTCCAGAAGAAGCATGGAGCTCAATTAAACCAAATGTAAGTCACTTTCGTGTTTTTGGAAGTGAAGCATGGGCCCATATTCCAGATGAGAAACATAAAGCTTTAGAACCTAAGAGTGAAAAATGTATTTTTGTTGGATATTCTGAAGATGTCAAAGGATATAGACTTATTCCACTTAACTCCAAAATGTTATCATTAGAAGAGATGTAAAGTTTGCTCAAAATATATCGGCCTACGACCCTAGTTCAGCGGATGTGCCACCTCTCCCTATCTCTTCTACTTTTGAAAATATTTCTTCTTCAGATGATGAAAGTGAGGATGACAATCCTCCCCCACTGTCTCAGGATCCTCCTTCAGCTCCTCAGCTTCCAAAATGGGTCTGTGCTACTCGGGATGCAACAGGTGATCTTGCCGGTGATCCGACAGATCAGCGACATACACGTTCTCAGTTTGATAGAGCCTCTTCTTTACTGGCTCAAGCTCCATTGAATTATGATCCGGACACCTTTGCAGAAGCTTCAGGCCATCCAGATTGGGAAGCAGCTATGAATGAACAATATCATTCATTATTGGAAAATGATACATGGGATCTTGTTCCTCTACCAAAGGGACGAAAACTTGTTAGATGCAAATGGGTTTACAGAACAAAGTATGGACCAGATGGGAAAGTTGATAAACATAAAGCTCGTCTTGTTGCTAAGGGTTTTTCACAAGTCTAAGGCATTGACTACATTGAAACCTTCTCCCCTGTTGCCAAAATGAACTCTATCTGCCTTGTTCTTTCCCTTGCTGCCTCTTTCAAATGGGAAGTTCATCAGATGGATGTTAAATCTGCCTTCTTGCATGGGGACTTGCATGAATAAATCTATATGGAACAACCTATTGGCTTTATACAAACAGACTCTAGCCTTATATGTCAACTTAAGAAATCCCTTTATGGTCTCAAGCAAGCTCCTCGAGCTTGGTATGCCAAAATGGATAGCTTTCTTTTAGAATCTGGCTTTTCTAGGTGTCATTCTAATAACATTGTCTACACCAAGAAAGTGGGCAAGTCTCTTATCGTTCCTGTTCTTTATGTTGATGATCTTATCCTTACTAGTAGTGATCCCAACCTTATCAACCATGTGAAGTCCAGCCTTAAAAGGAAGTTTGAAATGACAGACTTAGGAAACTTACATTATTTTCTTGGTCTTCAAGTCTTGCAATCCAAGGAAGGTATTTCCCTTTCCTAGTCCAAGTATGCCTGTGATATTCTATGCCATTTTCACATGGAAGACTATAAGCCAGCCCCTTCTTCCTTTCAGTTTGGAGTCAAACTTTCAGTCACTTGTACTTCTCCTGAAGTTGATGCTACCTTATATCGTCAACTTGTAGGAAAACTTTTGTATCTAACCCATACTCGTCCTAACCTTTCCTTTGCTGTTGGCCTTGTTTTCGGTTTATGCAAAACCCACATGAAAGTCATTGGAAATCAGCTAATAGAATACTTCGTTATGTTCGAGGTATAGTTCAGTTTGGGATTCATTACAGTGCCGAAGTAGCTCCTCTATTGGTTGGTTTCACTGATTCTGATTGGGTTGGTGACCCTGATGATCGGAAGTCTATTGCCGGTTATTTGTTCACTCTTGGTTCAGGACCTATTACATGGGCTTGCAAGAAACAAGGTGCCATTTCTCTTTCCTCAGTAGAAGCAGAATATCGTGGTGCCGTAGAAGCTAGTAAGGAAGCCTTGTGGCTTCGTCAGATCCTGTCAGAGTTTGGCTTTCAGCAGCAACATCCGACTCTACTTTGGTGTGATAATCAAAGTGCCATTCAACTATGCAAAGATCCAATCCAACATCAGCGCAACAAACACATTGAACTGCACATGCACTTCATCGGAAAGCTCATTCACGACCATGTTCTTGAAGTGCAATATTGTTCAACAGATGATCAAGTTGCAGACATCTTTACAAAGGCTCTCACAGAGGTGAAGTTCACTAAACTTCGATTTATGGTTGGAGTTCAGGAAGTTGTCACTAAGGGGGGATAGTCTCTAGTGCCTCCTTCCTTCTCCTATTGTGTCATATTTGTAAATCCTTCAATCCTATCCCAAGTTGTTCTTAAGGGGGGATGTTAGGATATTCCTACACATAGGAAATAGTTAAGTATAGCTTGGTCTAGTATAGATTTAGGTAAAGTGTGTTTCTTTACTATGTACATTTTGTAACTTACAATCCGACGGTCACAATATGTAGTGGTCCGACGGTTCATTCTCTCCTTGGTATTACCGACACTTGATCCGTGGCTTAACACCCGATTGGTCCATGATCTCTATTTAAAGAGCATGGAGGGTCATTTGTAGGGTAATCCGTCTATGAGAGAAGCATATGTGAATTTTAATTCTTTTATTAATAGATTGCCTGAAGTGGTCGCGTCGGCTCAGGCCGTGGACTGTTTCCCTCTTTGAGGGTTTTAACCACGTCAAAATACTGGTGTATTGATCTGTGATCTAGTTGTGAGAGGTGTCCTTTGGTGTTCTGTCTGAGGAACTTACCCTGTAAATTCCTACATGGTATCAGAGCTATTTGAGGGTTGCGTCCGTTGGTGATCCAAATCTGAAGCCGATAGAACTGCATCTGACTGTCATTTCCTAGATCTACTGTTATGACTACTTTCGGGTCGAGAGGACTGCTCTATTGTGTTGGGAGCATCTGTTCCAGTGAGGAACCCCTTTCGTTTCATGCGAAAAGGTTTCCAACAGCCCTAGCTATGTCATTTTTAAGATATGGAGGTATACAATGTTTATTTGCAGTTTACAGTTATTTTCTCTCTGTTTATTTCGGTTTCGGTTTATTTAACGTTTTTTATTACCGGATCTGAACCTTTCATTTCTGCGTATGCTCTTTGCCCCACGACTCTGTGCGATCTGGGCAAATCAGAAACAGAAAGGAAGGATTTTTCTCATGTGTATGCTCTTTTCCGCTGCGCCTTAGTGTGATCTCGGAAAATCAGAAACATTGATGAAAATATTTAGTTTCCTGCTAAAGCTAACTTCGAGCCACAAGGTTCGTTATTTTTTGTATGTCCATGTTGGGTTTTGTGTTTTTTGTTTTGTAGGGAAAAAGAGCTTCCTCAAACCAAGCACGCAACCCAAAGCTTCAACCCCCCTCTCTCTCTCTCGCAAACTTTTTGCATAACTCACTTGGTCCAAAGCTAATTTATGAGAGTAGAGGTTTTGAGTTCAATTCTCCTTTTTGTGGAGGCGTTTTTTTTTCATTTCCGCACATTCCCGCACTTCGTCGGCATCTTCAACAACTTTTCTTCAAAAAGCCATAAATTCTTCATCTGGAAGCCGTTTTCAGAGCCGTTTTTTTGAACTAGCCTAATTTTTTGAGATCTTTCCATTGGAACACTTAGTTTCAGCATCTTTAGCTTCAGTTTCCGTTAAAATTGAAAGTCCATACCAAGTTATTCTTGACAGCACCAACTACTTCCAATGGTTGTCATACATTGAGGATTTACGTAGAAGTAAAGGTCTCTACAGAATAGCCTCGGCCAAGAATCCAAACCGAAAGATGAAGATAAGGCTGCTAAATGGGAAAATAGGCAAGATCAAGCACGTGGATTGACAGGGATTTCTATTTCTCCAGATCTTTGATTCCATATCGCAGAAGTTGATACTCTTGATGAAGCAATGAAACAGATCAATAAAGTTTTTGGAATTAAAAATGAACTTAGAGCCCATAAACTTGAAAATGAGTTGCTTACATTGGACCCAAATAATTTTTCTTGCATTGAAGATTTCTTGTCCAAGTTCAAGGCCCTTAGATATCTCTTGGAAGGTGTTAAGGTTAAGAAACACGATAGTAACATTATCTATTCCATCCTTACTAAGTTGGGACCAGCCTACTCTGTGTTTGTTTCCACCTTCCATTCTACAAGAGAAGTCTTCATTTCTCAAGGACAAGACTACAAGTCCCCTTCCTTTGATTCTTTTTGTGATTCTTTAATAAGAGAACACGAAAAACTCTTACATCTTGGTCTTCTTAATCTTGGAAACTCTTTTAAGAAAGCGTTAGCCGCCCAACAACAACCAAATTCAAAGAATCCTAAGAAGTGGTATCCTAAAAGGAATGGTCCTAAACCAAACAAGGGTCCTAAGCAATTTCAGCCTCAAAATGAAAAATCATTTTAACAAAATGATAAGACAAATAAAAACAAAGGAAAGAAGACTGATATACATTGCAACTTTTGTAATCGAGATGGCCACTTAGAATCGAAATGCTTTAAGAAGATGGAAGCCTTGGAAGCATCAATGAAGAAGCATAACATCCATTTGGAGCACTCTTCAACTTCAACTTCATCTTCAGGAATGACACTTTCTGCATGTGGTTGTCAATCATCTCGGTCTGGATATGCTTCTTCTTCTCATTCTCATGAGTGGCTCATTGATTCTGGAGCTTCTTATCACATGGCCAAAAACAAAGCCATGTTTTCTTCTTTAAATGATTGTAACACCAAAAATATATATGTTGGTGATGATAGATCTGTTAATGTTGTAAGGACTGGAACTATTCATCTAGACAATGGTCAATTTAATGATGTATTATGTGTTCCAACTTTATCCTGCAACCTTCTATCTGTATATCAGATAACTCATTCAGGTGAAGGTAAAATCATTGAATGTTCATCTCACGATGTTGTAATTAAGGACCTAAGAGATCCTAGACAGATTTTAGCTACTGGCATTGTTAATGATTCTACAAGGTTGTATAAGTTTCACAACTTTGGGTCATCAAATCTACCCTCGGTATTTGTTGCTCATAACGATGAAGTGAGCAAACTTTGGCATGAGCGATTTGGTCACTTAAACTATTGCTCCCTTCAGAATCTATGTAAAGAAAATATGGTGACAGGTCTTCCAATGGTATCTTGCAGAGATGGTGTTTGTTCCGGATGTGTACTCGGAAAACATCATCGGGATAGTTTTGAAAAATGTGCCTCTTGGCACGCCTCAGCCCCTTTACAGCTTCTGCATAGTGATTTATGTGGTCCACTTCCAGTTGTTTCATTCTCTGGCTGCAAGTATTTCTTAACTTTCATTGATGATTTCTCTAAACGCACTTGGGTATACTTCTTAAAACTCAAGAGTGAAGTATTTAACATATTTTTGGCCTTCAAAGCCTTTGTTGAAAAACAATCTGGACATCAAATTCTTAAGCTAAGATCTGATAATGGCGGAGAATATGTTAACACAAAATTCATCAACTTTCGCACTGAGAATGAAATTCAAATGCAACATACTGTTCCATATACTCCACAACAAAATGGTGTAGCTGAAAGGAAGAATCGCACCTTAAAGGAAATAGCTAATTGTATGCTTCAATCTAAAGGACTTGGTCTTAGTTTTTGGGCAGAAGCAATTAATTGTGCAAATTACATAATAAATCACACTCCTACTAAGGTTTTAAAGAATATCACTCTAGAAGAAGCATGGAGCTCAATTAAACCAGATGTAAGTCACTTTCGTGTTTTTGGAAGTGAAGCATGGGCCCATATTCCATATGAGAAACATAAAGCTTTAGAACCTAAGAGTGAAAAATGTATTTTTGTTGGATATTCTGAAGATGTCAAAGGATAAAGACTTATTCCACTTAATTCCAAAAATGTTATCATTAGAAGAGATGTAAAGTTTGTTGAAAATATATCGGCCTATGAGCCTAGTTCGGCGGATGTGCCACCTCTCCCTATCTCTTCTACTTTTGAAAATATTTCTTCTTCAGATGATGAAAGTGAGGATGAAAATCCTCCCCCACCGTCTCAGGGTCCTCCTTCAGCTCCTCAGCTTCCAAAATGGGTCCGTGCTACTCGAGATGCAGCAGGTGATCTTGCCGGTGATCCTACAGATTAGCGATGTACATGTTCTCAGTCTGATAGAGCCTCTTCTTTACTGGCTCAAGCTCCAGTGAATTATGATCCGGACACCTTTGCAGAAGCTTCAGGCCATCCAGATTGGGAAGCAACTATGAATTGAGAATATCATTCATTACTGGCAAATGATACATGGGATCTTGTTCCACTACCAAAGGGATGAAAACTTGTTAGATGCAACTGGGGTTAAAGAACCAAGTATGGACTAGATGGGAAAGTTGATAAACATAAAGCTCGTCTTGTTGCTAAGGGATTTTCACAAGTTGAAGGCATTGAATACACTGAAACCTTCTCCCCTGCTGCCAAAATGAACTCTATCCGCCTTGTTCTTTCCCTTGCTGCCTCTTTCAAATGGGAAGTCTATCAGATGGATGTTAAATCTGCCTTCTTGCATGGGGACTTGCATGAAGAAATCTATATGGAACAACCTATTTGCTTTATACAAACAGACTCCAGCCTTATATGTCGACTTAAGAAATCCCTTTATGGTCTCAAGCAAGCTCCTCGAGCTTGGTATGCCAAAATGGATAGCTTTCTTTTAAAATCTGGCTTTTCTAGGTGTCATTCTGATAATACTGTCTACCCCAAGAAAGTGGGCAAGTCTCTTATCATTCTTGTTCTTTATGTTGATGATCTTATCCTTATTGGTAGTGATCCCAACCTTATCAACCATGTGAAGTCCAGTGTTAAAAGGAAGTTTGAAATGACAGACTTAGGACACTTACATTATTTTCTTGGTCTTCAAGTCTTGCAATCCAAGGAAGGTATTTCCCTTTCCTAGTCCAAGTATGCCTGTGATATTGTACGCCATTTTCACATGGAAGACTGTAAGCTAGCCCCTTCTCCCTTTCAGTCTAGAGTCAAAATTTCAGTCACTTGTACTTTTCCTTAAGTTGATGCTACCTTATATCGTCAACTTGTAGGAAAACTTTTGTATCTAACCCATACTCATCCTGACATTTCCTTTGCTGTTGGCCTTGTTGCTCGGTTTATGCAAAACCCACATGAAAGTCATTGGAAAGCAACTAAAAGAATACTTAGTTATGTTTGAGGTACATTTCAGTTTGGGATTCATTACAGTGCCGAAGCAGCTCCTCTATTGGTTGGTTTCACTGATTCTGATTGGGCTGGTGACCCTGATGATCGGAAGTCTACTGCCGGTTATGTGTTCACTCTTGGTTCAAGACCTATTACATGGGCTTGCAAGAAACAAGGTGCCATTTCTCTTTCCTCAGTAGAAGCAAAATATCGTGGTGCCGTAGAAGCTAGTAAGGAAGCCTTGTGGCTTTGTCAGATCCTATCAGAGTTTGGCTTTCAACAGCAACATCTAACTACACTTTGTTGTGATAATCAAAGTGCCATTCAACTATGCAAAGATCCAGTCCAACATCAGCGCAGCAAACACATTGAACTGCACATGCACTTCATCAGAAAGCTCATTCACGACCATGTTCTTGAAGTGCAATATTGTTCAACAGATGATCAAGTTGCAGACATCTTTACAAAGGCTCTCACAGAGGTGAAGCTCACTAAACTTCAATTTATGGTTGGAGTTCAGGAAGTTGTCACTAAGGGGGGATAGGCTCTAGTGCCTCCTTCCTTCTCCTATTGTGTCATATTTGTAAATCCTTCAATCCTATCCCAAGTTGTTCTTAAGGGGGGATGTTAGGATATTCCGACACATAGGAAATAGTTAAGTATAACTTGGTCTAGTATAGTGTTAGGTAAAGTGTGTTTCTTTACTATGTACATTTTGTAACTTACAATCCGACGGTCACGATATGTAGTGATCCGATGGTTCATTCTCTCCTCGATATTACCGACACTTAATCCGTGGCTTAACACCCGATTGGTCCATGATATCTATTTAAAGAGCATGGAGGGTCATTTGTAGGGTAATCCGTCTATGAGAGAAGCATATGTAAATTTTCATTATTTTATTAATAAATTGCCTGAAGTGGCCGCGTTGGCTCAGGCCGTGGACTGTTTCTCTCTTTGAGGGTTTTAACCATGTCAAAATACTGGTGTATTGATCTGTGATCTAGTTGTGAGCGGTGTCCTTTGGTGTTCTGTCTGAGGAACTTACCCTGTAAATTCCTACAAATATAAATCAATATAATGTATCTAATACTCCAATACACCTAGGAGAAGAATTTATTAATGTGTCAACATGTGAGAAGCTCCACTTGAATGTGGTTTAGAGGACCTTTTCGTGTGGAGAGTTTGTACGCAATCGTGATTGTAGAGTATGATTCCCTCTTTCTAAAGAGAGAAATGATATATATATATATATATATATATATATATATATATATATATATATATATATATATAAAGAATTTATAGTGGAGAAGATTTAAAAGGTTTAGGAGTATTAATTCAATGATGAAAAGGAATAATGAGAAATGAGGAAAAAATTTCTTTATTTATAATAAAATGCTAGCTATATTAGATGAGGTCAAATATAATAAAAAATTGATTAACCTGTTGTTGTTGCTATAGTACTCTCCAAAATTTTGTCTTGCACCAAATTTCGGAGCCTACCTTAGTCTTGCATTTTGTTATTGCAAACATTGAAGTCCATTCCATGTGTTTTTTTAAGTGTTTTGGTCCCTTTTGCAAGAAAGACAAAATGTCGTCTTTTCACATGTTGGTTGTTGCATGATGTGTAGAATCTCGTTTTTATGGTTTCAAAGGGTTATCTTTATGCGAATGAGTTGATCTAACAATGTAAACATTTGTCACACTAATTCCCCAAAGTTTTAAGCACTATCACACAAGTGTCATCACGGTCGTTGCACAGTGTACCTTTGGTGTGACACTTATTGTAAGTCATCATAGAGTTGTAGCACTGAGGGAAATGTGTGGTTTATGTGTCATGTATGATCTATGTTGTCGTGTTGTCAAGTGAAGTGTGGTCATAGCCAAGTAATGTCATTGATCACATTAGTTCACTAACCTCACACTTAGCCAATTTTCAGAAATTTCCCAGCAAGTTAGCCTCATCCAGCCTTCCCCAACTGTGCATTGCGTGGTTCCAACCCTCAAGCTGCAACCTTGTCCCTTGATACTGCGCAATACATAGTTCTTGCCCCCCAAGACTGCGCACTATGCAATTCCAGTGCTCAAGCCCAGACCTTGGCCCCGAGAATTGCATAATCTAGCCCTTTAGCCTGGCCTTAAATGAGCATTGCATAGTCTTTGAGCACAAGCTCAGACCTTGAGCTCTTGAGTTGTGTAATTGCGCAGTTACCCAACCTCTTTTTCTTTTCGGAATTGTGCAATGGGTTGAATTAGTGCGCATCCTCTCAGTTTGTCACATTGATCTCCCAGACTAATGCAGTTTCCTTCTTAGTCCAGTGCGGATTGCGCACTGCGCAGTCTTAAGGATAAAGCTCACCCTTGAGCTCCTTAACTGCACAGTTACTGAGCCTCTCTCCCAACTTGTAACCCGGTTCTGGCTCAATCAATGGATCAACATGTGCCATATTAGACTAGGGGTTTTTTGCACTGATGTCGTCTCGTCATGAGTGAATTGCAGATGCAGGTACTCTATCATACCATGAAAAGATGATGAAGAAGGAGATGGAGAAAGGAAACATGCTGAAAGACACTTGTGTAGCTGATTATGCAAGTTGATCAATCAAGAGAAGACAAAAGGGACACCAATTTGTGACCACAACTCAAGACTTGATATCATTGAAGACTCCTTACCTCTAAGCCATAAGGAGGTAGACAGAACAACATCCCCAAGAAGACATAAGTGGCTTAACATTGCCATGTTAGCAGTGTCATGTCATGTCATGTCATGAGTTGTCATATGCCACATCATCATTGTAGATTATGTAATTATCTATTGAAAATATATTGTAAAGTGGAAGTCCAAAGGACACATTCAAAATATGAAGAGTCATGTAAAGTAAAAAGTCATAGGAAGTCAAAGAGTCATGAGGGTAGTCAAAGAGTCACAAGGAAGGTGAAACATCACCTCATTGGTTATATATACACCCTCATTGTATGAGCATAAGACTTTTCACCTTGGCTCCTCCCACAAAGCATTAGAGAGACAAGCTAGTTCTTTTGGGGAGCAAGGAGGGGCTCCAATGCTCCACTATTGGAGCTAGTGTTTTTCATTGTATACATGTGTCTTGGAACTTTTACTTAATATAAGAAGTCTCATGGCCAATTCATTCTTCATGCATGGATTATGAATATTTGTAAGACTATTCCGTGGATGTTTGTTTTCACTTGTGCTAAAGTAGTTGAACTATTTAAGTTATTTTAGTACTTATCATATTGAGAATGTGTTGTAATGGTTACTATTGTTGTCACATCTTTATGGACTACTCCGCTAGAGATTAGACAAATCTCTCTTGTTGATTGGTTGTATTGACTGCCACATCTTTGTGGATTATTCCACTGGATGTTATACAGATCCTCCTTGGTAACATGTGTCTCTACTAGGGTGGTATTGTTACCTATCTTTTAGAGGCTCATTTTTTTTTTACCTTTGCAGTAGAAGAACCTTGACACACTCACAACCGAACACTCACCAGACACACTCACTTGCTTTTCAAAGGCACATTTGCATTTTTCTTTCTTGTTGATAGTTAGAGCCAAGGAAAATATTTAACAAACCGACAACCGATCCATATTTTGGATTGGGATCCTACCCCAAACGGTATGAGGTATACTTGGAACCACATATCAGAGATACCTTTTAAATGTTGGCGGGTCCAGCACCGACAAAAAGACCAAATCAAGATCTAACTAATTGTGTACTTCATTATTATTTGTGAGAGGAAAATGTTAAAAGTAATGGTTAATGAGCTTTATTTATGTAACTAGCTCAAAAATAATGATTTATTGAGTTAATTAATGTTTTTTTTTAATAAATAAATGATTTATTAGCTTATTTCTATTTGACATGTAAATAGTTTGGAAATAATTCACAAATAATGATTTCATAAATTATTTTCATGAGAATGCTTGAAAGATTAAGAAATAATTAATAAATAAATGATTCATTAAATTATTTTTTACATAAATGGGTAAAATAATGAGAATATCATAAAATTAATGAATTTACAGGTTATCTGTAACTGAGTTAATAAATGGAAATAACTTAGAAAACGTGGTTCTTTGGGCTATTTCTTTAGTTGAAATTTGAAAATGAATTTTAATATGTAAAGCCCATATTAACATGGCATATTTTGATCCATTTGATGATTTTGGCTAGGTGATCACTTCTTGGATGATAAAAAATGGCCCTCCAATGTATTAGTGTTGGGAGCACATTGTACGATTGAAATAAATCTCCTTCTTTTGTTTTGATGACAACCACATGAGTGGAGTCAGGCCAATAAAGCTTCGAATATTGGTTTTAATATTTTGGTTCAATAAAAGTTTTGACTGAGACGTCCTTTAAATATATTTAAGTTTTATTAATATTTTAATATAAATTTTCATATAATTGACAAAAACAAGTTTCATGAAAATGAAAATCATAAAGTGAATTTGCTTCATGTTTTACATTAGGTATTAGGTAAAACATTAATTTTTTAGACTTTAACTTTATTGAGAGGCAACTTCGCATTTTCCTTTTTTTCCTTTTTAAAATATTTGCATTAAAACCATAGAGATAAAGATCTGTACGAATGATTTGATAAAATGTTTCTTCTTACGCCTCCATTTAATACAACATGCTTTAATTTGAAAGGTTTTGTTCACTACTGTGTGTTTTGTTATATACTATAAGGTTCTTACGTGAATATTGAAGGGTTTTAGTAATCAAATCTCCATATTTAAGGGTTTTAGTAATTAAATATCCATCACTGACATACGCAAGTAAACCTGATGAATTCTTGAAGTTTTAAATAAAATTATAAGTTCATGAATACATCTAGTAGGTAAATTCATTTTTATTATTGAAAATAATATGATTTAATGAACTTGTTGCGAAGCTAAATACGTTATAAACAATTTAAATAATAACCTTTGATTGTTTCGTTGAAAAATTGAGTTTCAAATTTACTTTGACTAGTGATTTTATGATGCATTTGAATAGTAGAAAGAGAGAGCTTTTTGAGTTTTAATAGTAATATTTCTTATTATTCATATATTTTTTGGATTTATGTTTTTTAAAATAATAAAAATTTGAATAAATGATTTTTGAATATTGTGTTGCACTTAGGACTTAAATATAAATATATGGATGTAAAAGTGAAAGTTATAATCTGGAGAGTAATTTGTGAGGAGATTTATTGCAAAACTACATAAAGTAAAAAATAGGGATTTATTCTTCGTAAAATCTTAATTTTTAATATTCATTGTAAATATACATACATTCTTTAGGAAAGTCAACTTTCCTAAATATATGGACATTAAAGGATGTACATAAGAGATAACTCATTTGTATGTTTAATTTCCCTTTTTTGTGGACATTGTTTCCCCATTTTTAGGAGTTTTTAGTTAGGAATATAAATGTGAATATATTTTAGTGATATGCATTAATTAACATTACTTTATTATGTTTTGTATGTGATAAATAAAATTTAAACCATAGTAAAATAATAAAAGAATACATATGCATATCTAGAGATGCGACGTTTTTTAAAGATTGTCACTTATGTCATTAACCTCATCCCTCGTTCTTTAAATCTCATTTTGATCTATTTTACTAATTCTTTCTTTTTCATGTGACTAGGGGTAAACGACAAGGATTCGAATGTGATCGAGGAAGTTAAATTAGCTCGATGGAAATAGGAAAATTCCTACGAAGGTTGAATATTTGAAGAGGGTCAAATCAAGCACCAACACTTGATGCCAATTGGGGATGGTTTCTCCCTATGAGGCACCAAGAACAGTAGACTAGCTACCTTCAGTTGGGCATGGATTCGATTCATGAGGAACAAGGAAACTGAAATACTAAAACATAAATAAATAGAAGGAAAGTATCAACATATTAAAGTTCTAGTTTATCAATAGCGAGAATGAAACAAATATAACTCACGTAAGGCCCTCGTACATAAAGATTAACAAGTTCAATGATTATTCACATACATATAAGACATTTATTTGTATACTCAGTGCATCAGAGTAATTGTGGTAATGCTTTAAAGTACATGGTCATAAATTAGTATGTCTTGTTCTTCACAAGAGCATTCAACACCATATATAAGTCATACATGTTTACAATTAATGATCAGGGAATTGCGTAAATCATAGAACTGATTAAGATTCATAAGAATGAATTTCATTTTTGAGTAATATTTTATTGAAAATATGGAGGATATTCATTAGGGATTTGTTTCCTTTTTTGGTGCATAACATGGGTTTCCAGAATTGGATGTTGCTTTGCTGCCACCGAGCGTCCATAGCCTCGACAAAGTCATCCACTATCCTAAGGTAAGGAAATTTTTGGATTCTTTTTTTTCATTGTGTTAGAGGCCTTTTTTCAATTTATTTAACAAATATAACATTCACAAGATGGGAAGATTACGCACCGGACTTAGTCCAATACCATTAACCTTGCTCCACTGCTAACAAGCGTGCATAGCCCTGGCAGAGATGTATACATACCCCATTAGAATTTACCTTAATAGAAGGAATGGGAGGATTACACATTAGATTTTAATCTAGCGCCACTGGTCTTTCTCTGCTGGCAGTGAGCATCCACAACCTTGACAAAGATACCAACATGCCCCACCCAAGAGAACATAGGTTCTTATCCCTAGGGTAGTATGGTGATAAGGGAAGGTCTCATCATGGTTACAATGTAAATAGTCCTACCAAAGTTTCAATTGAATTTTATGAAAGCCAAATCTTATGGTTATAGGTCTAGCACTTATGACTTAATGTGATCTTTAATGGTATTCATGTGTAAGTAGTATGAGAAGAAAGATGTGGTGAGGAATGTTTAATATGAAGTTGACATTATTAAAGAAGTTGAGATTTGAGCCCTCTGAAAGATAGTTACCCCTCATCCTTGATTTACAAACAAAGTCTTTAAATATGTATTAAAAAACTCTTTAATGTGGTGCATACTAGGGATTCATAGATCTGTATTTCATTATGGTTATCATCATCTAAGTATTATTTAAGATGTAAAGAATTTCATCTTTATTCATTATAAACATAAGAAGCGTAAGTAAACAAAATTTTATTTATGTACATGGTTTATATACAATGTGTATCAATGATATTTTTATCAAAGAAGTAAAAAATCCAATGTAACCAAATGGAAATCTTGTCAATGACAAACTTATTGACTTTAGGCTTCATTTTGATCAATAATAATAACATATTTCACTGTTGAAAGAAATAGGGGAGGAATTAATTTACCAAGCCCACGAGGAATACACTCATGTTTAATTGAAAACAAGAAGAAAGCCTTTCGAAATATTCACTCATCCATGTCTCAACAAAATTGTGCATCCCTGTATGAACATTTGTGGAAAGAATATTGAAGTATCAACAACTTGCTTATGAAAATGATGTTAGTGTATCTTTACCTCATGGTTATCATGTATTTCCACCAAATTAGTCATGTCCAAGTTTTAAAACAAACAAATATTGTCAAAATTCAATAGATTAACAACCACAAGGTCCAAGGTTTAATCCTCCTGTAGCACAATATGTTCATCATAAACATGTTCGTCGTTATGTAATGATGTTGAATTAGTGAAATAATTATGCTTAATATATTCATATTTATCTAAAGAATTGAAATAATAGAATGATGGCAAATTTACACTCATAAACAGGGTGTCATTTAAATCAAGATGGTGAGGGGAAGCCAATTATTCATCCTCATATTCATCGTATATGGGTGGTTTTGAAAAATTGACATGACTCTCATATACAACAGAATAAAAAATACTAAAAATTTCATTACATATCATTTCGTTAGATGAACAAACATCTTCTATTAATGATTGATTGACATAATCATAAATATGTAACACTGATAAGGTTGTGGGTACAATTTCTCCTTCAATATTGCTCAGTTCACCATGTTTATAAACACAACCATTATGAGAATCAAATGAAGAAAAATCAGATTTATTATTAATGGTTAAATCATGAACCACCTTCTTAATGAAACAAAACAAAACTATGCATTATCTTTACCATCAGTTTGATCAACATGTTTAAGATTGATGGATTTTTTGAGAAATTTATATTCAAGTAATAATTACACATTTTTTTTCATTAAGTATTTATTGTAGTAAATGGGGATATCATGGATTACATACTAAGTGGCCGAGAGGTCACGAGATGTGCTAAAAACAACCAATATTAGATACCAATAGTATGCTCATGTTAATACTGGTAACACAAATGTTAGATTAAACGTGACTATGTGAAAGAGTCAATAGTGGTGATTTTTGAGCCTGTGGTATTGGTAGATTGTAGCATTAAAGCCCATGAATAACATGTAATGAAGCCTTTAAAAGGATTTGGAATACTCCATTTTAATGTGCTAGGAGGTGAGTGTTGAAAGCTCAATATATAACATTACCAATACAACAAAATAACTACAAGTTAGTCTATTAGATTCAAAGGGTTGGAATATGTGAACATTAAAAATGAGTGTTCATTTCATTTAATTCGATTTTCTCAATGTTTATTGTTTTCTCTTTAAGGTTGTCATTGAAACATACAATTGTAGTTAATCTTGGCACTAAGTTTGCAATATCAATACAATTTGCACCTATTACCATAACACCCATTACTAATTGTTTTGGTGTTTTGCAGAGTCAAGAGTAGAGACATAAATGTAAATAGCACTATGGAGAGTGTGGGATATTACCATAACACCCATTACTAATTGTTTTGGTGTTTTGCAGAGTCAAGAGTAGAGACATAAATGTAAATAGCACTATGGAGAGTGTGGGATATAGACACATTAAGTATGGATATTAAATTTGGTGTCAATTCTCATATTATGAGGACTTGCAATATTTGTAGTACATGAATTCAAGTGGAAATTCAAAAAGACAATGTGTCCAAGCTTTTTTATTTTATTTTTTTGAAGTTTTCAAAAGAAACTTGAAATGATGGATACGCCAATATGATAATAAGGTTATTTTTCTAGAATAATATGACAAGTTAATATTATATTATGTATTTAAATTTATGAAAAAATACATTGTATCAAGAAATAATTAATAATCAACAAAAATATAAATTATATTAGTTTTTAATAGCCTCAAACAAATAACAGCAAGTATTGAAAAGTTCTAAGTTCTTAATGTTAACTATGATTTATATTCTTCATCACCTAAAACATTAGTAGCTCAAACAAATAATAGCAAGTATTGAAAAGTTCTAAGTTCTTAATGTTAACTATGATTTATATTCTTCATCACCTAAAACATAAGATATACTAATGGTTAACCATGAAAAAATTGAAAGTTAAAATATTAAAGAATTTAAGTATTGAGGTGTTTTCGCAGTGCATTATATTAGATATAATTCTTTTGGGATTCAATTGTGTTAAGTAAGTCATTCATCTACGACCATTTCCATGATAGGTAGTTGTAACTAATTAATTTCTCATGATTTTTGAATAGTCCACTTAACACTCATTGCATCGGGTGATGCTCACAAGGGTGAAGAAGTGGGATTGAAACTAGTGAAATGAATCACATAGCGTTAATCATCACTATTGGGGCTTGCACTTGGTAACCAAGACTTCCCGGGAGGTCACCAATCCCAGATCGCCTTTCGCTCAAACACACTTAACTATGGAGTTTTCTCCACAATCAAGCCCAATTAGCTTCCTACCCCATTTGCTAAAGTTTTGCAAATGAGATAACAAGCTAAGTGGGAAAAAAACATGATATCAAAAAATAATTAATAATAAAAAAATATATATTAATTTTAATAAGCTCAAACAAATAATAACAAGTATCGGTAAGTTTAAAGTTAATTATGATTTATATTCTTCATCATCTAAAACAAAAGATATAATAATACTTAACCATGAAAAAATTAAGAGTTAAAATATTAAAAAGAGGTTTTTTTTTTAAATATATTAACTTTTATAAAATATAAAAATATAAAAACTTTTGAATTACCTTTTCTAAAGACTTAAACCCTTTTAAGGAATTCAATTTTGGCTACTAAATGAGACCATCATAAACTTTGAAAATTGAAAGTA
Source organism: Pinus tabuliformis (assembly GCA_031772625.1). NCBI lineage: Eukaryota > Viridiplantae > Streptophyta > Pinopsida > Pinales > Pinaceae > Pinus > Pinus tabuliformis. The sequence continues at coordinate 708,137,677 of CM062806.1, read as the reverse complement.
TCATAAACATTGATTTTGATGGGCATGAAGTGCGTCTATCTAAGAGGGCCGAGTGCTTCAGTTATTCCCCCACCACGCCCTAGCTAATCATTATAGTACCTACTTTCTCCATCCACTGCTTACTGGATTTATTTAGTCTGTTCTCGGATTTATTCGCACTTCGATTTTTATGGTATATTATATATGGAAGACTTTTTTTTTCAGAGATATATATGGAAGACTTTATGTACAATAGTTCGAATTTGTTTGACAGGTTGATGATATAGCCTTCGATGGGCATGTACACATTAATAATATATTTGTAAAACCTTATGGATAACGATAACTTTGTTAGGTTGGTTTGAATTTATTTGAGACACGATGATGATAATACTTATTTGAAGCTAATGTGCAGGTATAAGAAATTTATATTTTAATTAAAATATTATGAATTTGATTTTATTATGATGTGATCTTATTTTATTTTGAATATAGTTTTTTATTTTTTATTTTTTCAAGAATATTTAGATTTTTTTTAAGGTGATCATTTCTCACTATTTTTACAAGTTTCTCAGTAGAGTTTAATTCTGGGGTGTAGAGGAGAATTGATTCTATGATTTCTTATTAACAATGTGCTTTTAGCAATGAGAACTCAACCAATTAAACTAATTTTCGGGGCTAAATATAAAAAGATTTATTATAATTTAATTATTAATTAATAGTGATGTTTATATAATTAATTAATTTAAAAAATGTTATTTATTAATTGTAATGAAATTAATATAAAACTTACATTTAACACCCAAAATAATGATAACAATGTGAATAAAATGTAATAATATTATATTCTTTATTTTAAATTTTAATAATATGTAAAAAAAAGTTCCAACATAAAATTAATGTAGGAATTTACAAGGTAAGTTCCTCAGAGCCTTTGTAAAGATGTTTGCAACTTGATCATCTGTTGAACAATATTGCACTTCAAGAACATGGTCATGAATGAGCTTTCTAATGAAGTGCATGTGCAGTTCAATGTGTTTGTTGCGTTGATGTTGGACTGGATCTTTGCATAGTTGAATGGCACTTTGATTATCACACCAAAGTGTAGTAGGATGTTGCTGCTGAAAGCCAAACTCTGACAGGATTTGACGAAGCCACAAGGCTTCCTTACTAGCTTCTACGACACCACGATACTCTGCTTCTGTTGAAGAAAGAGAAATGGCACCTTGTTTCTTGCAACCCCATGTAATAGGTTCTGAACCAAGAGTGAACACATAACCTGCAGTAGACTTCCGATCATCAGGGTCACCAGCCCAATCGGAATCAGTGAAACCAACCAATAGAGGAGCTGCTTCGGCACTGTAATGAATCCCAAACTGAACTGTACCTCGAACATAACGAAGTATTCTTTTAGCTGCTTTCCAATGACTTTCATGTGGGTTTTGCATAAACTGAGCAACAAGGCCAACAACAAAGGAAAGGTCAGGATGAGTATGGGTTAGATACAAAAGTTTTCCTACAAGTTGACGGTATAAGGTAGCGTCAACTTCAGGAGAAGTACAAGTGACTGAAAGTTTGGCTCCAGACTGAAAGGGAGAAGGGGCTGGCTTACAGTCTTCCATGTGAAAATGGCGTAGAATATCACAGGCATACTTGGACTGGGAAAGGGAAATACCTTCCTTGGATTGCAAGACTTGAAGACCAAGAAAATAATGTAAGTGTCCTAAGTCTGTGATTTCAAATTTCCTTTCAAGGCTGGACTTCACATGGTTTATAAGGTTGGGACCACTACCAGTAAGGATAAGATCATCAACATAAAGAACAAGAATGATAAGGGACTTGCCCACTTTCTTGGTGTAGACAGTATTGTCAGATGACACCTAGAAAAGCCAGATTCTAAAAGAAAGCTATCCATTTTGGCATACCAAGCCCGAGGAGCTTGGTTGAGACCATAAAGGGATTTCTTAAGCCGACATACAAGGCTGGAGTCTGTTTGTATAAAGCCAATTGGTTGTTCCATATAGATTTCTTCATGCAAGTCCCCATGCAAGAAGGCAGATTTAACATCCATTTGATGGACTTCCCATTTGAAAGAGGCAGCAAGGGAAAGAACAAGGCTGATAGAGTTCATTTTGGCAACAGGGGAGAAGGTTTTAGTGTAGTCAATGCCTTCAACTTATGAAAAACCCTTAGCAGCAAGACGAGCTTTATGTTTATCAACTTTCCCATCTGGTCCATACTTGGTTCTGTAAACCCATTTGCATCTAACAAGTTTTCGTCCCTTTGGTAGAGGAACAAGATCCCATGTATCATTTGCTAATAATGAATGATATTCTTCATTCATAGCTGCTTCCCAATCTGGATGGCCTGAAGCTTCTGCAAAGGTGTCAGGATCATAATTCACTGAAGCTTGAGCCAATAAATAAGAGGCTCTATCAAACTGAGGACGTGTACATCGCTGATCTGTAGGATCACCGACAATATTACTTGCTGCATCCTGAGTAGCACAGACCCATTTTGGAAGCTGAGGAGCTGAAGGAGGATCCTGAGAAGGTGGGGGAGGATTGTCATCCTCACTTTCATCATCTGAAGAAGAAATATTCTCAAAAGTAGAAGAGATAGGAAGAGGTGGCACATCCGCCGAACTAGGCTCGTAGGCCAATATATTTTTCAGCAAACTTTACATCTCTTCTAATGATAACATTTTTGGACTTACGTGGAATAAGTCTATATCCTTTGACATCTTCAGAATATCCAAAAAAAATACATTTTTCACTCTTAGGTTCTAAAGCTTTATGCTTCTCATCTGGAATATGGGCCCATGCTTCACTTCCAAAAACACGAAAGTGACTTACATCTGGTTTAATTGAGCTCCATGCTTCTTCTGGAGTGATATTCTTTAAAACCTTAGTAGGAGTGCGATTTAGTATGTAATTTTCATAGTTAATTGCTTCTGCCCAAAAACTAAGACCAAGTCCTTTAGATTGAAGCATACAATTAGCCATTTCCTTTAAGGTGCGATTCTTCCTTTCAGCTACACCATTCTGTTGTGGAGTATATGGAATAGTATGTTGCATTTGAATTCCATTCTCAGTGCAAAAGTTGATGAATTTGTTGTTAACATATTCTCCGCCATTATCAGATCTTAGCTTAAGAATTTGATGTCCAGATTGTTTTTCAATAAAGGCCTTAAAGGCCAAGAATAGGTTAAATACTTCACTCTTGAGTTTTAAGAAGTATACCTAAGTGCGTCTGGAGAAATCATCAATAAAAGTTAAGAAATACTTGTAGCCAGAGAATGAAACAACTGGAAGTGGACCACATAAATCACTATGCACAAGCTGTAAAGGGGCTGAGGCATGCCAAGAGGCACATTTTTCAAAACTATCCCGATGATGTTTTCCGAGTACACATCCGGAACAAACACCATCTCTGCAAGATACCATTGGAATACTTGTCACCATATTTTATTTACATAGATTCTGAAGGGAGCGATAGTTTAAGTGACCAAATCGCTCATGCCAAAGTTTGCTCACTTCATCATTATGAGCAACAAATGCCGAGGGAAGATTTGATGACCCAAAGTTGTGAAACTTATACAACCTTGTAGAATCATCAGCAATGCCAATAGCTAAAATCTATCTAGGATCTCTTAGGTCCTTAATTACAACATCGTGAGGTGAAAATTCAACGATTTTACCTTCACCTGAATGAGTTATCTGATATGCAGATAGAAGGTTGTAGGATAAGGTTGGAACACATAATACATCATTAAATTGACCATTGTCTAGATGAACAGTTCTAGTCCCTACAACACTAAGAGATCTATCATCACCAACATATATATTTTTGGTGTTACAATCATTTAAAGAAGAAAATATGGCTTCGTTTTTTGGCCATGTGATAAGAAGCTCCAGAATCAATGAGCCACTCATTAGAATGAGAAGAAGAAGATACATTTAGTGCATAGCCAGACCGAGATGCTTGACAACCACATGTAGAAAGTGCTATTCCTGAAGATGAAGTTGAAGTTGAAGAATGCTCCAAATGGGTGTTGTGCTTCTTCATTGCTGCTTCCAAGGCTTCCATCTTCTTAAAGCATTTGGATTCTAAGTGGCCATCTCGATTACAAAAGTGGCAATGTATATCAGTCTTCTTCCCTTTGTTTTTATTTGTCTTATCATTTTGTTGAAATGATTTTTCATTTTGGGGCTGAAATTGCTTAGGACCCTTGTTTGGTTTAGGACCATTTCTTTTAGGATGCAACTTCTTAGGATTCTTTGAATTTGGTTGCTGCTGGGCAGCTAACGCTTTCTTAGAAGAGTTTCCAAGATTAAGAAGACCAAGGTGTAAGAGTTTTTCTTGTTCTCTTATTAAAGAATCACAAAAGGCATCAAAGGAAGGGGACTTGTAAGCTTGTCCTTGAGAAATGAAGGCTTCTCTTGTAGAATAGAAGGTGGAAACAAACACAGAATAGGCTGGTTCCAACTTAGTAAGAATGGAATAGATAAGGTTACCATCTTCTTTCTTAACTTTAACACCTTCCAAGAGATGTCTAAGGGTCTTGAACTTGGACAAGAAATCTTCAATGCAAGAAAAATTATTGGGGTCCAATGTAAGCAACTCATTTTCTAGTTGATGAGCTTTAAGTTCATTTTTAATTCCAAAAACTTTATTGATCTGTTTCATTGCTTCATCAGGAGTATCAAGTTCTGCAATATGGAATCTAAGATTTGTAGAAATAGACATCCCTATCAAACCACGTGCTTGATCTTGCCTATTTTCCCTTTTAGCAGCCTTATCTTCATCTTTCGGTTTGGTTTCTTGGCCTGAGGCTATTCTGTAGAGACCTGTAATTCTAAGTAAATCCGTAATGTAGGACAACCATTGGAAGTAGTTGGTGCTGTCAAGAATAACTTGGCATGGACTTTCCATTTTAACAAAAACTGAAGCTATAGATGTTGAAACTAAGTGTTCCAATGGAAAGATCTCGAAAAATTAGGCTGGTTAAAAAAAAAAGGGCTCTGAAAACGGCTTCCGGATGAAGAAGTTATGGCTTTTTTGAAAAAAAGTTGATGAAGATGCCGGCGAAGTGCGAGAATGTGTGGAAATGAAAAATCCGCCCCCACAAAAAGGAGACTTGAACTCAAAACCTCTACTCTCATAAATTAGCTTTGGACCAAGTGAGCTAGACTAAAATTTTGTGAGAGAGAAGGGGGGGGGGTGAAGCTTTGGGTTGCGTGCTTGCTTGAGAGAGCTCTTTTTCCCTACAAACAAAAACACAAAACCCAACACGGACATAACAAAAAAAACGAACCTTAGCTTTAGCCGGAAACTAAATATTTTCCTCTATGTTTCTGATTTTCCGAGATCACACTAAGGCGCAGCGGAAAAGAGCATACGCATGAGAAAAATCCTTCCTTTCTGTTTCTGATTTGCTCAGATCGCACAGAGTCACAGGGCAAAGAGCATACGCAGAAATGAAAGGTATATATATGGTGATAAAAGAAAAAAAGCTAAATAAACCGAAACCAAAATAAACAGAGAGAAAATAACTGTAAACTGCAAATAAACACTATATACCTCCAGATCTTAAAAATGACGTAGCTAGGGCTACCGAAAACCTTTTTGCGTGAAACGAAAGGGGTTCCTCACTGGAACAGATTATCCCAACACAATGGAGCAGTCTTCTTGGCCCGAAAGTAGTCAGAAACAGTAGATCTAGGAAACGACAGTCGGATGCAGTTCTATCGGCTTCAGATTTGGATCACCAACGAACGCGACCCTAAAATAGCTCTGATACCATGTAGGAATTTACAGGGTAAGTTTCTCAAATAGAACACCAAAGGACACAGCTCACAAATAGATCATAGATCAATACACCAGTATTTTGACGTGGTTAAAACCCTCAGAGAGGGAAACAGTCCACAACCTGAGCCAACACGGCCGCTTCAGGCAATTTATTAATAAAGGAATGAAAATTTACATAAGCTTCTCTCATGAACGGTTAACCTACAAATGACCCTCCATGCTCTTTAAATAGAGATCATGGACCAATCGGGTGTTAAGCCACGGATCAAGTGTCGGTAATACTGAGGAGAGAATGAACCGTCGGATCACTACATATCATGACTGTTGGATTGTAAGTTACAAAACTTACATAGTAAAGAAACACACTTTACCTAACTCTATACTAGGCCAAGTTATACTTAACTACTTCCTACGTGTCGGAATATCCTAACAATTAAGACAATCAACCTATTAGTTAGTAATCATTGACATTAATGATGATGTAAACACAATAATATTATATTTTCTATTTCAAATTTTCATAACATGTAAAATAAAATCTAACAAAAAATTAGAACCAACCTACTATAAATGATCATTGAAATCTTATTTATATGCAATTTAAATTATCTTATCTTCGTAATCCTAGAGTATAGTTACTTATAAATATGTTAACCATTATTCGCCACATTTTATTGTACCATTATTCTTGTCACATTTGATTGCACCAATTCCCTAACATATCAAATTAATTTTTTAGATTTTTTTATTTTAAATTAATTTTATCAAGATAAAAATATAGATAAAATAATATTTTTTTGATTTTAAAATACTAAAAATATATTTAAATGCATTTATTTCAAAATATAATTCATTTTATCAAGATAAATATATTAAAATAATATTACCTTCACATTTTAATTTTTGAAAATATAAATAGATCCACCTATTCACAACATAATTCAATTTCATTGTTTTAAATGATTTTTATTCATTTTCATTAGCTTAAATGATATATATATATATGATTGATTATCACCCAATTATGTATTATCATAAAATATTATAATTTATCAAAAATATATTTAAAAAAAAATTCAAAATATATATATATATATATTTTTTTTCAATTTTATAAAAAATATATTAAACAAAAGAATAATATTCAAAATATTTTGATATTGTTTTTTTCTCGATAACTAATATACTTCAAAAAAGGGTTTGATATTGTTTTTTCTCGATAACTAACATACCTCTTATGAAAAGGGGACATTGGGAAAACACCACTCTCACTTAAAACATGAGATAAGTATACAAAGTTTAGCTATCCAAAGGCTAAACTTTTAGGTTTCCAATTAAATGGTTAATAGAAACAATGAGATAATTGATTCATAAGTTCATTCTTATTCATATCTATGATGTTCATAAAAGATTTCCATAAAAACAATGACTTATTTGTAAGGAATGGTTTAAATTTTTTTATTATCGTTAAAATTTATTTTAGACCATTATTTTAAATAACTAATATGTTTATAGGTGAGCTCACAAAAAAATTATGATAAATAATTGAGAGTATAAATTTCTCCCTCTATGCAAGGGTTTGGAATCTTTGTTATTCCCAACTTGATTTTGAAAAACAATTTTAGTGAGGTAAAAGACGGTATTAATTTTGTGAGAATTCATACTAGGAATCTTGAAGAAATGAAGGAAATGGAATAATTTTCTCAGCATTGGTAAGAAGTTTGATTAAACAAAATAAAGAGCAATGTGTAGAGTGAATTCATGAACTTGTTAGTTTTTGTGATATCTTAATTTGACCCTTAGGTTATAATTGGTCATGTAAATAAACAATATTGTTGTTATTTATTTCTCTACTGTTTCAAGCCATTTGGGTTAAGTTGAAATAAACTACCATTTATATTTATTGTTAAGTATTTCTAAAATGGAGACGAAGGTAAAGGTTTATATGAGCTTTAGGTTTAATGGTATACTTTAAATTTATTTGTTTATTTTAGTTTGATATGTTAATCCAACATATCAAGCTATTATATCGAAAAATTAGAATAAAGCATATAAAATAATAAAATTTGCACATGGTAAAGTCTACTTACAATACAATGGAGTTATAAATAGATAGGGATTGAAAATGAGACATGATTAATTATGTGTGTGAAATTTTGGTAACCTAGAAGGTGTTATTACCCAATTAATTATTTATTATCACTTGTTTACAATAAATTAATGTTTTTACTGGAAGTAACGAATAACAAAATAAACAACACCAATCACAAACTGAAAATGTAGGAAAATATGCGAGAAACCAATCACACAATTTACACTAGTATTTTTGAACAAACTATCCCTAGAAGAAACCCAATGTGAAGAAAACCGATTTTCATATATGAGGGATTTTATTATTATCTTTAACAAATAAACTACTACTACTATTGAGAAATACAAATTCTTCCCTCTCACTAGCAAAGCTCTGACAAAATATTTCTTTACTTCTGCTAATCTGGAAAACCCCGCGACTTCACTTTTCTAAAATTTTTATTGCCTCCAGTAACATGCACTAAACTCTAGAAATTCACACTATCTCTTTCTAGAAATTCACGCCGACTTCCAGCAAACTCGATCTTCCTTTTGGAAGACTCAAAAGACCTCCAACAAATTCACACATGTTTCCGAGAAATACTCTCGACCTCCTCCTGCGAATACACTGAGAAATTCAGCCTCCTCCCGAAACCCATGACCTCACAGAAAAAAGCTCGACCTCTTGTAGAAATTACTGATAGCAGGAATATCTGAAAAACATTTCCTCAATCACTACTACTAAAACCCTCAGGTATCTTCTGAAAATCAGCCACTTGAATATTTGTATGATTTGATCTATCTCCAAAGTTGCCCATCGATCTCCTTTATAATATCTCATTCATGAATAAATGGACATAATTAGAAGTTCACTTAATATAATCAATGGATAAGATCATCTTAGAAGCCTTCTACAAGCTTCTAGAGGAAAATCAAACTTATCCCACTTAATATCAATTAATTATTCACTTTTCCTAAGTTAGACTTATGAAATATTTAAAAAATCACTAATTTACTTAGTTAAGATATTTCCTTTAGGAAAAATTACATGGGCTTGAATATAATTAACTCCTCTATGTCTTTATCCACAATGACACCTCCCTAGACTATAACACTTGTTCGAGATACAAAAACTAACACTCCCTCTTAGCGAGGAAGGTGTTCTCCACTATACCCAACTTATCCCTAAAGAAAACGAAATTTGCTTTACCCAAGGCCTTCCTCAGAATATTTTCAACCTACTGATTTTTGGGAACATGTTGTAGTCGAACTTATCCACACTATACTCAATATCCAATGAAATGGTATTTGATGTTGATGTGCTTCGACCTATCATGAGACATTGGATTCTCAAATATCTTGATGCAACTCTGATTATCATAGCAAATACGGGTTGTTTCCGTGCTATGACCAAATAATGCCACTAGAAACTTCCAAATCCATATAGCCTCACATGTAGTCATGCTCGCTTCCATGAATTTTTCTTCTGAAGAACTTATTGCAACTAATTTATGCTTCCTATTATACTAAGAGACAACCCTTGATCGAATGTTGAAGTAACACTTTGAAGTGCTTTTCCAATCCACTGCACTACCTCCCCAATTTGCATCTATATATCCCATCAACTTGGCACCATCACCTCAAGTATATCTCAACCCATACTCAATTGTCTTTTGTAGATATCGTAGCACATGCTTCACTGTTGTCCAATGCATCCTCTTTGATTCCACCATGAATTGACTAAGAGTGTTAACCACATAGCAAATGTTTGGCCTTGTGTTGACCAAATACATGAGAGAGCAATAAGATGTTTATACAAGGTGGGGTCCATTGCTTTTTTCTTAGACACATCGATCTTGGTGTTTTATGTACACCTTTTGTCCTCGAAAGTGGACATCATATCCCTTATCCCGATGAGTAGAAACTAAAATAGGGCCATCCTTAAACCTGACACATGCAACATATCTATAACATTGGTAATTTTTCCTAATTCCCTCTAAATAGTAATTTTCTCTCTCCCAATTGGAGTGCGCTTGGACTTATTTCCCTTTCGAATATGGAAGCTTATCTCCTCTTCCTTTTAGCTAGATAAATATTCTATAAACCCCATCATATGACATGATGCCCCATTGTGAATATTCTAGACTCATATGGAGGTAGAGCTAGATAAACAAGCTATGAGAGCAAACTCATGTTTAAGTCTTTAAGATAGCTTGTCAATATATGTTGAAGTTGTTATCTACTACTGCTTCTTCTTGTCACTCTTCTTTCTATTCGAACATTGACTAACATAGTGACCATTTTAACTACATCCAAAATTTTTTATTTTACTCAAGTCCTTTTTCTTCTTCTCTCCCTTGGAGTTAGGCCCTTTGCTTGAGATCTTCTTGGATTTTCCCTTTCTTTTTAGAGAAACATTATTGTCCTCCTCTTGTTTTTGGGTTCTACTGCAGGTGCCACTGACAAGAATCAACTTAATCTCCTCCCAAGTGAAATCACTCCATAAAAAATCCCAGTTAGGTAGGTCCTTTCGTCCATTTATCACTTAGACAAACATGTCCCACTGCTTTGAGAACCCATTTAAGGCAACTCTCACGATCCTTCCATCCCTTATCTTTTCTTCGACAACTATTGGAAATACTTAGAGGGGGTGAATCAATATTTCTTATCAATTAGTATTTTTAACCCTTCAGAGCAGTAATTATCTTTAACATTTCATCAACATAAACATTATCAACAATAAAAAAAACCATTCAACATTGCACAATAATCAAGATAGTAAACATAGATATTTTTAGGTGGAAAACCCCCTCTAGGTCAAAAACCACCGAACGCTTCTTAATATTTTTCTTCAAAAATAATTACATCAAGTTATCAGCTCCAACTAAAGGAGGCTCCAACCCCTAGTTTTACAGCCTCCAACATATAGGACGCTCCTATTACCTATTTACCAGCTGCAACAGGAAGGATGCTCCAACATCCTAGATATCAGGCTCCAACCTGACAAATTCTCCAACACCCTAGATATCAAGCTCCAACCTGACAGATGCTCAAACACCCTATTTACCAATTGTTATTGGACGAACACTCCAACACCATGTGCTTTATCAACTCCCACTGAAAAGATTCTCGAATTCTCTACTATAGGATCTGACCTACCCTAACACCACCTTGCCACCCTGAAGTGTTCATAGGTTCCAGCCTGAAGGTTACTCCAATAACCTACCTTACACCACCTTGCCACCTTGACAAGTCAACGAACCACGTTTCACAATTTTCAGACTGGGTCTCTTGTGCTCTGAATCAATATAAAGAAATTGTAATGAAGGTTCTTCTACTCTGCTCGGTATGTATATCACTGTCAAGTCATGGAAACTTAATTTCTCAACTTTTCTCAAATCGTTCCTAAAACCCTAACTCCAATACACAATCCTGCCTCTGCTCAACCTAACCACTGCAATTTCTAACCACTTTGCAATATGCAATTGTTCACATGCTGCAACTGGAGAACATTACAATCAAAATTGTCACATATCCACTGCATTGTCAAGAGAATATATGGAACTTGTTGTAGCATCAATATCATTGTGTCATTCCATACCATCAATCTAACATCCATACAATTATCATTAAGAAAAATGTCATGTACAAGTAACACAGTCTAATACCAGAATATACTATCAAATATCAAGTGCACTCTCATGTAGATTACTAACACTGTTGTATTCAAGTAAATCACAATTTCATTTTCATAATATAGGATTCTTTGTCATATCATTATTGTCATATAAACCATTGTCTCACCAAGATTACCGACATATGATTGTTGTACAACAAAGTCACTATTTTTAGTTCACCATATGAGAGAAACAATATTGTTATCTTCCTTACTGCAAGTAATGATATTGAACTGTTGATCAATGAAACTAATGCTAACAAATACATCAAGGGTCTGCAAATTGGAAACCCTAACTGTATCTTCACTGAGCTATAAAAACACTCTTACTAATTAAATATTGCTAAGAATGAATACGGCATAAAAGTTACAACAGGTAGCCTTGACTTATGATACTCAACTTCAATGCTAGTATTTCACTACTAGTGCATATTAAATTGAATATTACAATGTCTGACATTCTTTGGGTGTTGTAGGTATTTTCGTGATTATGACACCTATAAGAATGTTATAAGGGTGTAGTACTTTATGTCACTTGTTATCTATAAGAATTGAAAGTCCAAGTCTTCAAGGATCTTTACAAAATATACAAAGACCTTAAGCATACTAATACAAAATTAGAAATTAATCATTGTCTTTGTGAATTTGATCTACAAGGTGTAACTGTTAGAAAGTGGAACTCTTAGACAATCTTCTGTCCTTAATTTGGAGGTGGATAAGGTTGTCATCGTGGATTGCAATTCTGAACCTTCAAAATGCTTGAATACACTTATGTGACAAATGAGATCTTCTACTAGGTCATAACAACTTTTATTTCATGATTGTTGCTGGCCTTGGTGTCCTTTTCAAACTACAAAAACACAACTTTTCTTAGAACTTGACACCCTAAGAGGGTCGAATCATGGAGAACTTCCACAGAGCCTTCACCCAAGGAAACTTTTCGTTTTTCAAGTTGCTTGTGATATAGGTCAACCCTTGATGCTTGTGACGTCCAAATTGAGACTTTAATAGAACCACACTACAGAGAATTCAAAGCAACTGGGTGCTAGAAAACAAAGTTTTCATGTTCAGAAATATCTCAAGTTCAAGCCCAAAACTTAGGTATTTTTGCTGGTATTTGATATTGATAATCCTTACAACATTTTCAAATCAATGTCACAGAGTTTACACAATCCCTTGTAGCCCTAGATTTGTAAGCATAAATTCACTATTTCAAGGTTTTGATGATCGAAGAGGTGGCTTGTAAGGTTAGGTTAAGAATATATGAGGTACATCAAGGGTAAATGTAATTTAGGAGTCTGTAATAGACTTTCATTGCCTAAAAAATTTATGCCTTAGTGGTCGTTAAATGTATAACTTAAAGTGTTGTTACAAGTTTGTACTGTTTGAAGGTGAGATCATTCAAGAAGTATGATATACTAAGGCCAAACTACAAAATATATGCCTTGTTCTTGCAATAAATATTTGTTCCAAAATTGGATACCAAAGACATACCTACAAAAAAAATAGCCTCACAACAAGACCCTTGTGCTTAATAATTTTTTTAGAGAAGACCTCAGAAAGTTTCAGTCAAGAGAATTACCCAAACTAATCCCTCGAAACCCAAAAAGAAAAGTGAAATAATAAGCCCTGATATGTTCTTCAATTCGATGCCCTAATGAGATGATGATGTGTATAAAAATGAGGTCACAATGAGAGCCAAGATAATCAATTGAGTCCCTAAGTCAATAAAAAAAAAAAACATAACTTCCCAAAAAATCCCAAGACCAAAATAAAACACAAAAAAATCTCCCTTCAGATCTTCTGTTGTTCTATTACAAGGGCCGAATTTAAAAATTTCAGTCAAGGATTTTTCATTGGAGTTCATGTATTTTGAAGGTAGGATAGATCTCATTTTATAGTTTATCTTTTAGCTTAGGAGGGGCTTCATAAGACTAAATGTTGGAGGGAGGATAACCATTTAATATTTGAATTTCATTTACTTAGAACCCAGAAATTATGGTCTTTTACCTTTTAGGAATGAGGATTTACGTTTAATGAGGTCAAAGCCCCTGGTAATTTGTAATAATGTTTGAGATGCTCTATTAGATATTCTAACCACAATTTTGAAGCAAACCCTTCTAGGATAATGTACAGGTTTCATGCCACTAATATAAGGATTTCAATAACAATGCATCCACATTATTCAACTTGATGCCACATAACTAACTTTGTGGGGTTTTAGCCCAGAAACTGGGTCCTTTGACTTCAAAAAAGGATATCTCTCAAACTGGGAGGCCTCTAGGGGTGTACCATATACCATCAGAATCAACTCGACAAGGAGAATTCATTGGCGAGGATCTCTATGACAAATTCCATGGGTTTCTACTTCAAAAACCCTTAACAAGTGGGGGGTATATCCTTAGTCTAGAGAACCCAAACCTTGGAACTAAGGTTTTTAACCATCCAATAGTAGAGCTTCCAACTTGATGTAAGTCAAACAAATATAAGAGCGTTCATTAATTGTTTGACATCAACGACAAGTGTTTATTCAAAGTAAAACTCCAGGGTTGACATCAATGAAAACACCATTCAATAGTTGTTAACTTTTCTTTGACAAGTATGATCCTGGTGAGGTAACCGACTACATCTTCTCTTTTGTTAATCCCAGTGTTTATTATCTTGTATTTAAGGATCAACCTCTTGTTTATAGTATCATTCTAGAATAGTTTCAGGATGATATCCCACATCTTCTTGGTTGTATCTAATTCTACAATATGGGGAATGATATGATCTTTAAACTTGTACTAAATAATACACCTAGCTTTGGTGTCCTCCTTCCGATAAGCTGCTAATTGCGTCAGATATGTTGGTATGACTACAATTTCCATAACATATTTCTACAGTCCATGCTCCTCCATCAATACTAATATTTTGGATTTCTAGGCACCAAAGTTCGATGCACCATCAATTATGTCCTGATCTCTTAATCCAGATGAATCCATTTATAAAACCCTCAAACAATAAAATCAAAAAATATGAATATATCTGAAAAGAATCAAACTGTGTGAAAACCTTTGATTTCTCCTTTAGAACCCTTGTGCTTAGATCACAAATAACCTTAGCACTTCACAACTTTGATACCATGTGAAATTCAGGTAACCCAGAAGGTGATATTAACCAGTTAATTATTTCCTGTCACTTATTTATAACAACTTAATTCTTTTACTCAAAATAACAAATAACAAATTAACAACACCAATAAAAAATTGAGACTGCAGGAAAGTAGGCGAGAAAGAAATCACACAATTTACACCAGAATTTTTAGACAAAATGTCCCTAGAAATAACCCAATGTGGGGAAAACAAGTTTTTAGATATGAGGGCTTTTATTATTATCTTCAACAAATAAACTGCTATTGAGAAATACAACTTCTTACCTCTCACTGGTAAAGCTCTGAAAAAATATTTATTTACTTCTACTAATCTAGAAAACCCCACAATTTCCATTTTTTGGAATTTGCATTGTCTCCAGAAACACACACTAGCCTCTGGAAATTCACATTGGCTTCCAAAAAACTTGATTTTTCTTTCTGGAAGAATAAAATGGCCTCCAACAAATTTTCACTGGCTTTTGGTGAACTCACATTGGCACTGGAAAGCTGGATCTGACCTCTGGAAGACTCACACTAGCTTCAAGCAAATACTATGAACCTCCTCTTGTGAATACACTGAGCAATTCAACCTCCTCCTTAAACTCATGACCTCACTAAAAAGAAAAAAACTCAACCTCCTATAGAAAATACTGATAGCAAGAAACTCTAGAAAATATTTTCTCAATCACTGCTGCTAAGACCCTCTAGTGTTTTATGAAAATTACCCACTCGAATATATGTATGATCTACTCTGCCTCCAATGCTTCCCACCCAACTCCTTTATAATCTCTCATTCATGAATGAATGACTACGATTATAAGTTCACTTGATCTAATCGATGGTTAAGATCATCTTAAAACTTTTTACAAGCTTCTAGAGGAAAATCGACCTTATCCCAATTAACATCAATTAATTATTCACTTTTCCTAGGTTAGACGTAGGAAATATTTAAAAAAT
Source organism: Pinus tabuliformis (assembly GCA_031772625.1). Classification (NCBI taxonomy): domain Eukaryota; kingdom Viridiplantae; phylum Streptophyta; class Pinopsida; order Pinales; family Pinaceae; genus Pinus; species Pinus tabuliformis. The sequence goes on along the minus strand of CM062806.1, from coordinate 708,122,051 downwards.
CACTAATTGAATTAATTAAGATATTTCTCGTAGGAAAAATTACATGGGCTTGGAGATAATTAATTTCTTTGTGTCTCTAGCTTTAATCACACCTCTCGAGACTAGAACACTTGTCCGAGCTACAAAAGCTAACAATGTGAAAGGTATTTATGACTTTTTCTCCATCACCATTAAATTAGTGAAACACTACTAATATTCATCCTTCTATCTTTAAGTGGGCATATGTGCAAAATATAATCCATGCTTTTCTAGTGAAGCACTCCCAATCTTCCTCCATTTATCTTTAAGTGGGCATGTGTTAACAAAAAATTATATGACCCATTTTAATTAAATTTAATGGAAGACTCCAAATATTCATCTATTCATCTTTAAGTGTAGATGATATTTTTATTTTTATTGTTATCGAGACATGATTACTTAATCTCCTAAAATTTTCCCAAATTGAATATGTTTCCATCCTTATCCTCTTTCGCTCTAAATAGAGAAACTCTTCTCTCATTTTCGTATCCAATTTCCTTAATTGTGCTTATGCTTTCATTTCATTGTAGTCTTGTTTTCATCTTCTATCCTTATGCCAAAATTTACGCCCATATACATTATGTTGTCTTTCTTGACTATTATAAAGTGACATGTTGTCGTAAATAATATACAATCTAACCATGTCAACCTATGAAAGAGCCAAACTCACCAAAATGATGATGGTTTATACTAGAATTTCAATAAACTTCACCACGATCCCATAGCCTTTCCAATCATTACATTGTGTCATATAAACTGCATGCCTAAAATAAATGAAAAAATTATTTAAGCCCTATAAAAAAATAAAATCCTAAACACTGAAAAAAGAGTAAAAAATAGACAAATCATTACATTGTATCCTATAAACTACAAGCCTATTTAGTTGGGTAAATGAAAGAATTATCTAAACCATATTAAAAAAAAAATCATAAACCCTAAGACTATGAGAGACTAAAATGAAAGTGGACAAACCGTTACATTGTGACATATACACTGCATGCCTAATTAATTGGGTAAATGAAAGAATTATCTAAGCTATAGTAAACACTAAAATAGAGAGAATAAAAGGAAGTGTAAGATTACGTGTTCGAATATGTATTAAAAAGATTAATAATGGGCATATAGTTGCGGTGAAGCTCTAAAATGCCTTGGCAGGTTGATGTTCAGTGGATGCATAATGGGACTTTTTCTCATTCCTATTTTATAATTCAATCTAAGAGTAGTATTTTCAATGAGCATCGAAGGTTAAGTAGTTAAGTGGTGAATAATTCATATAGAGTTTATTTTTGTTTATTATAATTTTTATATTTTTTTGTGTGTATATTATAGTGAAAAAATTTATTATAATTTAGTTGTTAAAATAATAATAGAGATAATCATTATTTATTGTTATTTGTGAATGCGAATGTATGTTGACTTATCACTATTATTCAAGTAAAATTAGGCTACACTTAGAATTACTTGTTGGTGGTCTATAAAGAGGTAGACTTTCACAGTGTCAAATGCTTCTAGGCTTTGAGTTGTTAACCCATTTCCTTACATTTAAGGAAAACAAACTCTTAGCCAAACAAAATAAAGAAATAAACTTTCACTGTGTCAAAATGCCTCTAGGTCTTGAATTGTTAACCTCTTTCCTTACATTTAAGAAAAACAAACTCTTAGCCAAATAAAAATACGTTTAAAACATACTCAAACTCAATAATTTCTATAAATAATTACCTTTGTTTTCATTAACAATATATATAATTTAAATTATTAAAATTTTATATTGAAAAAAATATACATCAAAATATGAAAAATATTGAATATTGTTACATAAAACACTATGGAAGACGGTTGAAAACCCAAACGAAATTATAATCCGACCTTTAATGCAATTGACTACAGTTCAAATTTCTCATATTAGTAACGTAAGGTGTTTTGATAGGTAGAAATAATAAGTCACTATTATCTATTTTGGTAACCTTATAAACATATTGTACATTGATTTGATGGCAGCAACAAGTGCACTCAGATTTGTTTATACTTTAATTTAATTTGGCAAGAGCTAACGATGTCATAGGGAATTAAATGCTTGCTTAGCTGTAAGCTCGATAGTCATATATAACACGCGCGAATGGTGACTTTCCGAACACTCCGTCCCCACCGAAAATTATATGGCTATCGAGCTTGCAGCTAAATAAGCATTTAATGCCCTATGGCAGACACCCAGATTTATTTATTAATATGGTACTTTGATTTTGATTCACATCAAGTGCACAAAGATTTCTTCGTCGATTAAATACAATATATTCATTTATGGACAACAATGGGCACATTGGCCTGAATTTTTGTTAAAACTTCATGCGACATTATTGTGAATTTACTTTATGGACAACAATGGGCACATTGGCCTGAATTTTTGTTAAAACTTCATGTGACATTGTTGTGAATTTACATGAGATGATGATGATATTTGCTTATTTGATGTAGATGTATATATTGATAAAATATTACCAATTTTTTTTAGGATAATTTTAGTATATTGATTTTATTTATTTTTATTTTATTTTAAGTTATTATATATGGATGTATATATAATTTACTTATAAAATTTATGAGGTATAGATTAGTTGATTTGTGTGGGATTTAGTGATTAAATGAGTGAAGAAAAAGTTATTGGTGGGGAAATAAGTTATTCCAAAGAGCATCTAGAATTCACAAAGTCTTGCACAATTCCTCTGATGACATTTTGTTGGTGAGCAAATCCTCTTCCCTTCAATGTTAGGGGTTGAAATTGACTTAGGCTTTGCACAAATTATATATATGTGTGTGTGGATTTTATTAATTTTCACTTTTTAAAGAAAGAGGGAAATTTAGTATATTTTGTTTGTGGATCTATAGGTTGGACCATTATTAGAGGTTGTCTATGAATGTTGGTTAACTCATCATTATTTTTAAGAAAAATTAAAAAGAGATAGACTTTCACTTTTACCAAATACATATAAGGCTTGGACCATTAACATGTTTCATATTATTTTAAAAAGATAAACTTTTAGCTAATCTAAAACAATTTCAAATTAGGAAAAATGATTTTTCAACCCATTAAAAATAGTGAACTCTAACTTTTGGAGTTAGAACTATTAACATGTTACTTTATATTTGCATTGATTTATATTTATAACTTAATCGACATATTATAAATATAGTTTAATTACTTCATCTATTTATACTTTTATTATAATAAAAGTATATATATTAATTACTATTTATATGTTAAATTGTGTTTTTTTATTTATATACTTAATGTATTGTTTTTAATTCTTTTGTTTCTTCATATATTTTATATTTATTTTATTGTAAGTTTATCAAAAGTATGTAGAGTAGATATTTATTGGATATAAAATCTAATTTCACATTTAATGAATAATTATACTTAAATTTAAGTAAATTACAAGAAAATAAGACAAAAATATAGTAAAAAAAAATAAAAATTATGCTGTTTTTGTTTTGTTTTGTTTTGTTTTTTTTCCAAATCTTTTCAAAATTCACTTTTTATTTTATTAATTTTTATAAAAAAAACTCATCGTAAACACTATTTATTTATTTATTTTTTAATGAAAATAATAAAAATAAATAAAATAACTATAAAGATTAAATCATTATTACTTATATTTTTATTTTTTTTTAATAAAAAAATAAAATAAAAATCAATAATATTTTATAATGCACTTTTTAAAAATTCTATTATTATTTTTTATCCCATATTCCATAAAATCAATATAAACAATACAACTTCTTAAATATTCATCCTCTTTATAAATTTAGAAATATAATTTATAAAATATCAATTAAAAAGTGATGATATGTGATACTTTGATTATATAGGCATCTTTAAAACCAATGCACTCATGGATATTATGGAAATGATACAAGGATTCATGGGCAAACAATTTGTTATGGTATATAAAAATGCGATAACATTATATATATTTTTTATAAGAATATTAAAATGCGATAACATTATATATATTTTTTATAAGAATGTATTTTTTCTTTTTTAAAGAAGAATGAAATGGAATATGGATAATATTTTTTTTTATACAAATAAAAATAATTGAATCACTTAATCACCTTCACCTTACATGTAAGAACAAATTTAATGTTCCAAAACATTGTGGATTCTTTGGAATCAAATGTTGTAAACCTTGAATCCAAACCTAAAACCATTATGAAATTGATTTTTCCAAACAATCATACTTTTTCCTATGGACAAAGGAAAACTTCCAAACAATCATACTTTTTCCTATGGACAAAGGAAAACCTTTGGTTGAGTTATTAACTTCTTTCGTATAATTAAATTAGTAAAAGAAATAAAAAATAAAAATGGGAAATATATTAATTCATTATATGAATTAAAAAATAATATTGATTTTTTTCCTTTTATAGAATTAAAATTATTAAAATAAATAGAGAAAAGGAAATAATTTATATTTATAATTTTTTTTTTTATAATAATAGAAGAAGATAATTGAAATTTTTCACAAAGTTTAGATAATAGAAATAATTTTGAGGATTTATTTTTGAAGAGTTAATTTTTCAGGGTTTTTCTATATAGTTGTTCACGATAAGTACTGTAAAGGGGGTTCTATTTATACTTTAGTTAGATTGTTTTGAGAGTTCGTAAAGATTTTGGATTTACTGATATTTATTTCCAATCTCCTCATCTTTGACATCTTTTTCATAGAGAAATTGGATAAAGTGGGGTTTCTGGTCTCTCAGAGAAACCTCCATTTGGTGCATCTTGGCAAGCTAGAAATCTAGGACATTACTTTCCAAAAGCAACATAAGATCCAAAATATGAGGTTAAATCCAACAAGATTGGAAATATATTTAATGTATGCAGGACCATGCTTTGATTTGCAAGTTCATCTGATTATGGCCCTTTAAAAAGTCTTTGATTGGGTGGATCCAAAATAAATGGAACCTCCAGGGTCACATAAAGTTGGAGCTAAGAGAAAAATGATTCTTCACAATCATTTTATCCATTTTGGAATATAGATTTAGGGTTAAAGGACGACCATATTTTTATAATAATGTAGGGCTCTTCATGCACTTTTGGAAGGAGCAATATAATGCAAAGAGGGCAGAATTCCTTGTTGCCCGATGTGGGTTCATATTGGGAGGAGGAAACCATTGAAGGCATATGCAATGCCATTTGTAGCTTTGTCAAGGTCTCAAAGGCTATTAAAAGAGGGAGGTATACGTCATATGCTCATATCTATGTTTATATGAATATCTCCAAACCTCTTCTAGCTTCAATAGATATCTATTATCAATATAGTCTTCAGAAGCAACCTTTAGATTATGAACATATCCCATTTAAATGTAGACATTGCCATGAATATGTGAATATTATTAGGGGTTGTCTATTTAATACAAAGGAATCATCTGAAGAACATCCCTCTCAAAAAGAGAAATTTGATTTTGGAAAGTCCCCCAAAAAAGAAGAAATTGGAGTTTTCAAGGTTCCCCAAATCCTAAACAGATCCCTTGATCTAAATAGGTTTGAGTATCCTCTTTGAAGGAGTCTCTGGAGCAAGATAATATTTAATGAATCCTGCAATCAACAAAAGGAAAAACCCATAAACCCTTATTGAATCTTCTAAATCCCATGCAAAATTTTCTAAAAGAGTACCGACAAAATCCGTTACGACAGGAAGTGGTTCGTTCCCTAATAGAAGAAGTTGAAGCACAATCCCTACTAGAAGATATGTGATGAAAGAGCATAATCCACTCCTCAAATCAAATCAAATATCCAGAAGGTGCATCATGGAAGTCATGGTGAGAGGAAATGATTTCCTTATTTTATATAAATTATGAAATATTTGGAAGCCTTTAGAAGGTGTGTCATGGCAAGATTCCTCATTTATATTAGGGTTTATTTTCTTTGTTGTTATAAGAAACTTATGAGCATGTCAAAGGGCAGCCAGTACGATGCAAAATTTGGTCGAGAGGGAAGCGAGGCCCTAAGAGGCCACACCATATAACTAAGCTTTTTTTTTATCCAAGTATACTACATTTTTAAACTTGTCTGTGGCTGATGTGTAAAATTTGTCTAATTTATCGTTTTCCATCACCTAGTTCTTGTGTTCTTCTTGAGAGATGAGAGTTGCTGAGAATTCATGAGGTGGTTGTAGTCATAACACTGAGGAAGCTCATAGGATTTATAGTCTATGCGTTTAGCGAATGGGAACCACCAAGGTGAGAGAGAACTTGGCCTTTTCCTAAGTGTTATCATGAAGGGGGGAATGAGAATTCAGACATATGAATTGCGCAAAGAACATGTTGCAACCATGAGGGGAAAGTGTGATTGCAGACCCCTTGCTAATGTCACAAGGGGAGGCCCTCCACAATAACCATGAGAATTGATATTCCTAAAAGGATTTCCATTCTTGAGCCTTGTCCAGTCACAACACATCAAAATCTAGAGGCAGGGACATTCGAGCCCTTGTTTTTCACCCGATAAGCTACTGAGCCCCATATATCTTGACCAATCAGGTCTCATCAGGTTAATCGAGAGTTTATTAGACTCATAATTTGTTTGTGACCCAATGCAACCAAAATCAATGATCTCTCATGGAGAGCAACAATTAGATCAAGGGCTCCATGTTAATAGATAACAGTTGGTCACCGAGGATTGAGATGTTTCTTGGATGGTTTAGGTAAAGGTCCAAGCACCTTTGGCTAGTGCTTGGTGATCCTTGGTTTTAATGGAAAGAGTGCAAGGTTAAAGTAGCCGGTTTCCAGAGAGAAACAGTGGCCCTGTTTTGTTCTAACAATGCTTGACATGGTGAAAGTTTGGGGTTTAGAGGTTATGAGTCCATTGTCGTTGAAACACTAAGATTAGCTAAATTTCATGGTCCCATAAACCATATGTTCAAGAATTGAACATTCAGGGTCAAATTTGACTAGAACCCCAAAATTTATTTTCATCAATATGGATCTCAATGATCCATGACTAACTACCCTTGCAGAAGAATGGCATGGAAAAGATATAAAGGACATGCCAGTTCATTCTGTTATGGTTTTTTACATGGCCTACCTTTGGTTTAAGGAAGAAGACCAACTGAGCTCAAATTCTTCAAAGCCCTGTCTTGGGGTTCACAGGAAGGATTTCACGGTGTTCTCTAGGAAAGATGAGGAATCCAAAAAATGAGTCTTCAAGAGAATTAAGGCATTGATCGAAGAAGACCATGTAAAATTAGTCAACTCAGGGAAAATCATGCTAATGTTAGAGACATTTCCTCCCTTGAATTCTTGAACCTTCAAGGAGTTTTATATGTAGTAATGATTTCCATAGTTAGTTTTTGGTTATTCGTTATTGGTAGGTAGCTTGCTAGTCTTAGCCAAGATTAATACAAAGAATATCTAAGATTGTGGTCCTCTTTTGGAAATGCAAGCTATACGTAACTTTTTTGAATTAATAAAATGATCCACTAGCTTACAACTTTTTTATTGGGAAGGATATTAAGGAAATAGAAAATAAGTTTATTATATCATTTTTTACAAATTAATCAATTAAGCTAGCATGACTTGAAAAACTATAAGCACTGATGTCAACGTAGGAGTGCCTTAAATGAAGTTGTAGGAAACAATATGTTTAGAGAAGATAGAGCATGAAAACTATAAAATTGAGGGAACTTAGAAAATTAAAAGCATGATAGCTTTAAATCCATTTATAATATAAAAATAAAGTCTTCCCAAAATTTCAATGTGCATTTAAGATATGTATTTGAAAGATGAAGTAATTTTGAATTGATTTCTAATTGTAGGTCCCGTATAGAAATTACTTGCATACGAATTTTAAAAACAGAAAATAAACAATTGCGAGAGCATAAAACATAAAACACATATACACAGATATTTTCCCCTGGATCCCAAACCCGAGACTAACAAATTGATTTTTCATTATATTCCTTTCAATGTTACAATACATATATATACATGCCGAAACATTCGTAAACCTCAATCCACTAACCTTGGATTAGAACGTAACCTTAGTTCCCTTGACCGGATCTACAATATACCATGAGCATAAAATCATCATACCCAAAAACATGTGCAAAACCCATGCACAAAATCATAGATAGGTTTGCCCACCTAATATAGGGTCCAAATAATTTTTCCTCGGGGCGCTGCCCCAAAACCCATAGAGGGGGGCTACCGCCTCCCTCAAAACCCCCGACAGGGTGGGCTTACACCCACCTTGTGACCCCTTGCTGCGCTCGGTAAAACGAAGGGGTGATGGCCGCCTTCCCTCTAAATCCCCGACTTCACTATTGGGGCTAGTTGTAGAAATAATATAACACAGACCCAACATCCTCCCACTTATTGTTTTCTTTCCACAGGGGGCCACATGAGAGCTTAGTCATTGGTACAACACTGTAACACCCATTTTTTCTCTACACCAAGAGAACTTCATAGTGCTCACAGACTTTGTCAATGCATCTGCAATATTCTTCAAAGTGTCCACCTTTACTAGCAACACCTTTTTGTCCTCAATGATATCCATCATAAAGTGATATTGAAAATCAACGTGCTTTATATTTGAATGATAAGTAGGGTTCTTTGCCAAGAAAATTGCGCTTTGGTTGTCGCATTTTATCCTTATAGCTCGTTGTACTAACCCCGTACTTGAATACAATCTCTGCAACCAAACTGCTTCCTTGCTTGCATTATTGACTACCATGTATTTTTCCTTTGTAGTTGAAAGTGACACTACATATTGTTTCTTACTCATCCAATTGATTACACCTCCAAATAGGTTAAACACATACCCACTTATAGATCTTCTTTGATCCAGATCTCCAGCCCAATATGCATCAATAAAGCCATAGATATCCAAAACTCTGTCCAATCCTGGTCTTCCTTGGTAGTAGAGACCATAAACACTAGTGCCATGCAAATACCTGAAAACCTGTTTCATTGTTGTCCAATGCTCCTTCCTTGGTTTTGACATAAACCCGCTCAATAATCCCACTGCATGTGCAATATCTGGTCTAGTATATATCATTTCATACATCATGCTACCGACTGCACTTGCATATGGAACACAGGACATGTCCTCTTCCTCTTCTTGTGTCTTGAGATATTGTTCAACAAATAACTTTACACAAGAATAGGAACCTTCATCAGTTTACTATCCTGCATATTAAACTTTTGTAGTATTCTCTCGATATACTTCCTCTAGTTTAACTAGAGCTTCATCTTTTCCCGATCTCGTTTAATTTCCATGCCCAAAATATAATTTGCAGCACCAAGTTCTTTCATGTCGAATTTGGAGGACAATTGGGTCTTCAATTCCTGGATATTTTCTTTGTTATTTCCAATTAGCAACATATAAGACCAAATAAATAACATGGTCACCAATTAATTTAAAATACACACAATGATTTTCTTTGCTTCTAGTGAAGCCAAGTCCCTGTATATATGTATAAAATTTCTGATACCACATCCTTGGTGACTATTTTAACCCATACAAAGATTTTTTAACCTGCATACCAGTTTTTTCTTACCCTTCACCACAAAGCCTTCAGGTTGCTTCATGGATATGTCTTCTTCCAGATCCCCATGAAGAAATGTCGTCTTCACATCCATCTATTCTAGCTCAAAATCAAAAGCAACAGTAACAGATAAAAGTAATCTAATAGAATCTACCTTGGGAACAGGAGAACAAATATCACTAAAATCAATTTCTGGCACCTGGGAATAACATTTTTCTACCAACCGAGATTTGTATTTCTCCACATTTCCTTATGCATTCATCTTCTTCTTAAATTCACATTTTCTGCCAATGGGTTTCCTTCCAGCCGATAACTCCACCAGATCCCAATCCTCCTTTTTGCGCAAAGATTTTATTTTATCAACCATGGCATCTTTCAAGAGTTTTCCATCCTCTAAATCTATTGCTTCCCTGACAGTTCTGGGATCATCATCAATAATAGATAATGAAAAAATTGAATAGAAAGCAACTGGTCCACTATACCTTTCTGGCTTCCTTCTTTTTCAAACTAATCTTCTCACAACTAGAGTTTGTGGCTCTTCATCTTCTTATTCCTCTTATGTTGTAGAGCTTGATTCTTCCTCCTTTATCTCAAACTCTATCTTCTCAGGTTCCTTTGTTAGGAATTCATGTTTAATAACATATTTCACCTCTCTAAACACCACATCGCGGTTGTACACAGCCTTCCTTGTTTCTGGGTTTCAAAGCTTATAACCTTTTAAACCATCCTTATACCCAATAAAGATTCCCCTTTCAAATGTACTATCCAACTTGGTTCTTTTCTCCTTTGGAACATGTACATATGTATCACATCCAAATTCCCTTAGATGTGAAAGAGAGGGTTTCTTACCAATCCATACATCTTGTGGAGTCTTATCCTCTAATGCCGATGAAGGTGATCTATTGATTATGTAACATGCAGTCTCCACCGCCTTTGCCCAAAATTCCTGTCGTAACCTGACACCACTAAGCATGGTTTTTTCCTTTTCCATAAACGTCCTGTTCATTCTTTCTGCAACTCCATTTTGCTTAGGTGTGTATGGAGTAGTCTTTTTCCGTGCTATACCACACTTCTTACAAAAGTCTTCAAATTCATTTTTGCAGAACTCTCCACCATTATCTGTACTCAACACCTTTATCTTATTCTCTGTTTGGTTTTCCAACAGAGCCTTAAATTCTTTAAACATGTCAAAGACTTCAGATTTATTCTTGAGGAAATATATCCATTTGTTCCTTGAGAAGTCATCTATAAATGATACATATTACACAAACTTATCGAATGATGGAGTCAACATAGGTCTAACCACATCACTGTGCACAAGCCCTAATATCCGTTTCACCCTCTTAGCACCAGAGGGGAAACTCACCTAATTCTGCTTCCCACATACACAATGTTCACAGAAATCGAAATCAAGAGAGAAATTAGACATACCTTATACCATACCATTACCATGAAGTATTCGAAGGCCCTTATCTCCAATATGTCCAAGCCTTTGATGCCATAACATGGTATTTTCTCCAGAGACCACTGGATTTTCTGCTCCGCTTTCAGGAACCACAGAACTATTCCATCCACCAATAACAGTGCTTCCCAGAATCTTGTACATAGTTCTAATATGAACTCTTGACATCAATACCAGTGCTCCCTAAACCATCTTGTAGGTATTTTTCTCGAGCACTATTTTTACACCTACATCATCCAACTTTCTTACAAAAATCAGATTTCTAGCCAATGCAGGAATATGCAGAATAGTCGGAAGTGTTCTAATCCTTCCACCTTGCATTTCAACTTGACTTTTCCACATCCAACAATTCTACCCTTCCTGTCATTCCCTAAGAAGACATCACCACCATCATATTTCTCATACTCGCAGAACTACTCCCTATGGGGAGTGAAGTGAAAGAATGCACTTGAGTCAATCAACCATGCCTCATGATCTACATGTGTACTTGAAGAAGCAGCCAAGTACACATCCCCACCTTCATTTGAGGTTTTTTTCACCTCTACAGAAGGAGCATCGTCAGATCCCTTTCCTTTCTTAGGAGCTTTAGATCTACAGTCGTTTCTTAAGCACCCTTCCTTTCCACACTTCCAACACACCTTTATAGGTTATCTTGGAGATTTAGATCTCCCACTCGAGGACTTATTTTTGTTTCCATTATGGGACTGTCCTCATATAGATAATGCATCTCCATTCTGGATCTCCATATTTTTTCATCTCATCTCCTCTGACAACAAGGATGAGACTATTTCATCAAACTGCAAGGCAGTCACATTGCTACCTATTGTAACAACTAGACTATCCCACAAATCTGGTAGAGAATACAACAAACTGATGCACTTATCTTCATCTAAATTTTTTATATCAAAAGATAACAACTCACTTACCATAGTAGTAAAGGCATTCAGATGCATTGTCACCGAGTCTCCATCCTTCATCCTCAGGTTATACAATTTTTTCGTAGGAACAATTTATTCACTAGAGACTTAGATTGGTACAAAGTCTTCACCGAAGCTTCCCCTGACACATTCAACAATACTGAATCTGAGATACACAAGCGTATTGTGCTCTTTGCCTTTCGATCCAACTTCACCCAGTCTTCAGCTGACATTGCTGTTGGTCTAGTACCCGGATCTACCGTAATCTACTGATCTTTATCCACCAGCAGATCCTCCATATTGACTTTCCACAACTCAAAATTATGACCATTAAATTTCTCGATCTTTATATTTCCACTGCTCGCCATCTTCTTTCACGACAAGAATTGATCCCGCAGATCTCCCACTAAATAAGGTCTACCATGGGTCCAAGAAACACCCCTCAGCAACAAAGGCGTCCCCTTGAAGCCGAAACAACTTTGATATGAAATGTAGGTTTTAACCCCATACAGAAATTAGCTGCATATGAATTCTAAAAACATAAAATAAACAATGTCGAGAGAATAAAACATAAAACATATATACACAAAGATTTTCCCCTGGATCCCAAAACCAGGACTACCAGATTGATTTTTCATTATATTCCTTTCAATATTACAATCCATATATATACATGTCGAAGCATTCATAAACCCTAATCCATTAACCCTGGATTAGAACATAACTGTAGTTCCCGTGACTGGATCTATAAGATACCATGGGTAGAAAACCATCATGCCCAAAACCATGTGCAAAACCCATGAACAAAACCATAGGTAGGTCCGCCCACCTAATATAGGGTCCAATTTTTATTTTTTTTTTCCCTCGGGCATTGCCCCAGACCCCATAAAGGGGGGCTGTCGCCCCACTAAAACCCGCCAACGGGGGGGGGCTGCCACCCCCCCATTGCGGCCAATGCAAGGGGGGGGGGGGTTGGACGCCCCCCCTCTAACCCTCGGCTTCACTACTGGGGCTAGTTGTGGAAAGAATATAAAACACACCCAACATTCTCCCACTTGTTTTCTTTCCACAGGGGGTCACAAGAGAGCTTAGTGATTGGTCCAATCCTACAACACCCATTGTATCTATACACACCCAACACTAATTTTACATGTGTGAAATTATATATCTAACCTATTATAATTTAGTTTCTTGGTAAATCAACATGATAACAATGATAAATCATTGTTATTTCATGCATGAATGCTATTTGATAGGAAAAACCTTCATTCAACATGAGTGTATCTTCATAAACATGAGTGTATTTTCATAACGTGATTCTCCATTTGAATGGAAAATAACACTTATTCCCTAAAAATATATTGGAATTAAACAAGAACATTATAAAATAAATAAAAAAGAGTACATTACTTTGAATATGATAAGAGCATATTTTTTTTTCCAGATGAAAAAAAATCTAATTAATAAAAATAAAAATAAAAATAAATTAGAAAATTATATTTTTTATACTCAAACTATATCACTTTGAAGATGATAAGAGTGTATTTTTGTTTCCATAAAAAAGTTTTAGATGAAAAAAATATCTAATTAATAAAAGTAAAAATAAATTAGAAAATTATATTTTTATAATCAAAATATATTAGCAGAATAACATTATATAAAATAAAAAACACTCTATAATATAGATGATCATATTTCAAAATAATAATAGTAATTAGTTTTGACAACACTGATGATGATGATTAAAAAAGAAAGAAAAGAAGAATAAAAAAGAAAACATAGTCATTTCACTTAATACATATGAATGTAATATGTTATCTACCTATAAGATCCACAAACACATTAAAAACACTCTATAATGCATAGAGTGTATAATCACATCTCAAAATCATTAAGTCTAAATCACTGCATATATGAAGCACCAATAATCCAACTCCATACATAAGCAACTTCATTGTTGAGGCATAGATTCAATATTCAAAGTGACCTGTCCTTTTTTCCTATCTTTAAAGTTTAGACCAATTTCAATACGGAATTTGAAATAAAGTTTGGACCAATTTCAATATGCAATTTGACATAAAGTTTGAACCAATTTCTATATGGAATATATAAAGTAAAAACCTTGTTAAAATGTTTTCATTGTCTATTGCCTAAGCCAAATACTTCATACATAATATTGCGCAGCTAAGGTGCTCTCTCATTTCCCAAGTCAACTGTACATGATGCCAGCAACCATGCTAAAAATCTCGAAGAGCATAGTAAAATTAATTATTAATTTCACTGCAAGTTAATGATTTAACAATTCACTTACAAAACCTTACAAAACCTTGTTAAATTGCTCGTTTGCTTTTCATCTCCATCCTTGCATTAAAAAACAACAAATATAATGTACTTTAGTGCTTAGAAAAATTGTACAATGAGTCTTTGCTTTTACGAGCCAAGGACTACTTTGCACACACTCTTAATAAAGTTAAATTGAGCCAAGGACTACTTTGCACACACTCTAAATAAAGCTAAATTAAAGCAAATATTTTCTTTATTAAATATGTTATAACGAAAATCTTGAATTTTAATTTAAAAAATATATTTAACCAATTTTTTAATTTTCATAGCATTACCATGGAATTATTTGAAAATTATCTTAATTAATTTACTATTATATATAATTTAAAGACAATTTGTAAAGACTATTATATATAATTTGAAGACAATTTGTAAAGACTTTCTAGTGTCTTAAAACTTTATGTATTGAAGTAGTCTTCACCTAAGTTGGTTTTTTTTAGGTTCATCCCTCTTATTCAATCTCTTTGAGATCCCCTAAATGATGAGCAAAGCTTCCACATTTCTAATCGTTTCCTCATAGAGATCCACTATCAAGACACCACCATTAAGCAAGTCATTATGGATAATGGATCTTCCTTCAAACTAATTACCACTCCAAACACCCATGCTCTTGTCTTCACTAAAATTTAAGTGATGGGTTCGACCTATATGAGGTTTAACAAGTGGATGACCAACCCTATTGGGGAAATATACATTATGTTAACCTTTAGGCTCAAACTATTTTAACTAAATTTTCCATCCTCAATGCATAGGTTGATTACAACTTCCTTCTAGGATGCTTATGGCTAGATGGAATCTTGGTGGTTCCATACACCTTCTTGGGAGATATCTTGTTTTCCCATAAAGGGAAGATTTGTGTGCTCAAGCATGAACCAATGCCATACTCCATGGTATGAAAGTCTACAACATCAGTTGAACCCTTAATATCATTAGTTTACTCTTTCATTGGTCCTTTCACTATAAATGTTCCTTCCCTATAAGTCATGTCTCCCTTTCCTCCCTTTACTCATAATTTTCTTCATCCAATGGGTTTGGTCATTGGTATAGTATTTGATGATTTAGAATCTAAGCTCCCTTACATTTTCTTTAACCCCAACTTCCATCTTGAATGACCCATATGTCCATCCCTTCATCTCCCGTTACACATGGATCTACTAAGGAAAACCTACTCTCTTCTATGTCTCTACTTTTTCTTGCATCCCCTCCTTGGTCACTTAAAAAATGGTTCATTTTTTATTGGATCCACATCCTAAGTAGGGCATTAATTAAGATGATTTCATCCCAACAGGGATAAACTATTACATTTCTCTTCTAGAGGCGTTAAGTACGGTTGTCTCATCCTATGTATTGTAACTATTATATCACGTTTTGAATCACCTCTTCTAGAAGAATATTTAGGCAATATTGCATGCTCAATGAGAAATCTTGATCACAATGAAATGAGCCATCTTTCTCAAATGGTAAATCACAACTAATATTTAGTTACTTCCCTCAAAAGTACTTAATAGTTATAAATGAAATCCATGGATATTCCTTCCCACTTCCTAGATT
This sequence comes from Pinus tabuliformis, assembly GCA_031772625.1. NCBI lineage: Eukaryota > Viridiplantae > Streptophyta > Pinopsida > Pinales > Pinaceae > Pinus > Pinus tabuliformis. The sequence goes on along the minus strand of CM062806.1, from coordinate 708,106,215 downwards.
GTATAGTCATGGGATTCAACTTTATAAGTGGATGCTCATGATCGAACTTTATTTGTTAGCATTGTAAGCATCTAGCTAATAGTAGTTGATTTACCTAGCTAGTAGTACAATTTCCTCATATTTGGATATGTCCTTGGTATTTGGGGTGTTTAAAATAGGGTGCATTATGTGCTATGTGAAATATTATCCTTCTTAGATCCTTGTTGGAATCATCCATAATAACATTACTTTGACTAGATGATAGTCACACTAATTCCTAATTTCTTTGTCAATCCTATTATTCATTCGCAAAAGTGCTCAAGATACGTCTTGGTACCACTTATCTTCCTTCTAATCCATTTTAATTACTATCCTCAAACTTGAACGATCTTGGGAAATTGCACCTATATATCGTCTTTGTCTTAGAGCATCTACTAATAGATCATCTTTTACTTTTATGTGTTATATATCATAGTAATAGTTGCTAAAACCTTACACCCAATGCCATTACTTATCATTCAATTAAGGCTTGGTCTATAAGTACCTCAAACTCTCATTTTTTGTTGATTCGGATTGGATCACTATATAATTTTTCATCCATATCGATGCTTCCATAGTGGAGAATTTGAAGGAATTCTCTTATAGGAGAGGTCTTATCAATGAGACCTAGTTTGGAGAATTGGGGTTTCAAACCTTTTGGGGCTAGTTTGAGGCCTTAAAGGACATTTTTGGGTGTAAAATTTACCACTTAAATATCAAATCCCATGATGTTCTTCTACAATTGAAGAATTTTCGAATAGTGCAAGAATCACATCAATCAATGTTTATATGCAAAAGTTATGCTTCCTAGAAGTTGACCTATCATGATTGATCACCATGATTTGAGAGGATGCGAACCATCCCTTGCCAATCATGGAAAAGAGGCTAGCAACATGGGAACTATGAAGAATACTCTAGAAGGGTCAAATTTGTAAGTCTAATTAAGAGTTAAAGGAGTCAAACTTGATCACCAGTTGGCTATCTAGTTTTGTAATAACCAAGCCACTAAGAGGAAAAGGGGTTGCATCCTATTCGAGTGCATTTTGTTCCAGAGTAGAGAAGAGTAGCTAGGAGTGGATAAAGAGAAATCATAATAGAGGGGGTTTGTATTCCGTAGTATCCCACAAGCCATAGGTCTTAGGAAACTCCATAGAGAGTGCCTTCTCCTTTGTATTTTCATTATTTACATTCTAGACAAAAGAGAGCAGAGAGGCCTCACCTTTTAGTTGGGTTTTCTCCCAAAAACATTTCCTAGAGAATATTTTGTCCTTCATTGTGTTTTTATGTGATTGTATTTCATTGTTCCCTACTTTCCACATTTTATATATTGCATGCATAAACAATAAAATCAATAATAATGGATATGGAATATAAATGAATTAACCCTTCATAGTATATATTTTAGTTTATTTTAATAGATGTGTTGTGAAAAAACCTCAAGTGGAATATCCATGATAGTTTACAGATCATTTGTTCATAATTCAAATGTCTGTCCAATGAAGTAATGTTTCCATGCCTTCAAAGCATGTGATATTGCAAGGAGCTCCAATTTGTGAGTTGGATGTTCCTACTCATGAAAATTCAATTTATTTGATTCATAGCTCATTAATATCCCTTCCTAAATGAGTACTCCTCTAATTCCTTCCCTAGCAACATTAGTGCACACAAGGAAGTTATTATTGAAATAAGGAAGTATCAACGTAGTTATTGACTCAAGAAATCTCTCAATCCCTTGAAATCTTTCCTTGTGTCGGGTTTTCCAAAGGAACCTAACTCCTTTCCCTTGTAACTTTATTAGAGGGCTGAAAATATTTGAGAAACGTTCATGACTAACTAGTTAATCCCATACAATTCCTTACTTCAACTACATGCTTTTGAGTTTTCCATCTAGATATAGCTTCGATCTTCTTGGGATCCATTTTTAGTCCTTGGATATTATTTGCCTAATATGTTGGATTTATTTCTTGAAGAATTTTTACTTAACTTTTCTTAGCATAGAATTGATGCTCCCATTTTTTTTTCAATATGAGGTGGATATGCTCCTAGTTCTCTTCCTCATTCCTAGAATAGAGCAGGATATATTCAATGCACACTGATACAAAATTATCTAGATACATTTGAAATACATCATTCAATAATTTGATGGAGACTATGGGGGAATTTGTCAATACAAAATGTAGAAAAAGTAACTCATAATACCTATATGAGTTCTTGAATGTATTCTTTGGTATGTTAGTGTCTTTGACTCTATTGATGATATATTGATCTTATGTCCAATTTGGAGAATATTTTTTCCTATTTAAGATGATCCAACAAGTCATTCATCTAAGGTAAGGAATATATGTTCTTGATTTTAACTTATTCACTTCCTATAATCAATGCACATTTAGAAGGTCATATCCTTATTCTTAGCAAACAACATTGGATCTCCCTAAGCTAAGGCACATGGGTATATGAAACCATTTCTTGAGAATTATTACAATTGCATATTAAGCTCTCCCAATTTGTGGGTTCCTAATCTATAAGGTCACTCTAATATTGGTATGACACCTAACATCAAGTCTATCTTATGATTCACTTCTCAAGTTGGTAGAAACACTAGTATTTCATGTGGGAATATATCCAAAAATTCCTCGAGTATGGGTAGTTGTTCTAATTTAATACTTATTTTTTGTGGCTTCAATGGTTTGGATCATATACCCTTTATAACCTTCTACATACATTGTGCTTATCCTATATCACTTCAATTTTTCTTACTTCTAGATGCATCAACATCCATCAATTTCTTGGTTAATCCACTTATTAACATGTTTCTTGTATACCAGATCTAATTTTATTTACTTCAACAATTTATTAAAACCCAAGGAATATTTATCTCAAATATTTATAAAATTGTTGACAAAATAAACATATTGGTATATTAACTCAAAAAATAAAAGGCAAAAAAAATAATGGAGAGAACAATCACATTACAACAAAAAAATTGTACTGAACACAATCTTCCTCCATAATATTAAAATTCAGAAAATTATGGATTAGACCCATAAAGAGTACATAAAAAAATACAATTTCGAGGAACCTGTAAACTCAGCCCCATTTGAAAATTGGCCTCAAAGAAATTAACACCTAGAAATTGACCCCCTTGAAGAAACTCAACCTTGGAGAATTATACTTGTCTCACCACCAAATTGACCCCCCTTTTTCTTCTCACCTCGTATTACCCTTGAACATTTGAGAAATCAACCTCTTTAGACATTTTGGCCTCGTCCACAATTTGGCACTCCTCTTCAACAACTTGGCCTCCCTCTTTCCTAAACTCAACCTCCCTAACTTTGTCCCAAAATTCACTACTACACTTCTCGTCACTTCTCTTCAGTCTAGTCAAGCCTCTCGCTCTAGAGAAAATCACCTCCTCCACAATTATGTGTCTTCACCTCTCCCTTGGGCTTAGTTAATAATTTCATAAATCTAGAATCACTAAACCTAATCTCCTAACTGATCAAAGGATAGGAAAAAATCCTAAGTCTCACTTGAGATAAAAAAATGAGATTATATCCAAGTCACTAAAATAATTTTATTATTTATTATTAGAACTTTGGTCTAATAGACTATAATAATTAAATTAATTGTTGTAATTTTCCTAAGTTAACCTTAGGAAAGAAATCATATTATCACTTACTTCACCAAGCAAGCACCTAAACAGGAAATCAAATATATTCTACATGCTAAGACACCAAGCCAATGCAAAAGACCTTCCCAGGATAAAAACAACACTCCTCCATGCAAGGAAGGGATTCTCCACCACCCCCATATTGTCTTTTTAAAGCAAAAAATTCCCCTTCACTAGAGGATTGTGAGAATATCTGCTACCTCCTCCTTTGTGAATATGAATTGTGATCTCACAAAACCTATATGGACCTTGTCTTTGATGAAGTGGTAATTGATATATATGTGCTTGGACCTATCATGAAACACTGGATTCTTTAATATATAAATGCAACTATAATTGTTACAATGAATCATAGTGGGCACCATCTCAAGACCAAATAATCTTGTGATCATCTTGTGAAGGCTATGGCCTTACAACTCACTAGACTCACTGCCATGTACTCGACCTATATTAAGGTAATTTCCACCGAGTGTTTCTTCCTACTATACCACAAGATCATAGTTTATCCTAAGCTAAAACAATAACCTGAATTACTCTTCTTGTGCACAACACCTCTTGTCGAGTTTGAATTTTTGTAACCGTGCAACTCCACTCCACCATCTTGGACATACCTTGGTCCATACTCCATTGTACCATGAAGATACCTATGACATCCCTTTTTTTCAACTCTCTTGAAAATATTATTATGAATTTTAATTTCATGTAAATAATGCTTAATGATGAATGATGACTGGATGAGATGGGGATACAAATTTAGAGGTCTACAGGAGGACGAGTTTCTTGTAATCCATATCTACATTTAATTTATCACCGAATTTCTTATGGGAGAGGATTGCCATGTTGCAAGTAGTTAATGGAGGAAAGGGGCTTCTAATCAAAGGAGTTTGCAAACTATCTCATGGGTTGTGATGGTAGAGTCAACATGCAAGAGGAGTTAGGAAGGGTAAGGAATGAGGGGCAAAACAATGTGAAGTGATTTTATGCATAGGATAAGAAAAGAGGAAAAAAGTTGGGAGGGAGGGGGGGGGGGGAGTGGGCGGGCACGCGCATAGAGAAAAGGAATAAGAGATTGATTGATTCTTTCATTGCCTTTGTATTCTTATATGTGTGCGAGCTTGCAATAATGTTGGTGGAATCCTTGTGCTTCACAAAAGTAATTAATGCACTTGTGTACTTGTGAGGCCTATATAATGGCCAGTGTGCTAATGCCAAAATAAATTTCAATGGAATAGGGATGCTGTATGATATCCAGGCTGAGCAACGCATGGGGGTTTGCTGGATGAGAATATTTAGGGTTGTGTCTATGTTCCTGGGGCTAAAAAAACCACTGGAGGCTATGATGGTTGAGCACTTAATAAGAGGTTGAGTCACCCCATATCTAGTGGGTTGATAACACTTGGTATAGTATTGGGGGCCGAGAACATAGGTGTGAGCAACGCTGAGAAGTTGCTATTGAGTTCACTCTTGTTCCTATAAAAGAAATAAAAATGACAAAACTCCTTTTTATTTATACATATCTCTCTCTAAGACTTGACTAAGAGTCTCTGTGAGGACCCATCTGTTGTTTTGTTAATTGGTTAAAGCCACTATGGTGTAATAGCTGGGAACTATTGAGCATACCTGAGTAATGGGATCCGTTAATTATATGTGAGCGAAAGGATGAGAACTCCTAAGCATACTACCACCTTAGGATCTGAATCTTGCTCCAGGGTGGTTGGCTACAAGAAATGATAGTTTTGCATTCAAACTATGGTTGGAAGGATAGTTGAATTACCACTCTCAGTCGCCAGCCATCTACTTCGTAAGACAAGTTTCTTACTTGTTTCACTATGTATCTCAATGAAACATAAAGTTCTATTTCTATTGTTATATAAATTGTGTTGTTGATGATGAATGCCTATTCCTATGTATTTTGATGAGGAATACCGAATCCTATTTACTTGATGCGGAATACATGTTTTTGTATTTATGAATGAGATTGATGCATGTTTATTGCCATGGTGTGAGAGATATGTTGAGTCTCTATTTTCATTGGTTAATTATGTGATGCATGACTTATATAGTGAATGACCCTGTGTTGTTGAGCTAAATGCAGAGAATTCATGCCCTTATATACATATGTATATATATAACTGTGGAGAATCATGAATGTGGCTATGGTTCAATGTATGTCAAGGGTGGTTATATAGTGCTTAAGAGTTGGATCAAGTACTTTATTAACAATATTGAAGCTCGGGAGGGATAGGTGATGCAGGAAAATTTGAATTTTCCAGCTATGTTCACTTCCATGAACCTACAATCTTAACAATACCAAGAGCTCTACAAAAATTTGATTACTTAGGTAGTTAACTATTATAATAATATAAAGACATTCATTAACATATATGCAGAGATACTACACAATCCATAAGCATGTAAAAATTCCATTCTGAAACCAAATTCATATGTACATGTTTGGCTTGATTATACATTTATTTGGCCATTAGTTTTTCCCTTAGGCTTACAATATTTATAATAACATATACAAACAAAATAAATTTTCCTATATCCATAAATCAATCCACAAATCACTCATGTTTTTCAAGGTAGACTCATTTTTTCCTTATTGAAAAAATCTTGCCTATCCATAGATTTTCTAAATCCTAAAAGCACCCCCAATAGTTTCTAAGATTTCTAAACTTTTTCTTATCCTAACAACTTGCTAATTGCTACCAATATTTTTTTCTCCTACAACCTCTCATGATTTATTTCCTAAATTTTTCATGCCTTAAAAGGTAGATTTTCTTCTTAAAAATCTTATCTACTAAATCTTATATCTATCTATAGTTTTTAAGAAATAAAGAAATAAAGATTATTTAAAATAAGGAAATAAAATTACTTTTCCATATTGAAACTCTTTTTGGAAATTTGTCTCCAAAAAGCTTGATGACTTGGAAGCTCTAATGCTCCTGCATCAGACTCCCAAGGTAGAAAAAAATCATGAACTCTTGGTCATGTGTCATTAATTTTGGAATCCTTCAGGATCCCAAACTTTGTGCTGTAGTTGATCATCCATCTCATTATACAGTTTTCCTTCTGCACCTATTTCTCGAATTCAAACATAATTCCACTCCAACTTTTCTGATTGCAAGAAATTTGTCTTCACCTTGCTTATGCTCACCATTTCAAGTGAAAATTTTCTAGCCAATAAAGTGATCAAAACAAAATCATATAGCTAAAAAAATATACTTTCAACCTCATCCCATGCTTGTATATTTGTTTCTTGGATTCTTTTCCCTGTTTCAATCTGCTGATTGAGTTAGGTCTCCATGCTGCCAAAAAACTCTTGCTTCCTTGACATTATTGCACCCTTGTTAACAACAAATTTTGTACGTTTTTCACCCTCGATTTCTATTCCACTTGCATCAGTTTGAAAAATGATAATCACTTCTAGCACACCTACATGCACACAATTAGTGTGAAGACTGAAAGTTGTATCTTCCTTTGGCTCATAATTCTTTATGAACATCCCATTCAAGTATTGCTCCTCCTTTGTGCTGAGAACAAAATTTGAACTATGTTATCCTCTATCTTCCTCTTTCTTCATGACAACTTCAAAGGGTTGTTCATAATCAATAATACCTACAACCATAAACAAACCATCAGGAAAAATATAAGGCTTTTCAGCCTCATTTGATGTCTCAAGCATCAAATCTCCACCAACATTGCTATCTTCTCCATGGATTTATCCTTGCTCAGGTTCGCCCCTATGAACTTCCTCCTCACACTCAATAACTTTGAGTTTATCTGTCAACCCGTGTCTCAACTTCTTGACCCATAATATTTCAACATGCCATTTAACCCTTTTCCTCAGGTTCTACCCATACTTTTGGCTCTCGTCATTTTATCCTGTCAACTTTGTAAGAACATTCCACTATACTTTTATGTCAATAAGTTCCCTCTCATATTCTTCATCACTCATTTTCCTTATGCTAACTGCTTTGGCATCTTTATGGATTCCTTCTAAATTCTTCAAATGACTTCCCATACAAGGAAAATTTTAAGGATGGAAATGTTTCTTAAAGTTTAGAAAATTTGGTGAACCTCACATAAAATGTAATGTAAAAAATGTTTGGCAGTATTTTTGTTAAAATATTCATATTTCTAATAGTTTTATATCTATATAAAAATTTGGTTTTTTTTAAGGGAAAATAATTTTATAATATAAACTTTCGACGAATCATTTCTAGAAAAAATGAAAATTATCAAATATTTTTTTCGAAAAAAAAGGAAAATTAGCCCACCTACGAATATTAGCCCCTAAAATTTTCCCTATTCCCATAATCATGTTCATCCTCCAATCCTCCTCTGTGAGTTTTCTGCTGCCCACTATGAACTACAAATAACCTTTACAATAATAAGTCTCCTTCTTGCTACACACACCTCACCAAGCTATCTCCTCTAAGCTTGGACTGTTGGCCTTTTTTGGCCCCTTCCTCTAGAACCCCTTTCGAGCACTCCTTTCTCTTCAAGTTTCTGCAATCACTCTTTTTCCTCCATCACAACTACACTAACTGTCAGAATTCTCACCACATCCTCCTTCTCAATCGTTGCTACCTGTCATCAATATCCATAAATTATAAAAACCCCAAAATCAATTTACCTATCGTTGACTTAATCTCGTTATAATTTTCTCTCAATACTATTGTGAAAAAGTCTTCTGTTGTCTCCAGATCTCCTGCTCTGATACCACTTGATGCAAGAAAATTTGACTTTTCCTACTATGTTCACTTCCACGAACCTGCAATCTTAAGAATACCAAGAACTCTACAGAAATTTGATTACTCAGCCAGTTAACTATTACAATCATATAAAGACATTCATTAACATATATGCAAAGATACCACACAATCCATAAGCATGTAAAAATTCCATTATGAAACCAAATGCATATGTACATGTTTCGCCTAATTATACATTCATTTGGCCATTAGTTTTTCCCTTAGGCTTATAATATTTATAATAACATATACAAACAAAATGAGTAGTGAGGTTTAAATCTATGAACACCTTAATTGCCTAAAATAGGACAGGGAATGTGCTTTAAATGTTATATATATTTGTGCAGAAATTAAATTATGCCTTTAGCAGGGATGATGGATTCGATGACGATGAACGGGCACCTCCTGCTCGCGTGTTCGATCCCCACCCCTGCCCTGAATCGACAGATACTGAGAAGCCGCTTTGCGCTTTACGTAGATGAAATATACGATCTCATCCTGTTAGGCCCCTATACTACTAGTGTAACCCCTTATTGTTATTAGTATAACCCACTTATTATATTGATGTACCCATGTAGTGCCCATATTGTTACTATTGTGCCCCATAGAAGCCCACTATTGTTATTATTGTGCCCTTACATTATTATTGTTATGTCGGCTCTAATTATGTTATAACCCCTTAGACTCCTATATATAGAAAGGAGGTATTTTCATTTGTATCATCGAAGAATTGTTCATTTATGTAATGTAAAGGAGGTTTCCCCCTCGAAGAGGCTGAATTCTAAGGCGTGGATCTCTCTTTTCTATCTTTTTGTGAGCTGGTTTCATAACATTTGGTATCAGAGCTTTGGATTCCAGGGTTTCGCTGCTCCAAACAGGTCATCGTGGCATTTTCGCTATAACTTTCTTTCTGTGACGTTTCAGAAGTCGCAAAAAAAACCCATTTTAGAAGAAATTGCGCTAAACCTTGGGTCCGAATTTCAGAGCGTTTCGCGTGATATTAGCGGAGATATGATCTGAGGAAGTTGGACTTTTTGCAAACTCCTAAATTAAATTCAAAACATGTGACCTAGAGAAAATCATCATAACTTTCTCTCTGGGGATCAGATTGAAATTTCGTAAGAAGGTACAGAAAGAGGACGGACGGTAGTTTCTTGTCTGCGTTTTTCAGATCCAAAGGTTGAAACAGTGACACGTGGCACTTCATACAATTTCGCTCTTCTGGAAAGGTCTATAATCAGGTCAACTTGGGAGATTGTGCATAACTCTTTCTTAGAGAATCCAATTTGGATCAGACTGGTGGCATTGGAAAGAGGACACAGAGGGCTACTATAGTTCACAATTTCAGAACTTAAATATCTGAAAGTACAGAGTTACAACCGTTTCAAGGTCGAGCTCCTAAAATCAAGAAAAAACAAGATGAGGAAGTTTGATGGCAAGGATTCGGTAAATTGGATACTTCAGATGGAGCAATATTTTGATCTACATGGTGTACAACTATTACAAAAGGTATGTGTTGCATCTTCATATTTAGAACCAGATCATTTTTCATGGTATGAAGGGCTTTGTTCTCGTAAAAAACTTGTTACATGGTCAATTTTCACGGAGGAAATGATAGCACATTATGAGGATACAAAGAGCAACGCCTTCTTTAGAGCAACACCACAACAATTGGAAAGAGTAAAAGGGCTTTGTGACATAATGGAAAGCAAAATTATGGAAACCAGGAAGCATACCCCTAACAACTATAAAGATGGAAGTGTTGTTTCTCCCGGCCTTCCACAACCTACAAGGGTTACCTTCGATTTCAGAGTATCTCATCAAGTGGAAGAACTTACCCGCTGAATATTCCACATGGGAGGACAAGAATTTTATACAGAAGCATCAAGAACTACTCAAGCGTTGAGGACAACGCTTTTTGAAGGAGAGGGGCATGTTAGGCCCCTATACTACTAGTGTAACCCCTTATTGTTATTAGTATAACCCACTTATTATATTGATGTACCCATGTAGTGCCCATATTGTTACTATTGTGCCCCATAGAAGCCCACTATTGTTATTATTGTGCCCTTACATTATTATTGTTATGTCGGCTCTAATTATGTTATAACCCCTTAGACTCCTATATATAGAAAGGAGGTATTTTCATTTGTATCATCGAAGAATTGTTCATTTATGTAATGTAAAGGAGGTTGCCCCCTCGAAGAGGCTGAATTCTAAGGCGTGGATCTCTCTTTTCTATCTTTTTGTGAGCTGGTTTCATAACACATCCACTTTGTCCACGCCTGATCTCTGCAAACAGGCCAAGAAATCATTCCCGAATGTGCATCTGCTAGTGGGATGCTGTAGCGATGCAGTCACACATAGGTACAAGGGTAAGACGGTGATGACCAAAGCCGAACGCTATGAATCCTTTCGTCATTGCAGGTTGTTCTACAACGAAAATTGGAAAGGAATGGAGGAATACAACCCAGATCTGGGTCTCCAGATATTTGAGATGGCCGAGATGCAGAAGGGATACCTGAGCGATGATGGGACCAGCTCAAGTAGATTTCAAGGCATCATTTTTTAGGGCGTTTTTGCAGGGCAAAACCACAGATCTAGATCGAGCATCCTGACCAAGGAAGACAGTCAGCTGCCCAGATCTGCTATGGAACCACCGGATTGGGCCCATAGACGAATAACAGGCCTGCACAAAACCCAGATCTGGGGGCAAATCAGAAAACCCCTATGCCCTGACACCTGGGCCAAAATCGCAGAGGAATACCGTCCGAAAGGAGATGACCTGGGGTTTGGAAACGAGATGATCCAGGCAATAGATCGAAGGCAACCTCATGAATGGAAGCCAAGAACTATAGGGGACCCAACAAAAGTGGCCATCTCCCTTGACGCAGTGGTGAGGCTTCTTGGGCCTTTGAAAAATGACCCCGGCCAATTTAAACAGGAGAAAACAGGGTACCTTCCCAAACCTTGCAGTGATCTTGGGTAGACAGAGAAGGCAGATCCATGTATGGAGGAAGATCTGATGCAAATTTTTATTAGATCGACAAGAGGCAGACCAAAATCTGATATATACAGGATACAGTCTGTTGGATAATCACACGCTTCAGGACTATGGCGTCACTAAAGATTCAACCATCATACTAAATCTGAGACTGCGAGGTGGATGCAAGGGAGCCAACTCTAAAAATTTAGGCTCTTTCCGTGATGCAGTCAAAGGAAAGGAACACATGCCAAATAAACCAGCACCAACATCAGAACTACCAGGCCCCTACATTATGGAACAAAAGTCAGAATCTCCAATGCTTATAGTATATATGCCGGAGGTAACTGATCTATACTCATTTTTAGCCCAAAATGCTATTATCTGTAGATTTAATGGGTTCTGGCCAAAGTCTGATGCACTGCATCAATGGATCTTTTCCACTTGGTCACCCAACTGTGAAATTTATTTATGCCCAAAAGGGTTTTTCATAGTCAGATTCAACTCAAAACGAGATCGAGATAACATCATCAATCAGGGGCCTTGGTTTTGGGGCAATGCTAGCCTCTTCATCACCCCCTGGTTCCCAGATTTCGATGCAAATACCATGGTAGTTTCAAAAATGCCAGTTTGGGTAAGACTTCATAACCTCCCACTACATTTTTGGCATCATAAAGTTTTAATAGCCATTGGGAACTCCTTGGGGAAGTTCCTAAAATCAGATGAAGATAGGACTTCTCGGGGAATCTTCACATTTGCCAGAATATGCATAGAAGTGGACCTGAGTCAAGGACTACCAGATCACATCACATTGAATTTTCATAATTCAATATGGACTCAACCGCTTGATTATGAGAACACAACATTTAGATGTCGCAGATGCTTCCAAACAGGGCACCTCCACTATGCCTGTCCACTGGCTAGAAAGGAGCCTAAAGGAAATAAGAAACAACAGAAAAAACCCAAAGGTTGGCAGCATACTGAACCGCTAGAAGAAGAGGAATTGCAGACAGAACCTACAGGCGAGCAAATGGGACAGGGAAACATACAGGAAGAAAAGACCCAGGAGACTAATTTGGGGCATAACAATATGGAACAACAACAAGAACCTCAGCTGGAAGTAAGTGGCATCAAACGAACTCATGGCTCCGAAGGATCAGAATCTGACAAAGAACAACCAACGAATACAATGGAAAACCAGCTTGCCATTATTGATACCACTCCCAACACAGGTTGGCGAAGAGTGGAGAAGAAGAAGGGCAGGAAAGCATAGGCCAGCTGGATCATTTTTTCTTTTCTTGTTGTTTCCTGGTTTCAAGAACAACTCATTTCATGTTTCTTTGACAGGATTGTATATCTTACATCCTGTGGGCTCTATGATTTGCAAATCATACAGCAAAAATGAATGCTTAATGCATATACTATGTAACTTTTTATTTCAGTTAATAAAAAGTTCGATTTTTTCTTCGAAAAAAAATAAAAAAATTCCTATATCCATAAATCAATCCGCAAATCACTCACGCTTTTCAAGATAGACTCACTTTTTCCTTATTGACAAAATCTTGCCTATTCATAACTTTTCTAAATCCTAAAATCACCCCCGATAGTTTCTAATATTTCTAAACTTTTTCTTATCCTAACAACTTTCTAATTGCTACCAAGATTTTTTTTCTCCTACAACCTCTCATGATTTATTTCCTAAATTGTCTATGCCTTAAAGGCAAATTTTATTCTTAAAAATATTATCCACTAAATCTTATATCTATCTATAGTTTTTAAGAAATAAAGAAATTAAAATTATCTGCAATAAGGAAATAAAATTCCTTTTCCATGTTGAAACCCGATTTGGAGCTTTGTCTCCAAAAATATATAATGCTCCTACATCAACAGCCCATATTCAACTAAGTGTTGAGGGAATATATATATCTTGGGAGGAATAACCTATGTTAGACTAAGTGTCAAGGGTGTCACATTAATATGACATATGTGTAATGAAAAGCTTAGGAGATATGTATGTAACCGAGTGCTAGGGTATTTCCATTAACATAATATACGTACATGTGTACACAAGGCTTGAAAGAATTTAAAGTATGTGTGACTTAGGAAAGGTCGAGAATAGCGTGAGTCGAGATGTAAAAAGTGCTAGCAATTAACATGCATGATGTTGTCGAAAGGGAATTGTGATAGGAGAGTGGAACCTTAATAATGGACCCCCCCACCCTGTGACACCAATGAGGGGGGTGGGAGGGGTCTGTGTTTTAATTTCAGTCATTGGATTAGTAGGAACATGGACATTTATTGGATGGGGCCTTTGGAACCAATATGTGGAATTGTGATAGTGGATCCCCCCTACGACATCAATGAGGGTGAGGGAGGGTTCATGTTTTAATCATATCCGTCAGTTTGTTGGGATCAACATTATTGTTGGAATTGAGTGGGCCCTTGGGAAAGTTCCATTGTGTTAAGGATATGAAGGGGGATTCAACTTGGGCTACATGTAGGCTAAAGGTCAGCTCCATTGAAAATGACTATCTTTATAATGGTAAAATTATGTTTTGCATAGGGGGATGGGACCAAGTGGGACACAAGCCTATGGCTGATATGGTAGGGTCACATGGAGCCTAGGTGGCATGCACATGGAATTTTCCAACAACGATATTGGAGGGCTAAGTGGACCAAAAATTGGTGACACATGGCAGCCTTGAAGAACACCATGTGGAAAGTGTGACATCAACATGATGTCATCTCGGGATGATGTTAGCATGACATCATCTTGATCCTTATGCCTTAGTGGTTATCATTATTTTAGTGATGAGGAGAGGGTGAGATAGATAGAGAGCGAGATAAGAATTTTCGCTACACCTAACAAAGAGCCTTGACATCTTAAGACCTCAAGGTCTTAAACCTTAGGAAATCATTGTAGCTGCAAAGTGGAATGTGTTAGGTTCCTATACCAATAGGAGTCATAATTTTGAATTACTGAGATTAAGCCTTGTAATATTGTACATACCTTTGCTTTCTGCAAATGTTTTCCATATTATAAAAAATTAAAAAATGTAAAGAGGGTATGTCCTAAAAGAATAATCAAAGGAAAAAAAGAATGAAAAGGTCAAAAAAGATGAAAATATATGAACCCCAAAAAAGACAAAAAGAGACCATGAAAGTGTGCAAGTCAAAATGCCACTACTAATTACCTTTATGTATAATAAATGATTGTGTGCAGCTTGTAACTCATGCCACAGTCCATGATAGTCAAAATATTTAAACTTGGCTATTTCATGCTTTGAATTTTATTGTTTATAGATAGAGAATAAAATCTGACCAAACAATGTAATCTTGGCAGATATTTAGATAGGTAGAGTAAATAAAAGGAGCTCATCACTTTAATCTAAGCCCTTGGATGTGATAAGGTTAGAATTAGATAGTTTATTTTGTAAAGAAAATAAAAAGATTGATAAGGGTTTGCTAGCTTAAATGCACCCTAATAAAGTGAAGAAAAAATGGTAGGATAAGTAGATGGGTAAGTAAAAGAAAGGTTGCAGAAGTATGATGATTGATTAGACAAAAAACATATTTATCATTTTTCATCATATGCTCCAAATATGAATGGACAATCAAGCATGTAAATGGATTTCAAAGTCAATTAATTAACTTCCCCCATTCATTTCACCCCTATACTTAACTAATTTCCCATAATAAAGTTCAAAGTATTTAAAACCTTTAAGTCAAAGAGGCTCAGAGCATTTCTCTGACTTTTGGAGGGACCAGACCCTCAGCTCAATGACTTATGGATATCAAATACTAGATTTCCCTCATAAAAGTTCATCCCCCCTTCAGTTCATGTATTTTCCTAATAAAACTCCTTTTCCTAAGGCTAAAACACTTTTGCCTAGGAAAAGCACGTTTCCCCATATAAAGCACTTTCATACCATAAACCCACAAAATGCTTTACCCTAAGTGTTAATGTAAATATGTGAAAAACATGTAATTCACAAAAAATCATTATACTTAGCGTTTTTCCCTTTTCCGCCCATGTTTCATATTAATTACTAACTTTATTATATACAAAATCCCCGAAAAACCTAATTTCTCGTATATATTTAATTCCCGTGTATAAATTAGCCCCACCCCTTAGTTTAATTATAAACTATATTACTACCCATTTCCCACAAAAATAAATAACCTCGCGTTAGCCCTTAATCCTACATTAAAGCGCCCCAATGAGATTAAACTCTAAATTAATCTCATACCGTCGTAATTAACTGCCTGCCGCCCCCCCACTAGCCTCCATGCAGCTTCCCTACCTGGTCAATGTGCGATCATCCCCCTTTTCATCCGATGACCCTCATCCATATCAGGCCAACTCGACAGTTGCCTTTTAACTTCACGATAAAGTGGTTTCTCCCCCAACCCCAGATGCTACGTGTCATCTGATGAATGGAATCGGTCGACCCCTCCCGAATACCACCAAGTGCCCAAAAGCAGTGCGATATAAACCGTTTACCACCCTCCCACTACGTGACATATCAACCACTGTTCACCCCATACCCACCAAAACTAACTTTTTACGTATAAAAGCCAAAAATCCCCAAATTGTTTGTTTTCGTTGAAATTTCATCTGCAAGCCTCTATATGCATGCACGACACCTGCAAACATTGAAGTCGCCAACCTACGTACAATTTCACTCAAAATAAGCCGCATATAGCCCAGTCGGCCTTGCAACCTATACAAAGCCCATTTGACCACTTGCAATCGCCAGCCATCTTGCTCAGAGCCAATTCACCCCAGTTCCAGGTATTTAAACCAGAATTCACCAAATACCCTGTCAATTTCGAAAATAACCAGTTGCTGAGTGTTTTAGTTAAGTTAAAAATTAATTAAAAACTACACACCTCGCTGAAACACCGTTGCCATAAATATTGAAAATTACGCTCCCCCATTACTCAAATCCACAAGAACTAAGAATGGCTGCCCCGATTGCTATGGATGTGAGACCCATCTTAATGCCCCATTTGGACCTGGACCACCTTCCCTTAGCTAATAGAGATTTACAAATAAAATGTACCACTGCCATAGAGCTCTTGCTCAAAATACATTGCCGAAGTAGGAACAAGTTCTTGAACCATGCTGATGAAATTGGCCTTTGGGAGTCAAATTTTCCCAAGTACCAGTTCCCCCAAGTCCACATTTTTCCTGAAATTATACATATGTGCTATGCTTGCTACATCCCCAGTCATAGAACCATCATGTCTCATGACCAGAAAGTACTTTTCACCATCACTCCTGAGTCCATCAATGAGATGTTGCAGCTCCAACCAGGGCCAAACCTAACTCCCCTCTCAATTGGAGACCTATTAGACTTATATCCCAAACTCAACTCTGCAAGATTGGCCCAATTGATCCAAACCTTCATCATAGAAGAGAAGTACACCCCCAAAGACCCCCCTCCATATGTAGCAACTATATTTTCCCCTTGGGGCCGAAATATTGTATCCATGATATCTTTTGTTTTGGATTACTCCACAAGTGAGTACATTGATGAAATTATCTTGGCTTTCATGTCCATCTATACCCCAAGACAACCTCCTGCAACTATTTATGACTTTGCCACATTCATAGCTGATAGAATGCATGAGAAGTTCACAAGAATGGGAAATGAAAGGGTTTTCAAGTACTCCTCGGTTCTGTACCATATGTTTTTATATTATCAATTAGAGAAGTTCCCATTCACCCTTCAAAAGTTGGACACCAAGGGTCAGCCTAGGTCAGTCATTTTTTGGACCCCATTGATCCACCAGTACCAGTCTCCATACTCTTACTCTGATTTTATTGATTTATTTGTACACCCAATCATGACAATGTTGACTGGAAGCCCTCCTCCAAGAATCAGTCCAAAAATAAAGAGAGTCCTCCAATTATCTAAACAGACCAAAGTTGGTGACTGGTACCTTTACCAGAACCATACAAAAATCAAGATTTATGGTTGCATGGTGGCACCATACAAGCTACTGAGGTACCTCCCAATGAGGTTGTTTGCATTAGAATACTATAGGCAAATTATAAATGTAGATGAAATAAACTTTGTCAATGCCAAGAAGAAGGCCAATTTCAAAATAAAAGACCAACTAGGCCCCTTCATATGCAACTCTAGAGAGGCTGGCCAAGAGGCAGACTTAATACTACAAAGGATGAAGTTCCAAAGAAGTTTTGTCTGGAGATATGATCCTTTGGAATTCATCACAAAGAAGAGACAAAAGGTCAAGCTAGGACCTTTCATTCACCATCCCATACCTGAGATAGAATCTTATGCAAATCAAACAAAATGGGTGGAAGGTATGCTAGCAGACCAGGACAACACCAGATTAGATATTGAGAATGTTCTTATTGATTTAGAAAAGCAGTTTGATGACAGCTCTTTTCTGCAGGTACCAGAAAAACCAGAGACTACCATGAGCACTCCTCTAGTCATGCAGACTCCTCAAAATGAGGAGAAGGCCCCAAAAAGAAACAGAGAAGGAGATTCCACTTCAGGGATGGATACCTTTAATTTATAGCAGGAATCAAACAAGAGGCAAAGGCTAAATCCAGCCTCTGAGCAGGAATACACTGAAGGCTCAGCTGAGGTTACCAATACAGAAGCAGAAAGAAGTAGGCCTGCCACTCCATTTGGAGGCATACAAGAGCCTTCCACTTCACAAACACAGATGTTGGAAAGGCAACTCAGTGTGGAAGTATCTTCCTTCAGAATGCCTGCAGACAAAGACCAAGACATCAAGGAAAGATATAAAGAAATCAAGGCTAGAAATGAGAAGCTCAAAACCCAAACTTATGATCAATACCTGAAACTCACCCTTACCAATCAAACAAGGTTAATGTTAGCCTTTGACATTAAGGAGGGGAAGCTGCAAATGACCTTTGTGAAACCTACAACCCAGCAACCAAAGACAACATCAGATTTCAAAAGGGTAGATTTTGAAGTGTTGGCAAGGGATATTCATCCAATAGACTAGATTGAATTGCATAAACAAGCTAGAAAGATGATATACTCCACCCTAACAGGTAAAGCCATAGCTTCCCACTAGCTACAGAACTCTTTGAACAATATCTTATCTCAATTCCAGTTAGAGAATGCCTCCTCACAAGCCATGGACACCACGATCAAGTCCTTAGAGGACTTAGTAATTGAATTGGGACACGATCCCAAGGATATAAAAGCTACAAAAAAACTTATTAAAAAGAAGAATGATGACATAGCTGCATTGAAAAAATAGCTAAAGATACCCCATCTACATCATCCTCAAACAATAGAGGTTCTAGAAGCCCAAAAAGGACATGAATAGCTCATGGACTTAGTCCTGAAGTTGAATGGTCAACTTAAGGAGACAGAGAAGGAGTTGGACACTTTAATTCAATCGAAGCAAAGTGACTTGGCAACAAATTCTAGAACTATCATCCCCACAGTATCCACAACAATTCCTTCTACCCTGGCAGCATCACTGGCACCTACAACTACACTTGCAACAACCTTGTCAGCAACAATGGTATCTATATCAGCAACAGGTACATCAGGAGAGAAAGTAGTAGAACTTGTCAAAGCCATGGAAGAGATGTCTATCCAGGCTACAGAGATGAAAAAGCTAAAGGAAAAGGTGGCAAGTTTGGAAACAGACTGCAAACTTGCCCAACTAAAGCAGAAAGAAGAAACACAAAGGGCCCAGAGAATGGGTGAAAGGATCAAAATCCTAGAAAAGGATTTAACACTTGAGAAGCCACTTGGAAAAACCAAAGAAATGCTGTGGGCCAATATCATTGACTCTGTCAATGATATTTGGCCATCAATCCAAGTTATTTTTGAGCAAACAGAGCTAGTAAAGATAACTACTGAAGCTATCTAGAAAGTGAAGGAGGAATTGATAAATAAGCTTGAAGATGCAAATAGACTCATTCATTTCCTCAATAGCAAAAACATATATGAGCTACAGGAGTTGAACATTGAAGACATAACTACCACCATTTTAGAAATAAGGAAGGTCCTTTCCAAAAGGAACCTTATACTTAACTTGGAAGAAAAGTGCCACAATATGTAGGTAGCCATTGACAAGTTCATGGCTAAATTTCAGATTTTGAGGGAGAAAGGTCTACCCAGTCATATGTTCATCAATGAAAAACTCATGACAAAATTGGATTATGTGGATAAACTTAGAAAATTAGCTAAGGAACAAGCAAGTTCTTCATCCGTTAAAGCCCTGCCAACATGCAAAGTATTATATGACACATTTGAGAACTTGTTTTTCCTTGAGCATGAAGTAAAACATTTGTTCCTCACCAAGCCCAATTTCGCAAAGTACACTGAGGCTAATGAGATTTACAGGAGGATGATAAATGTGAAATTACTAGATGCAGGATGGTGGGAAACTGTGACTGACTTACTGTGATGAATTAACAGCCAAAAGTTACCACACAGTAAATATGAAGGCAGCAGGATGAAACAGGTAAAAACAACACAACAGGGTCAAAGAGTATCAGATGAAAGATCAAAGTAAAGAAGACTCTAGCGTAAAAATGCTACAACTATCAGCCAGCTTAAAAGGGTCTAATTCAACTATAAAAGCCAGCACAACCACAATAAAGGGGACAACAAGAAACAATTCATTAGCTGTCTCTATCTTCTTGCCAGAAGATATTTTTATTTCCTAGAATAAATCTCAAGTTGTTTTGAGATATTTTGTAACAATTTTTTTGTATATATACTTCATAATTCGAAGTATGTAGGGTGGATTCCAAGCATTTCTATAGAGTTATTGTTCTTTAGTTTGAAATTTTATTGTGTTAATAGCTGGATCAACTAGTTGGATCAAGGAATAAAGATAAGATATTTCACTGGATTCTTGTGCAAAGTGAAGTTCAAATAAGTATTTTCTTAAGTTTAGTGTTATTTTCTTTGAAGTTTTCCATGATCTTATTTGTATCTCTAAAAATCTGAATGCTATAACATGGAATGATATTTCAGAAATTGCTTAACTGCACTCTGTCTTGATTGTTATGCATATTAAATGTTTTCTTCACTAATCTAAATTAAGGAATTCTTAATTGCTCCTTAGTCTAGGTTATCCCTTGTGATATATAGAAAATGATTCTTAATTGCCCTTTGTTCATGATTATCCCCTGTTCTTCATTTTAGCCCTGATTTGAGGATTCTTAAGTGCCCTCTCACCTTGGTTAGGACCATTCCACCCATTTGGCCTACAGATTTGTTCTTTACTTTGCTAGCCCACCCTGTGAACATTCCATTTAGTGAACTAATCCTGTTTTGCTATCCATTTGTTGACTCCATATCCCAATGGCTTAAAGACCTTGGCTCTATCCATCTATTCCAAGAATTCCACCACCAAACCTTAAAATCAAAACCAAAACCCCATGAACACTAAGAACTAGCCTAAAATCCCAGTAAAACAAAGCTAAATTACATAGAGAGAGCCCTCTCTAGACTTAGGTTGGCTAGAGCCTAAGCCTAAAAGATTGGTTTGTGGTTACCTTGGTTGCTTCCTTCTTCTGATAACTTCTAAGGAAAATTTTGAGTGATAATAGAATGGAAGGGTGAGAGTGATGACGTGCATAGACAAGAAATCTTCTCGTCGTTTGACATGGGAAGCATCGTCTCACCCTAGGACACTTTTGTATTGTGCATTGTATGGTGGACATATGAGACTGATGGGGGGATAATACATGAAATATTCTTGTCGATTGATGTGGATGGACTTTTTTCTCACTCCGCGACTATTGTAAGGTGCACATGTCATAGGTTGAGGGAAGAAATTGAGGGGCGAGGGGCCGAGACAAGAAATCCCCTTGTAAACTGACGAGAAAGGATTTCCATATTACCTTAGCCATTTGTAATGTGCACAAGCACTTAGTATGTGGGATTTCGTGGTAGGCTGATATGCAGTGGAAAGTTTATAGCATTAATCGACTACAAAACAAGGCTAAGGGATGGTCTAGTGGGGGCGATATGGTGATGATGTGGTAAGTGACACATAGGAAGAACCAAGGACACATGGGCATGAGATCAATGAAATGGACCACCCATTTGAGGTGGAGAGTCACCATGTGGGTGCCACGTGGTAACACATGATGACATGGCAGATGAGTATCAAACGAGACTTTAAATGACCATAAATTTTGATTTGGAAGTTAGATTGAGACAAAATTTTATATCACCAAAATTCTCTCCCTGAGCCAAACGTGATGGTAATATTAGTTTTCAAATTTAAATAAGTTGGAAGTTGAGTAATTTTGTGACCCCATTTCCATGATAGGACTATATAGGTTGGATTAAATGAAGGTAACACCTTCCATCTAGCCTAGGTTATCTAAGGGGATGGGATGGATTTTTGCAACACGTAAGCACATGATTTGCTAACACCCAATGAACCATCCTCGACTCTACCATGAATTGGATGAGTGTCTTTATAGCAAAAAATAATATTCAGCCTAGTGTTGACAAGATACATCAAGGACCTGATCAATTTTTTGTACAAGGTGGGATTCACAAAGTCACCCTCAGAAACACTTATCTTCCTCAAGTTGGTGATCATAGGTGTAGACAATGGCCTATAACCCTCCATCTTGAATCTCCTTAGAATCTCAACTGCATACTTGTCTTTCCCTAGGAAAATTTCTCCTCCAATCCCAATATGTGTTGCATGAGCCCAATATCCTTCATATCAAACTCTAAAGCAAGGTCATTGCACATCCCAATGAGTCTCTTTGATCTTGTCAAGAAAATATCATTAATATAGAGGACTATAATGAGAAGCTCACCCTCAACAAGTACATAGTATAAGTTTGAGTCCACCCTACTCTTGGCGGAGCCTAATCCAAGTAGGTACCCATTAATCCTAGAGCACCATGCATGAGGTACCTGTTTAACTATGTATAATGCCGTCTTCAATATGCATACACGAGACTCACTCCAATGCACCTCAAAGCCTTGATGCTTCTCAATATACACCCTTTCCTCAATTACCCCATTGAGGAAGGTAATCTTCACATCTATCTAACGAATCATGCACCCCATGTCTAAGGAAATAGATATAACTACCTCGATATATGCATATTTGGAAATGGGTGCAAATGTCTCCTCATAATATAATCCCTCCATTTGGGAGAACCCTCTCATCATGAACCTTGCTTTGTAATTCTCAATATTGTCATCTACTGCATGCATGATCTTGAAGACACATTAAGGAGTGACCATTGAATTCCCTTTAGGACTCTATTTTATCTCCCAGACATCAATCCTCATGATGGAACTCACTATGAAATCCCTCCAAACCTAGTGGTTTGTTTCCTCCTCAATTGTAGAAGACTTGGAATCACTGATGTTGCTCGTCAAGGAAAAATAATTGGAAATTCTGGCTACTGGTATACTCTCCCAGAAAGTGTTGCTAGTATCCTATACATGCTCCTCAACATCTATCAATGTCTTCTTAACCCATCTTTGTCTCCATCTAACATAACTCAAAGGAACATCTCACTCATCCTCTTGATATGAAGGTTATGTCCTTGTTGCTGGTGTTGCTAGTCCTTGCTCAAGCTTCTTACTCCTAAATTTCTACCACTATTGGATTTGTCCCATGTGACCTCCTAAAGGTCACACCTTCCCGAAATATAACATCATTTATGACCACTTTCTTCCCCAATCTTTGGATATAGACCCTATAGGCCTTTTAGGTCTCAATGTATGCAACAAAATTCCCTGTCTTTGATGAGGGCTCTAGTTTAGTCCTATTCTCAAAAGGAATGTGGACATACGCTAGAATACCAAATATATGAAGGTGGTGAACCTCTGGTTTCACTCCTATAAAATCCTGCTCAAGAGTCTTTTCCTCCACTCCCCTGTTAGGGATATTATTTTATAGTGTGTTACAAATCTCTTCCCACAAGAGCATAGGCAAGTCTTGATCATGGATCATTTCCTTTTCTGCTTCGACTATACTCTTATTCTTCCTCTCTACCACCCCATTTTTTTGTGGATTCTAGGGAATTATTGGTTATTTCTTGATTCCTTATTCTCTGCAGAAGTACTTAAACTTGTCAGAGGTATACTTCCCCCCATTTTATGATCTCGGGACCTTGATCTTATTCCTAGTATGGTTCCCCACAATAGATTTAAACTCTTCAAACCAACCAAATACGTCATCCATGGCTTTTAGGAGGTAAATCCATGACCTCCTAGAATAGCCATTTATGAATGATAAAAAATCATTGTATCATGAGATAGAATCCACTAGAATAGGACCACATATGTTAGAATGCATCAACTCCAATACACCCTTGGACCTAGTCTCACTGCCAGGAAATTATTGCTTGGATTTCTTGTGGATTTATATTTATGAAGGAACAAAATGAAATAAATATTTAAAATAGAAACACAAAGATATAATTAAATAGAACGTCAATTCATAAATAACAAATGTTGAAAAGTGTTTACATGCAAAATGGAAGCAAACTAGCTCAGGTGATGGTATCTTATCTCTGAGAAGAGATGTGACAGATACATGTCTTATGAACTATGTTATAATGAGGCTATGGGTCATTTTTATCACTAATAAACAATTAAAAACCCTAACCCTAAGAGATGAAGGGATGAGAGCTTATAGGTCCCAATGGGGTTAGTTGGAACATCAACTTCCTAGGGTCATAACTTTGGAATATGATCTCTGTTTGACACACATGATAGCCCATTAGAAATTTATATATGAGGAAAACAAATTTCAACTATAAACATGATTCCTTCACTCAATTTTGATTGTTTCCCCAAAAAACATTGTTTAGGGCCTCAAAATGGCTCTAGAGGTTTAGGACCCAAAAACTACCAAAAATAGAAAACTATCGAAATAGGGAACTATGTTGAAAAATAGGACACTGATAGTAAATAGTGTTGGGGGTCCAAGTGGAATATGTGGGTGGCCCCCAATATCCACATGGATCACTTTCCAAGCACACATACCTTACAAACACCATTACAATCTATATTGAACTCTAGAAAACTATTTACCATCTCATGTAATAGTGGAAGAGCACTAAAGTGTAGATGTCCCATTATCCTATCCTAAATCCCTCTCTGGCTATCAATGCTATGTACTAGGGATTTCACTGGATATCCTATCAACAAATAGAGGTTATTCTCCCTACTGCCTATAACTCACCTGACAATAAAATCACCCCATTTCATCTTCACATATACCTAAGATCCTGTAAAATTGACTTTAAGTCCTCTATCACCCATGGAAAAAAATGAGTAAATTATTCTCTAAACCAGGTACATACATCACCTCCATCACCTCCATAAGATTCCTTATGCCTATATGGAACTATATGATGTCAATTCCCTCTACTACATACTTGGTGTTGTCACCAACCTCCACATGTAGATCTTTGTGCTCCTTGACCATATTGATGAAGATATCATGAGATCCCATCATGTGACAAGATGCTCCATTGTCCATAAACCACACCCCTCTTGTAATTGTGCTAGAAAGATAAAATACTAGAGAAATTTCTTCTCAATTTTTTCAACCAACTCATTCATTAATGCATATTCAACTATTATTGTTTTTTCCTTGCCTTTCTTCTCTTTTGGACATTGTTTGACATAATGATTGAACTTATGACATGCAAAGCAATTGAATTTTATCATGTCTTTCTTCCCTTGTGAAGATGCTCCTCCAATTTGGTTTTGCTTGGATTTACTGTTTCCCTTCTTTGATTTGCTAACAAAATGAAGGTTCTCATCTCCACCTTCATGTTGTCCACTAGTTATGAATTCCTCCAAAATCTCCTTTTGTGTGAAATCGTCCCATAATATGGCCCAATAAGGAAGCTTATCTTAGCTAGAATATATGTCACAAATGTAGCTCATTTCTTGGTTTCAATGTTACTTTGACAAGATCCATCTCATCCACCTCTTCCCCAACAGGTTAAACTTCATCACAAGCCTACTAAATCCTTGTGAATTATGAGGCCACAATCTCAGATCTGTTCATATTGATGCTATTATGCTTCTCCCTTAACACCATTCTTCTATTCTAGTTATCACTTTGGTACAACTTTGTCAAGGATGTCCACATTTGGTAGGCTAAATATTCTTCATTATGTGAGGATTTATGTGATCCTTCAAACCATCAAAATGATGCCCCTAGCTCTTATACCTTTTATCTCATGTTCATCTACTTGGCTAACATATTGAGGAACTAGAATCTCTTAGCTTGCAATTTCCCATAAACATTCACCATTAAAACAAGGGTGATTCACTCCTTTTATGGACTGAAGTTTGCAACCCCCTCCAACCTTTATTCATACCTTATACATGATGATGCCACATTTCCAATATTGACTTTAGCCACAAAAACCTCATTGCAAAACAAAAATTCTTCTACTGTAAAATATTTTTTTGTCGTAAAGCCATTGTGATATCTAATTTACCCCACAATGTTTCTATAACTTTGATACCATCTTAAATTCTTCTATATCAAATTTGATTTACTTTACTTCAATAATTTATTAAAACCTAGAAAATATTTATATCAAATATTTTTGAAATTGTTGATAAATAAACACACTGGTATACTAACTAAAAAAAATGAAATGGAAATAAAATAGAGAG
Organism: Pinus tabuliformis; assembly: GCA_031772625.1. Lineage (NCBI taxonomy): Eukaryota > Viridiplantae > Streptophyta > Pinopsida > Pinales > Pinaceae > Pinus > Pinus tabuliformis. The sequence goes on along the minus strand of CM062806.1, from coordinate 708,080,115 downwards.
ACCAATTACACTACAATAACTAATGTGTACCCAACACAATATTCCTTCATATTATTAAATTTTGGAAAATATAGGTTAGATCCATAGAGATTACATAGAAAAATAGAACTGCTAGTAACTTTGAAACTCGACCCCACTGGGAAGATCAATCTCAAGGATATCATCCCCTACACATTAACCCTCCTAAAGAAACTTTGCCCTAGAGAACTAGACATGTCTCACTAGCAAATCGACCCCTTTTTTCATCTGACCCTATGCAATTCCTACACGCTTGAGAAATCATCCTCTCTGGATATTTTGGCCTCCTCTTTATAAAATCATCCTCCCTTTTTTCTTGAACATGGCCTCCATGAATTTCTCCCAAAATTACCTATTGCACTTCTCCTCACTTGCCTTCAATCTAGTCAAACCTCTCAATCTAGATAAAGCCACTTCCTCCACAATTGTGTGTCTTTACCTCTCCCTTAGGTTTATTTTATAATTTAATTAAGCCCAAATCCCTAACCCTAATCTCACGAGTGATTAATGGCTAGGATTGAATCATAAGCCTCACTTGAGGTCAATGGTTGAGATTATATCCAAGCCACTTATGTAATTTTATTATTTATCCTTATAACTTTGGCCTAATAGTCCACATTAATTAATTCAATTAATTATTGTAACTTTCCTAAGTTAACCTAAGGAAATAAATTATAATATCACTTACTCCACCAAGAAAGCACGTAAAAAGGAAATCAAATATCTTCTACATCTTAAGACACCAAGACAATGCATAAGACCTTATGAGGCTACAAAATCTAAATTTGTTCCTTCATTGCTTCTTGGATCGTTTTGATGTTGGGCTTATAATGAGATCATCACTACCAGAAATATGAAACTGTGAGTGCTTCTAGCATTAATCAAGAAAGTATAAGGCTGATTGGATATAATATGTTTAACTTGTATGACGAAATCATGATATTATACCACTTACCATCCACTACAATATGCTTTTTTCCCTATTATTGCATCCCTATGATAGTCCCTTTTGGTTCCAATTAGTTTGATGTTCCCTTGGTCTAATTTTCCTCTTTCTAAATTTATAGGCCTTATGCCCAAATCTTCCATATTAAAATCATTTGACTCTTGGGTGCATGGGTTATACATGATCATGTGCTTTATTTTTCTTTCTTTGTCTCATATGAAAATTTTGGGATGGAGTTCCATTAACAATACTTCTATCTTCAAGTATTTTGGTGATGGATCCTCTGATTAAGCCTACGAATTAATTCCTTTTTTCATTGAAGCTCTGCTTCACATTATTTTGTCCTTTGTATCACTTCCATTAGGGTTTTTAACATGAAGGTCTGGACCCTATATGTTATATGGTCCCTAAATCCTCTAATGAATCTCCCAAATCACGTTTCAACACTAAGTCCATGGGCATAGTTGTTTAAATCCTCAAACTTTCTCTCATATTACTCCTCTATGATGCTACCTTGCTTGAGTGAGTAATATTCATCTTCTTTGTTTTTGTAATATATATTTCCTTGGTATTTTTCCTCAAAATGTGTCTTAAACTGGTATGTAGTGTACCTGACATCCTCTAACTGTTGAGAGTGTTGCACTAAGATACCAAAATTTTATCCTTAATCACATTTCCAACAAAAAGTTTGTCTTGTATACCAATTTGACCACATTGGTCAATGAATATACATTTCTCCTTGAATCTACACTTAAGTCCATCACCTATTGACCATCCATCAACTAAACAATTTGGTCGACTATTCATTGAATATATATGTATTCTATTGTCATTGATTATATAGACATATTTACTACCCATTGACGATATGTGCATGATAACTATCCATCGGCTACTCATCAATTGTATACTCACATCTAATGCTTTTTGACTACCCATCAACCATATAAGCGATTTTACTACTATAGAATAATCATGCCCATCATTTGATGCAATCAAGCAAGTTGAAGAACATACAAAATAATGTATAACAACTAACACTAATGTAGGTAATATGCGCCACAATCCATTAAGTTAACAATAATAGTTAGCACAAGTAAATATGCATAATAAATATCACACATAACACAAAAACACTCATCTTTTATAATTATCCATCGATTGTTTAAAGACCATAGAAATTATACTTGACCATAAAAATCATTACTTTAAATTTCTCAGTAGTGGGTTACCTTTGAGCTACGACTATGATTGCACCAAGGAAGTGACTCACCTAGAGCCAAATATGGTCACACAATTAGTACCAAACAAGTAGTAGGCTAGGCACCAACTCTGATTCTCTTCCTAACTATAGTCTCTCATCCCCTAACCCACAAAACCCAAGGTAATGTACCCCCTTCTTTGCCTATATAGTCATTTAGGTTGTGCCACTACCCTTTCAGGGTGACCAACATAGGCCAAGTAGGAAATATCATAGTGTTGTAGCTCCAGGAGTTCAAAGTGCTCTTAAAAGTCTTCTAGGAATCCCTTAGGCCTCACACTAGGACTGATTCACTCTCTAGGTTACAACTTCACTCAAGGTGATCTAAGTATAATTGGGAAAAAAAATCCCACCTAGGAATTCATAATGGTTTACTAGGTCACATGGCTCAATGGTTTTCCAATCTCACTTGCCATCCAATCTCTAGCATGATAAGTAAAGAAATAGGAAAAATGATGGATGAATTATGGTTGAATGATGATAGAATGATGGAGATAATTATTCACCACCATGGAAAACATGTATTAAGTATGCATTAAGTGTTTTTCTAAAAGTCACCCAAAAAACTCATCCATACCACTAGGGAACTCAATTAGACTATTTGTCCATTCACTTCTGGACGCAGGATAAAAACCAAAATATGGCTTGGGCTTATACCATGCCTTTTATAACTTTGGATTATATTCATAAAGTGACTTTATAACTATTTTATTATTTTCTAGGCATAGGAACCATGTCATAGTTCCACCTCCTCATCTTTCCCTCTCGTGGAGTTCTAACACCCTAGCTCTTATGTATAACTCAATCTATAATAGTGATTATGACTCAATATATAGTAGTGGTGTATTTATTAACATGGGTGTGATTATATATTACATCACTAGGCTCACTGACCTTAATTAAACATTCACTCTGGCCTCAATATATATAAGCATAGGAAAGCAATTCCAAAAACACATATATGTAGATGGGTACAAAAGGTCCACTCATCTTGGCTCACCAACCTAATAGAAATATGTACAAATGAACAAAAGGGGTCATTTTTGGGGTGTTACATAGTCCCAACCTAGGTGCTCGTGATTCATTTTTTCCTTGTTCTTGAGATGATCCCACCAAGGGTTCACATCATTTAACAATTGATAGTTGCAAAAATTGATCTTTATAAGAGGTTTAAATCATATAAAAACATGTTTTTCAATGTTTAACAACCAAGATTCAATCTCATTTCCCTTTTTGATGATAGCATTAAATTTAGGAGCCTTTTTCTTTATACATTCATTATCTTATTTGAAACACTTAAGGGGCTTCTTTAAACTAGGATCCTCTTCCACTAATGGCCTATTCTCCATTTTGTATTGGATTCTAAGGATTCCATCATTCTCTTAATCCCTTGTGGGTAGGAGGATTTATAATCTACTTCTATCTCTAAGGTATGTACTTCTCAATCCAACTCCTCATGGCTCTAACAGTCAGTAGGGGAAAAATGATTTTAAATTCCCCTATTACTCATAATCTAGGTTTGTGAACTATGAGATTCCATACCTAATCTTCCTGCAGTAATAACAAGAGGGACCATTAATTGTTAGTAATGATTCTATGCCTTGCATGCAAGTCTGAGACCAAATCTCTCTCTCTATCTCTCATATATATATATATATATATATATATATATATATATATATAACCGCAAATTCTCTCCTCCTAGGTTTTTTTACTTTCTAGAGTGTTGACCCATGCCCATATTGAGCAATGTATATTACTTGGAGTGGCTACAAGGATGTCCTACATGCCTTTAGTGGCTTGTAAATTTATGCTCTAATTATAGGTGATATAAGTATAATAAATCTTCAATTAGAACCTTATACCTCTTGAATTGGAATAAGTTCTCCTTATTGCCAAATTAATATCCAATCCTTCAATACACTAATTCCATGAGATAAAAGACAGTGGGTGCATGAACCTTGCACTGAAACATATACAAAACGAGATCCTTGGGATGTTGTATTCCTTGGCATGGATAGTGTGTGTATGTTATACATATGAGTTAATAGAAAGTCAATTATAGAAAAATTGATAGGAACAAAAATTCTACTTACATTTGACTAAGAAATTAATTTACACATACAATCTAAAATCATTCAAATTGGCAATTCAAAAAATAATTACATCATATTTGAAATAATTTTGACATGGAAATAAAAATATTAGGGGAAAAAAGAAACACACATGACTTTCTAACTCCTATTTAGGTTTATGAAATTTTTATATATTGGCGTTTATTATTGCATTAAATAATTGTAGCAACATAAATAAATAACACATTGAATACTTGTATATCCTTCACCTTGTCATCCAATTGCTAGTTTAAGCCAATATACCTCAATTACTCTATTAACTAGGGGGAAGTTGGCTCAACTAATGTAGCCACATGACTTAGGTGTTGCTGTCCAACCCAAGTTCAAGTTCTATGATGTGATGGATATGAATATGGAGCACCTAATATATTACTAACTCAACTCACAAAATAATCCAAGGATTAAACATCTAATTAATTAACCATCGTGTGGTGAAGAGACTCTTGCAGTTACATGATTACCATCTTTATCTCCTCAATGAATAATATTGGGTAGAAAAGTATCATACATGGTGATTTTATGTTTTGGATGGTGTCCAATGTTTCGGGTGGACTCAAACCACCCATCATCAGGGACGAAAGCAAACAATAGTGGATTAAAAAGTAGTGATAGGAGGGTTGAAAAGGAAGGAAGAGGCACGTGAAAAATAAATATGAACATTAATGTTAACATTAAATTGAATTAAAATTGTTAAAAATGTTGACCTAGAAATTATGTTTAACAATGACTTTCTTCTCCTAGAAAGGTACTTTCTATGAAAATATAGAAGGAATAGCTATGGGATCTTCCCTATCACCCGTTGTCACTAATATATTCATGGAGAATTTCTAGACTATAACCCTTAATTATTGGAACATTAAACCTAAATTCCATATCAATTTGTTGATGATACTTTTTTGGTTTGGTAGCATGGGATCCCTACCCTCCAGGATTTCTTGAATCAAAGGAATAACCTTTGTTCACATATCCAATTCACCATGGAATTGGAAGAGTGATCCTCCCTTTCCTTTTTGGATGTCCTTGTTACCCAACTTCCAAAGGGTTCCCTTTCCTTCCAAGTGCATCGTAAGAAAACTCACACTTATTGGTACCTCCATGCTAACTCTCATCATCACCATGCTAAAAAATCTATTGTCCCAAAGACCCTTTTCAACAAGGCACTCAAATTTTTTGATCCCTAATTTTTATCCTCAGAAAGAGCTCACCTCACCAAATCCCTTATCAAGAATGGATACTCTTTAGCCCAATTCAATAAAGCCTATAGATATTCTCACTCTTGCGACCGTAAAGACCCTTTACCCTCTCCTAGGGCTCTCTTATCTCTTCCATATATGAAAGGAACCATTGATAGAATTTATAAATTACTAACTAAAAATAACATTGAAACCTTATTTAAACATTTCAAAACCCTTAAGAAATTATATAGGTCTCCCAAAGATAACATGTATCTAATGGTTTCTCCTAGTGTCTATCAAATTCCCTGTTTCTATGGAAAGTCCTACATGGGCCAAATTGGTTGGCCTTTTAAAGTTCGTTTGAAGGAGCACATAGCCAACATGATCCATAATTGGGTCTTGAAGTTGGCTCTGACTGAACACTCCTTCAAAAGCAAAACTCATCATCTTTGACCTGACTAAGATCCCGGCCCTTGTGTATTTCTAGTCCACCGACCTCATTTGTGAAGCCCTCAAGATAAAAAAGCACCTAGATAACTTCAATAGAGAAGAGGGCTACAAGTTGAGTGACTCTTGGAAACCCCTTATCCACCACCTTAGTCAACGACTAACTTTTCTTTCTATAGTTCTTTTATTGTCCCCGCATCTATCCGCACCCCCAACCCCCTTCTTAATCTTATTCATATATATTTATCTCCCCCCATCTTCTTTCTCTCTTGCTCTTCCTTAATTACCCTTGGATTTTATTATTTATAATTGTACCTCCTTCCAACTCTATTATTATTATAATTATAATTTCAATCCAAAAATATTTTCTCTCTCCATTTGTTTCCCCTTTTAATCTAATTATTTATTTTTCCTTATTATTGTCAATGAATTAATTTAATTATTAATGAATTATTTTCCCTTATTATTAATGAATTATTAATAAATTATATTTAGATCATATCCATCTTTTCTTTATAAATATTTATAAATCAATTTATAAGGTTTGGTCAACTCGTTAAATTTATATTTTATTATAATATTATCATAATCCTATTATTAAGGGCTCATGTTACAATTTTTTTAAATAAGATATTTAATTATTAATAATTTAGCTTAATCATATTTAATGCTTCAATCTCTATGGCTAAGTATTCATTGAATTCTTCTCCATTGAAATCTTAGTAATTTTCTAATGTTTGGTTAAAAATCAAATATATTAGAATATATTATTATTTTAACAATACAAATTTCTAGGTCAACATTTTTAACAATTCAATTTAGCGATAACATTAACGTTCATATTTCTATTACACACGTCTCCCCCTTCCTTTTTAACCATCCTATCACTCTTTTCCAATCCACTATGGTTCACTTCTGTCCCTGATGATGGGCGGTGAGTCCACCCAAAATGTTGGACATTTCTCTTAATAACAAGGAAAATTTTAAGGATGAAAATTTATCTTAAAGTGTAGAATCCTTGATGAACCTTATTAGTCCTTGATATGTAAACTATAAAAAGTTTGTTGATTTTTTTGGAAATATATTCAATATTTTAAGGATTTCATATAGCATAATTTTTTGGTGATTTTCAAAGTAAAAATATTATATTTTATAGAATTTGAGTGAACCATTTTTTGAAAAAATGGAAATTGGAGAATATTTTTTTGGGAAAAAACATGGAGAATTAGCCTGTGGGTAATCTGATTTTTCCCTTGAAAATTTCCTTTCTTATTGAGCATTAGTACCCTTAGGAAAGGACACTTCCACCCTTTTTAATCCACATAGACTAGGCTAGTATGACTATTAGTATGCTTCCCCAATAATATAATCCATAATCATATCTCTCACTCAATTGTAATAACCTCAACATCCTTTCGTGACCCCCTCACGCAAGGCTTCCTTATATTTCCTAATCTCTCAAGGGTGTGATAGTTCCTTCATATGAATGCCTTTTGGCCTGTTTATTCTCTACAATGTTATTCCTAGGTAAAATTTAGCTTCAGGGCATATTTACAAGTACCAAAAAGAGGTTAAAATGTGAGTTAATATTTTCTCCCTGTAGGATTTTTACCCCAGGTAACTTTCACAAGCATTTTTCTCATTTGGTTTCACTTCCTAAGGCTCCATAATTTCTAGGATTTGGTGATCACCTTCATTAAACACTAGCCCCTTTCCCTTGGATGTTCCTAGCCTCTTTATCGGTGTCTCAACATGAAATAAGTTAGTCTATTCCAAGAATAATAATACACATATAAGAAATGAAGCATCATAATCATCTTGAATTGAAGCACATCATAAGAGAAGGTACATCGATAAGAAATACACATATATATCATCATCAAGGTGAGAATCAATATCCAAAACCATTACAAAAGAATATTCATCACATATCATCAACAAGATACTCATAGTAGACATTATGTTATAACCACATACATTTCATAATTCAAAATAAATCACCAGCTATAAAATTAGAGAAATTTTGAGGTCTAAAATGGGTCTCCTAAAGAATATTATAAAATAACAGTGGGAATAATAAAATAAGATTAGATTACGTCATCAATTTTTGGAGGTAAAACAATAAAAAACTACTTTTTCAAATTGTATTTTCAACTTATCTCCCTATGATTTTACTCAAATTTCGAGCAGGGGCACTCGTTGGATGTTGAATCTAATTTTTCATCCAAGTAGTACCCATGTTGCATACTTTCGATGGACCCCACTACATGAAAAAATTGAAATACATGAAAAAACATTATTACAATCACGTTTTTTTCATGTATTTCACATTTTTCGTGTGGTAGGGTCAATCAAAAGTATGCAACATGGTACTCCTTGCATGCAAAATTAAATTTCACATCCAATGAGTGCTCCCACTCGAAAATTGAATAAAATCGTAGGGAGATAAGTTGAAAATATGAATTGAAAGAGTAGTTTATTTCTTTATTTACCTTTTTACCATTTTACTCCAAAAATGGTGAATCATCCCTCATGGTTGACATCATCATATTGAGTTCTATTGGTTCTTATAAAGTTGATTTTTGTAGTACATTTTTGTTTTGAAGTCTATTTTTGACCTCAAAATTTCTCTATTTGAGAAACCAACAAGGGGATAAGGAATCCAAAACATTATCTCCGAGCACACATCGCAAGGTGCATAAGAACTAAACGCTACCAAAATTGAGATCAATAAAACAAGTGTGATGCATTATGGATGTTACAAGTTCATATCTAAACTTGATTAAGAACATATAAATTAGATAATTTCAATGAGCTCAATAGAGATTATTTACCCCAAACAAACAATTAACTAAGAATAATTAATCATATTCTTAGTTAAACAAAAAAAACCTATACATTATCTTTACCATGAATTTCACCAAACATATTTAAGAATAATAAGATTTTGAGATATTACATTCAACTATTAATTATATGTCTTAATCCTATAAAATATGTATTTCAATAATAAGAATACCATCAACTACAAACTAAGAGATCAAAAGATAAAAAGTTGTGCTAAACAAAACTAGATATTAAATACTAATGTTATACCCACATCATTATTGATAATAGAAAGACACATAACATTATCAACACAACAAAAAATAACTATCAAGCAACATATTAGATATATACCTTCAAGAATTAGAGTAGATGAACCTGAAAAAAGAAGGTTCTCTTCATTTCCTTCGGTTTTCTCCATACCTATGGTTTTCTCTTCAATATTATTATTAAAACATCCATTTGTAATTAATCTTGCCCATAACTTTGAAATCCCATTAATACTTACACCTTTTTCCACAATACCCTTTACTATTCATTTTAATATTTTATGGAGCCAAGAACAGAAACATAGATGCAAAGGAAATGCCATTAATGAGAATTTGGGATTTGAACACATTATGTATGTATACTAAATGTGATCTCAAATCTCATATTGCAAAGATATATGATGCTGGCAGGCATGAATTTAGGTGAGAATTTAAAAAGACAAATTGTCCAAACTTATTTAAGAATAAAATGGTAACTTCACCAATATGATAATAGGGTTAGATGGGCACTACATAATGGATTTAAATTTGTAAATATATACACCAGATCAAAACAGAGATGATAAATAATGAAAATAGAGATTATACTAGTTTTAATATATTAAAATGTATATGGATGGATGTTAGATAATATTAATTATGATTTACCTTCATTCATCATTTATTATTAAAGATACAATAATTGTTAATTATTAATAATTGAATATATAATAATGGTTAATTATTAAAAGTTGGAAATTGAAAGCACGTTAAACCATTAAAAACATATATTTTTGATTTTTTTACTAATATTTATTATACTTTTCATAAAGTATAAATATATTTTAAAAATAAAAACAAACTTGAAATGCCCTTAAACCCCTTTAGAATTCACCTTTGGTCACTGAATGAGACCATCAAAACTTTGAAGATTGAAAGAACAATTATGGAAAACATTGATTTTGATGGCATCAAGTACAGTCAGATTTATTTGTACTTTGATTTTGATGATATCAAGTGCACCAAGATATAAGATTTATGAGTACATTACATAAAATATATGTAATACTTTATGGCCGACTTTTATAAATCGGTTTGAATTTATCTGACATGATGATGATATTGCTTATTTGTTACCTTTAAATATTAATAAGATATTTGTAAAATTTTATGGATAACAAACTTTGTTATATTGGATTGAATTTATTTGAGAGGCGAAGATATACTGTTTATTTAAGGTTAATGTATGTTCTGTATATTTTATAATTTAATTATAATATTATAAAGTTAATGGAATGAATTTGTGTAATTTCTTTAAGTTAAAAACATATTTGTATTTTATATTATAAATAAAAGGATATAATTATTTATGGGTCATTGGCGAGAGATTATTTAAATAGATATATGTTTTTATTAGTGTAATATTATTTAATTTATTTAGTTCATTACATTATATTGTTTATCAATATAATTGTAAAAAAGAATATTAACAAAGTTAGTTTTTTATTGCTACATAATATAACAGAAAATTATAAAAGTAGAACTCAAAACAAAGACCAAGTAGAAAGAAGTTGAACATTCTCATTTACATGAACAACTACTCTTTTTTTTCTTGAGTTGATGTTAATGGTCGTGAGTTATTGTCCAAGATAATCGATTTGGATTGATTACCCTTTTAGTCATCCTCTTATTTCCTATCAATAACCCCTTCTATAGCCCAGGTAATTATTAGTTCAATTCCAAAACTCACTTACACATTGCTTCAAATTGGCCTTCAAATATCCAAATTGTGTGCATGATGTCTTCCTATTCTTCCTTGTTCTTCTCCAATTGAATGATTAAGGTCTTGACCATCAATTAGGTTTCATATATCTTAATAAACTTGGTTTAACTTGTAAGAGTGTAGATTGGGTGTGTTACCTAACTGTTTAATCTCCTTCGAGACCTCAGCATTAATTAGACATTGTCTTTTGGTCTTAAGACCTTTCTCTAGCTCATCCATTTCCTATTTTGGAGCACCAGAGCACATGAATTGTAATGTTATCTTGCTTCCCATACTTCTCCCATTACCTTGGACTAGTGGGTAAGGTGTCTTGAGGTGGAGGCACTACAAGTATGACCATTATGTTTCTTCTTCCTCCCACTCCCTACCCTACTAGCATTATGAGCCATGCTTCCCTCCCAATCTCATCTTAGTAAAGAAACAAAGACGAAAAAATTCTCAACCTTAGACAAGATGAAAATAAGATAAGCGAGGAACACCATAATAAATAACTTTTTTTCCATTGGCACTCACACATGCTAGATTAAACTCATTGTTTGAATAACCAAACCATAAAGCCAACCTTTTTTCCCACACGAGACCAAGAGCATAAACCAAAACTACCAAAAATAAACTAGAAGAGAGATGAATCAGTGTCTGGAGACAGAACAAAGAAACACCCCATGGCTAGTCAACACCAAAAACTTCTGCTCTGCTTCCCCTTCACCAACAATCAACTTGGATTACCACATATTTCTAGCTATCCAACAAAGGAAAGAATCACCATTTCAACCATCAAAAACATTATTCTCTTCATTTCGAGCCGCCCCCCAAATGACTAACCATGACAACAAGATTGTAACTTTGTATTCCACCATTTAGAATTTTCCTCCAAAGCATATCATGATCAATTTCATCCTATACTAGTGTCCTAAAACTTGAAGACAAGATTTCAAATATGGTTGGGGAGAAGTTCAAACTCCTCATTCTCCCCCCCCCCCCACATCATACTGGGCAGTGAAATCTCACCAGGCACTGGGTGTGATGGGGTTATCATGTTTAGTGATGAATGATACATGTGAGTGGCTACATCTCCACCCATCGACACCTTATTGAATGTTCTCATGAAAGACATGGGGGTGAGTTTTGGTCTACTTATGTGTGCACATGTCCCAAGACCATTTAAAATAATCTCTCTAGGTGCAATCACATGTCTAGCCACTAACTCAAAGTGCCCATATGGTTTTAGGAGAAGCTTTCATAGGAATTCATCAAGATGAGTGAAAAATAATATAATTATCCTTTCCAGATAATTTAGGAAGGTGTTCTAAAAGTATCCAAGTCCGCGAAACACCAAAATGGCGGGTACATGGTTTTTCCTTGATGAACATATTCCCACACAACATAGATAGGTACTTTCCATGTTCACTGTACTTCCGATAGATAGTTACGTTCATTTTTTTTAACATTGAATAAATGATTGATTTTAAATCTATTTTTAAATGGTAGAACTCTATATATAATTAACAATAAATATTCATCAAAATAAATATAAATCAGTTATATATATTATTATATAGATCTTTATTTAACACTTTTAAAGGGGTTGTTTAACTTATAGACATAATGAATTTTTTGGATGAAATTATAGAGATTGTGATTTCTTGTTGTTTAAAATACAATTTTAAATACATAAATGAATGGAGTTGTCTTTAATGCGACTTTTTGGAGTTTCTAGTGCCTGAATCTCGTGGAAAAAATTGTGGGGAAATCTTGATTTGCGTTATTTAAACTAGTTTTTAAAATGTCAGCACCCTAGAAAACCCCTAAGGCACTTCTATTGTGTAGGTTTACCCATCAAACTTGTGATTTCAATGAATTCCTGCCAGATTTTAGAGAAATTAGATCGAAAAAAGTTCACTGAAAAAGCTTCCCAAAAATCGCATTAAAAACAACTCCTAAATAAATTCAACAACCTCAAAAACACTAAGATACTTGCTCTTTGCAAACTGAATAACTTAAACTTATAATTTTCAAATATATATAATCTTTTCAAACTAAATAAATTAAACTATATCAGATTTTGAACAAAAATTGACAAAATAAAAATAAAAATGCAATGCAATAAATTTCATATAATTTCAACATAAATGCCTTGGATAATGGTAAGTAAAAAAAAATATTTATTACTTGTACTGATTACCATCTCTATCAACATAAATGCCTTGGATAATTGTAAGTAAAAAAAATTCATTATTACCTGTACTTCTCTTTGCGCCAATATGGAGTGCACCGAGATTTATTCGTACTTTGATTTTGTTGGCATTAAGCGTACCATCATTTATTGGTAACAAAAGGTACTTTGATTCAGAAGTCATCATGTACACAAAGATTTATACGCTTTAAATAAATAAATGTAAAATTTTATGGACAACTTTCGAACTTATGACAGTTTGAATTTATCAGAACTTTTGTTAGCCTTATGGCATATTTGTTTGAATATATTTGATATGATGATGATATTGTTTACGTGATGCTCATGTACACTTTAATAATATTTCCGTCGAACTTTGTGAATAACTTTGATATATTGGTTTGAATTTACTTGTGAGATGATAAAATCATGTTAATGGATATTTTTTTATATAGGTATTAATTAATTTGAGATAATATTGTGATAATGTTTATTTTAAGTTTTTTTTTAATATAATAGAAAAATTTATTATAATTTTGTGGTGAAATTAATAGTAAGGATAGCTATCTATATATGCAAGTTGACTTATTATTGTTATTCAAAGAAAATCATACTCCTTGGAATTATTTACTCGTGGTTTTTAAGGGGGCAGGGTTTTACTCCTGCAAGATGCCTATGGGTTGTTAACTTGTTTCCACTCATCACTTTCATCCACGGAAAACTAGGCCACCTCCAATTACTAGGTGGTTTTTAAGGGAGCAAACGTTCGCTCTTGCTAGATGCTTCTGGGTCTTGGGCTGTTAACCTGTTTCCTTACAGCAAGATGCCTTTGGGTCTTGGGCCGTTAACCTGTTTCCTTAAGTGCAATGAAGATGAGCTCTTAGCCAAACAAAATTAATTTTAGGGCATACTCCATGCCCAATTTGAAGTTAATGTAAGTTGATGTATATTTATAATTTAATCAAGGCGTTGTTTAAACATACTAAGACTTTTTTTTGGCCAAATCTTAGTTTCTGTTGTTTAAAATGGTTTTTGGTTTTTGACTACATATATCGATTCATCACCCTGAAAACCTTTAGGGTATTTAGATTGTGGAGAGTTTACGACTCAAACTTGTGATTCCAATAAATCTTTGTCAAACCCGGGCAAATTAGACTACAAAATATTCCAGAAAAACTCCAAAAGCTATAACAGATAAAATACAACTTTAATTAACGCTTGAGGAATGCAATTTAATTAGTTTATTTGTTTGTGATAAATTTATTAGTCTTTCTATATGTGTGATGATATATATATATATATATATATATATATATATATATATATATATATATATATATATATATATAAATTATTTGAGTTGACAGTGAAAATAGTTATTATTGACTACTCAAAAATGCATGCTAACTTATCACTATTATTTAAGGAAAACAAGGCCACTCGAAATAACTAACTAGTGGTTTATTAGGACATATACTTTAGTTGTTACTAGATGCTTCTTAGTTTTGACCTATGAAGATGGTTTCTTACATGTAATGAACATGAAATTTTATGCAATTAAAAAAAATTGTGAGGAGGAAGTTGATTTCACCAATTATTAGTAGTGACATCTAAACCTCGGAGTTGACATGTTTTCTTACATTGGATTATGTTTATAATTTAATTTAAATATTATAATTATAATATTGAATATTTCATCTATATATAATTTTATTATGATAAACATTTTTAATTTATATTACAAGATAGATATAAATATGTTATCTAGATTTATTTTAGATAGTTGAGAGAAATGATTACTATCTTGCTTTGTTACTTGAGAGTGGAGTGCTTGTTACATGAAAGGAAAAATATAAAAATACAATTTCATCTCATTATTTCAATATCTAAATATTAGTTTAGTTTTTCTTAGTATGTTACATTGAGTGTGTTTAGAAGTATTTCTTTATTATCAATGTATTTGACTAAAAGTCTATCGAAAACATGTTAAATGATATTAATTGAATTTAAAATTTAATTGTGTATCAAATAAATACTTATACTTAAAATTTAAATAAAATTATAAGAAGATAAATAGAAAATATAATTAAAAAAATAGTTTTCAGTCTTTTGAAAAAATCCATAAACCTTATTTTATTATTTTAATATTTTTTTTAATAATTTATTCATTTTAAATTTTAAAATTTTAATAAAAATTTCTACGATTTATAATATAGAGTATTGAAAATGGATATTAATAATTATTAACCCTATTAAATCTTATTATTTTAAATATTATTTAAATATTTTTTTTATAATTTATTCTTTTAAATTTTAAAATTTTAATACAATTTCTACTATTTATAATATAGAGTATTGAGAATGAATATTAATAATTATTAACCCTATTAAATCTTTCTATTCCAAATAAATTTGTTTATACAATTTCTACTATTTATAATATAGAGTATTGAGAATGAATATTAATAATTATTAACCCTATTAAATCTTTCTATTCCAAATAAATTTGTTTCTTTTCCATTATAAATGAGAAATTTTGATATAGAAGATAAATATGAGTAATAACCATTGTTATCTGTATTGAATCTTTCTATCCCAAATGAGTTTGTTTCTTTCCAACTATAAATAAGATGAATTTTGATATAGAAGATGATAATATGCGAGAATGTTTTCTTTATAGTTTATATCATTTTCATTCGATCTTTAATGAAATTAGTAAAAAATTACCATTTTTTTTATCTTCTTAGATATCCATTCGCTTCATTCTCTCCAGGAATATGATAATAGTTTTATATAATATCAAGTGGCAACCCGGAAATGACAACGAAAAAAGTTTACTTTAAATTTGCAACTCAAACATATACTTATGTTTATTTGATTTTATAGGCATTCTCATAAATAAGACATATACTTATGTTTATTTGATTTTATAGGCATTCTCAAAGCCAATGCACTAACGATCCCTAAATTATTCTTATGCACTAATGAATACTTTGCAACAGTGTAAAGATCCCTAAATTATTCTTATACGAAAAAAATAGAAACTATACCTTGATTCTCATAAATAAGACATATACTTATGTTTATTTGATTTTATAAGCATCACTAATGAATACTTTGCAACAGTGTAAAGATCCCTAAATTATTCTTATACGAAAAAAAGATAGAAACTATACCTTGATTCTCATAAATAAGACATATACTTATGTTTATTTGATTTTATAAGCATTCTCAAAGCCAATGCACTAATGATCCCTAAATTATTCTTATGCACTAATGAATACTTTGCAACATTGTAAAGATCCCTAAATTATTCTTATACGAAAAAAAAAAAGGATAGAACTTACATAAGCAAGTTTATTTTAGATTTCTAATTCAAATTATACCTTGATTTTCATAAGTGAGATATGTATATCTGATAATTTGATTTTATAAACATTCTCTAAACCAATACTATAATGAATATCTTTATACTTTTATAAGGATCTCTAAATTATTTTTATATAAAAAATTTACAAAATTATATATCTTATATAAGAATATATATGTTTCAGCTATTAAAAGATTATTTATTCTCAAAAACAAGGTTTGAAGTCATTAGGTCAAAGTTTACCATGTTAATTACATAAACTAAACTTGGGTGGGGAAGATCCCAATAATTTATGGTGAACACCCAAAATAAACCCATTTAACAAGGCATCATAAAAATTTGCATGTAGTAATACAAAATTTAAGAAAAATAAAACATGTAAATTTTGAATCCATTCTTGAAAATTAAGAAAAATGTCTTTCCATAATCTTGATATGCACTAAACATATATATTTAAAAAACTAAAAATACATATTTAAAATATGAAATAATTCGAAATTGATATTTGGTTTTAAATGTGTGAAACTTTAAACACAATATATTCTAAATGCGTGAAACTTTAAACACAATATATTCTAATTTAGTCTAGTGCCAACTAAACATGATGAAAGTGATAATTCAATTACATTTCATTGAGGGATGTTGTTTGGTAGGAAATATCTTCATTCAATATAATGGATCATTACTATGCAATTTTCCATTTGAGAGAGCAAGAGCATTACTTCTCTCATAAATATGTTGGAACTAAACAAACAAATTATAAAATTATAGTGAGAAAAGATACAAGATGCCAATATAAATTCATTATAAATTAAATAACAAAACAATGGAACACATAAAATATTGCATAGACAGAAACACAAAAAAGCATAAAAAAGAGCTACACAAATATACGTGGTTCACCCAATCTGGGCTATGTCCACAAAGAAATAGCGAGTCCTTCCTTTTATATTATCAAGCAAGCTCAGGGGATACAACCTATAAAAAATCCAATGTAACTTCCTCTTCACTCTCACACTGTCTTATCTTTTTTTCTCTCACACAGAATAATACACAACCACAATACAATTCCCTCATATAAACCGAGGGTTTACTTCTAGGGAAAAAACCCTAAATCAACATAACTTCTACTGCCTGATCTCCTGCTTAATGAAAATCCTAGATTGAATACAAAATTACAATATTCTACAAGGCATTTTTCTCTAAATTTTTCTTTCAATGGTGCTGCCCCTGAACTCCTACTGGGGGGGGGGGGCTCCCTGGACCCCCCTGGCAGCACTAATGGGGGGGCAAACCTCCCCCCACACATGGTCATTAGGGAATGGGATCCAAATGTGGTTGAAACAATACCTTTGAATGAGGAAGATAATTAGGCTCCACAACTAACAAAATCATATATTCATATCTAATTTAATGCAATGATTCATTAACATTTTCAAATCAATATCAAAATGGAACTAATAAAATCTTGCATACATGCATTACAAATACAACTCCACAAACAAAGAAATTTCATTGACGAAGGATCAATTCAATAATTTAAAGTAACCAAGGATGCAAAATTCCATTAGTTATGTTTGATATAGCTACCCTTTTTTCTATCCTTAAAGTTTGAACCAATTTTAATATAGAATTTGGACTAAATATTAGGACAAATTTATTGAAATGTTTGCATCATCTATTATCTAAGCTATATATATATAAGATTGCATAACTAATGCCCTCTCTTTTTCTAGGGAAAACATACATAAGAGGAGGTGTCAATTAACAAGTCCATACCTAATGGGGAGGTATTAAAGGGATGAAAAAGTGGTTGTTTATACAGTTATCTCTATTTTGTAATACATGAAATGCAGTTTATTTTATGCTTATGTGTCTTTATTTTGCATTATTTTGTGTAGTTGCAAGATTTGTTAACATGTTATTTTCGACCATGTTATATGTTTCCCAAATGAAAAGATTTGGTTTGTGCGATAGATGGGGAGGTGAAACATTTTCTGGTTTGAGTGTATTGCATGGAACATATTGTTGGTGTGACGTGATAAAACATAAGTTGGCATGACAAAAGAGAAGTTTGCAGTGATGTGATATGTAAAGTGGAACAAAATCTGTGTTTGATGTGATAAAAGAGAAGTCATTGCGATTGCACAAAAATTGGGGAAGTGTTATATATCACATCAAGGTTATTTTAGTGTGATACACTACAAAGGAGGAAAAATTTATTGATGGGTCCCATCAATAGGTACATTTTAAGGCCCATATCGCTATCTTCTAGCCCATAAAATATTTCCTCACATTAATTTACATTTTTGGCTATAATGTTCTTAGTAGGAAGACTAAAGGATGCTTGTCATACTTTGTGGCCTAATGTGATTTATGTGCAGGAAAGAGAGCATTTTTTATTACATTTATGATGTAGAGGCACGTTTAAAGGAGCTAGAGGAAGTGTCGGAGGCTTGTCCCCTACATTTACTCTCCTTTGACTTAGAGTGATCCCTATAATCACTCACCTACAAATCGAGGTCCACTGGCAGTCGATGAACTCAAGTGCATGAGAGGATCTAAGGGAACTAGATCCATTATTTTCGACGTTTTGGAGGGAAGAAGTCCTCCTTCCAAGGGGACTTCCCCTAGGTCATCTGTTGTATAAATAAACAGGCCTAAGGGCTCATTAGGATTCAAACTTTTGGAGCTAGGAAGAGATATTGAGATCTGTTAAAATTGGAAACCAGGGAAAAACTTCATGTGGGTCATATTATTCATGGCTAATAATATTTTTATTAGATTCCTCTCGTCGAGAGGTGTAGGATTGATATAAAGATCATCCAATTCCGATAAGTATTCATGGAGATATGAATTTATTTTGATTATGGAATTATTATCAAGCCGACCTACAACTCATGTAGGCTAAGAAGCCCAATAGTCGCATCTATTCACCCACCAACATTGTGTATAAATATAAGATGACTTTTCCTCATTTAGACTCACTCATCTCATCACATCTCTCTCTCTCTCTACTGCGCAGATATGAGTCTCTTCTCTACTGCGCTGAAATGGGTCTCTCTCTCTCACACATGTGAAGCCGGAAGCTATTGAATTTGAAGCTGCAACTGCAGAAGTAAAGATTGACTTGTGTGGCCTAGAAGATCTCCTCTTCGGAACTACGCTATAGGTTCATCTGAACCTCCTTTGAAAGCCGCAACTTTTGGTGGTGGAATGAAGTCAATCTGACGAACGGTTTGCAAGATATCGACTGCCCTAGTTTGAAGCCGGAAACTGCTGAAACTGAAGCTGCAACTGCAGAATTAAAGATTGAATTTGCGTGGCCTAGAAGATCTCCTCTTTGGAACTACTCTGTAGGTTCATCTGAACCTCCTTTGAAAGCCGCAACTTTTGGTGGTGGAATGAAGTCAATCCGATGAACGGTTTGCAAGATATCGACTGCCCTAGTTTGACGCCGGAAACTGCTGAAACTGAAGCTGCAACTGCAGAAGTAAAGATTGACTTGCGTGGACTAGAAGATCTCCTCATCTGAATTGTACTGTAGGTTCATCTGAACCTCCTCTGGAAGCCGAAACTTTTGGTGGTGGAATGAAGTCAATTCGACTGTCAGTTTGTGAGATATGGTCTGCCCTAGTTTGATAATGAAGCCGCTAATGCTGATGCTACTGATCTAGGGTTTGCTACTGCTGATATGAATCATATTTATTGTACTATTTCTCTCTGCTGAATTATTGAAGATAAAAGAAGATTTGATCAAAGGGTTTCCCCACACATTGTGGGGTTTGTCCCTGGCTAGCCGCCACATCTTGTGTCTCTTATCTTGGCTTGTTTTCTGTCGATCGTTTAATGTTCTATCTGCACTTTAATTTATGTACATGTGATTGCTAATTGGTGGAATATAATAAGAAAAAGAAGTAAATTGTTATAAGCATAGAACATACCATAACTTAACATGGTATCGGAGCTGAGGTGAAGACAAAGCTCGAGCAAGAGCAAGAGCAATCATTGAAGAGAATATTGGCAAGGCTATCCTAAAAGAACTATGGGGTCCTCAACACTCTTTCCTGTCGAAGACAAGCTCCGTGAGAAAGCTGACTATCACGGATGAAAGATGTCTATCGATCTAACCCTTGAAGATCAAGGAGTGCTGGACCATGTAAGAGGCAATATTGTTGAGCCTTCATCAAATGCATCTGCTGCTGCCTGGAACAAATGGAAAAATGGAGAAGTCAAAACAAAGAAGATCATCCGGGACTCTATCGACAAGCGCTTGGTGGCCTACATCTCTGATCTAGACACCTCCAAGGAAATCTACGACAGACTGGTGAGTTTACTTAAAGTTAATGATGCAAATCAAGTTTTGTTTCTTAGAAATAAGCTGAGGGAAATCAAGAAGGGTAAAGATGAAAGTATGCAAGCATACTTCTTAAGAATCACCGAGATCAAGAACGATCTCCTATCTATTGGGGAAACTATTACTGACAGAGAAATGGCACTCACAACTCTTGAAGGATTACCATATGAATGGTATGTGTTCAGGACTACTCTTCTGAACTATAATGTAATTCCTGGTTTCAAGGAATTAATGGCTAGATGCATTCAAGAAGAAACAAGGGAAGAAGTGTAAGAAATGCCCATGCATAAAGGTCCTCCTGCTGCCTTTTCTTTTCATTCCGGGACTAAATCAAAAGGAAAGGCTGGACCTAAGGCTAGAAGAAAATGACGATGTCACATTTGTGATAAAGCAAGTCACTATGCAAGGGAGTGCCCTGATAGAAAGGACTCACTCTAGGACGATGATCAAAATCCCTCTGATGGCAATCAAAGGAATGACAAATTCAACAGCAAAGGTAAGAGGAGAGCTGGGAATCAAGGAAGAGGACAAGCATTCAAGAAGGCCAAAAATTCCAGGATGTATTAAATGCACCTGACCTCAAAAAGAACCTAGTGTCCATCTCAGGAACGGAAGACAAAGGCTACAAGGTAACCTTCAGCGATGGCAAGGTATGTATGTGGAAAAATAATGTTAAAGATGCCTTTACTCTTGGGTTTAGTGTTGATTCATTATATCAAGTCGATGGAACTCTGCTAGGTGTCATGTCTTATGACACATCTCTTCAGTCCGAACTTTGGCATTAGAGGTTTTCCCCTCTTCATTATAAAGCTATACTCGGTGTAAGACAAATGGTGTTAGGGATGCCCAAATTCTGAATAAAGAATGAAGGTGTATGTCCAGGATGTGCTGAAGGAAAGCTCAAAAGGGGACCATTCCCCTCAAGCCAAAGCAAGACCTCTGATATATTACAATTGGTTCACTCAGGCATACCTCAGGTTGGCATTAAGAAGGAGAATACTACACCACATACTCCTGAGCAGAATGGTGTGGTGGGAAGGAAGAACCGCACGATGATGGAAGCTGTCTGGGCCATGCTACATGATCAAAGACTTTTGATGTTTCTATGGGCTGAAACTACAATCACCGTCGTATAATTACAAAATTGATGCCCTCATCAAGCATTGGGTTCCAAGACTCCTAAAGAAAAGTTCACTGCAAGGTGAACAATCTTTCGACTTTGAGGAGCTCTCAAGAAGCCAACACCAGGGAACCGAAAGAAAAGGATGATGAATCAATGCCTAATGTAGAAGAACCCATGGATCTAATAGATTCTCATCCACATGAGCCTTCCTCTTCTAGGAAGAGGCCTTCATGGCTTAGGGGGATACTTGATGATGCTAAAGGACATGCTGCACCCTGAGGAACCTTCCGTCAAAGTAAGAAACTTAATAGGTATCAAGGATACCTGACCATCATGAGCACGATCATACAAAATGAGCCTTCATCATTCTCAGATGCCGTCAAGCATCAAGTATGGAAGGATGCTATGACCGTAGAATATGAGTCTATTATGGAGAATGATGTCTGGGAAGTAGTTCCCAGACCCTAGACAAGACAATTGTTACTTCAAAATGGCTTTGCAAGATAAAGCATGCAGCAGATGGAAGCACAAAAAAGTATAAGGCTCGTTTTGTTGCTCGAGGTTTCTCCCAAAAGGAAGGTATAGACTATGATGAGATATTTGCACCTATTGCCAGATATACGACCATCCGCTCGATCATAGCCCTTGCCGCTTCACAAGGATGGAACCTCCATCAAATGGATGTCAAGACTACGTTCTTGCATGGCTCGATCAAAGAAGAGGTCTACGTGGAGCAACCCGAAGGATTTGAGATTTATGATCGAAAATCTCATGTATACAGGTTGAAGAAAGCTCTCTATGGGTTGAAGCAAGCACCCCGAGCATGGTATGAGAGGATCGATAGCTACTTGATGAAGCTGGGATCCACTAGGAGTGAAGCCGATCCTAACCTTTACTTTAAGGTTGAAGATGACAAGCCTCTCATACTGGTATTGTATGTGGATGACCTCTTTCTAACAGGTGCAGACCCTCTCATTCACAAATGTAAGAGGGAGCTGGCCTCTGAATTTGAAATCAAAGACCTAGGACTGATGCACTACTTCCTAGGACTTGAAGTATGGCAGAAGCCAAGGGAAATTTTCCTATCTCAAGGGAAATATGTGGTAAAGATATTGGAAAGGTTTGGTATGATGGACTGCAAGCCTGTGACTACCTCGAGGATCTTAACTTTTAGAAGTTATATGGTAGTGATGTCGAACCAGATTTGGGAAATGCCTCTGAGTTTCATAAACTCATTCGCATTGATGTTCTTGGTGAACCTCCGTTCGAACATATTTTTTGCAGTTAGCATTTTGAGCTCATATTTGGTTGAGCCTCACTGGATTGATGCCAGGAATCTTCTGAGATGTCTTCAGGACACAATCTCTCATGGATTAAGATACATTTTCGGAGATGTGAGACTACTTGGATATACTGATGTTGATTGGGCAGGCAGTGTGGTGGACCGTAAGAGCACTTCCTGGTGCTGTTTCACCTTGGGATTTGCTTCGATATCCTGGATGAGCAGGAAGTAGAAGTCGGTGGCTTTGAGCACTGCTGAAGCAGGATATATTGTTGCTAGCATAACCTCGTGTAAGGTAGTCTGGTTGCGAAAGCTCTTCAGTGAGATGTTTGGATTTACATTGGATACCACTATGATTCTCTACAACAACCAAAGGTGGGATTCGATTATTGAGGAATCCCGTATTCATCGATTGCTCCAGCAGATAGACATCATCTTGGATATGGTAAGTTGATGAGCAAGGAGGCTCCATTGCATTAAGATGATGTACATGTTGATACACCTTGTCAAAGCCCCGAGGAAAGATCTAATCTGTGATTTTCCCAAACTACTTGGAGTCGGTAAGAAACCCTTGTACAAGGGTCCTACATGTTGCATACATTGAGCTCTGGGAGCTCTGAGGGCTTGCGGTTATTACTGGAGCAACATACGACCACAGGGTGACTCACTCTCCCCTAGTGGTGCACACTGGAATAAGATGATTCGCTCTCTTGTGGGACAAGATGATTCGCTCTCTTGTGGAACAAGATGATTCGCTCTCCTGTGTAGCAGGATGATTAGTTCTCCTGTGAGGCCTGGATTGATGTGTTCTCCATGGCGGCCTGAATTGATGTGTTCTCCATGGAAATTGTAGCAGGATTGATGTGTTCTCCTGTGAGGCCTGGATTGATGTGTTCTCCATGGCAATTGTAGCAGGATTGATGTGTTCTCTTGTGAGGACAGGATTGATTAGTTCTCCTGTCGAGGCATCCTACCCATGTAGTCTGGGACTCATGGGAAGTACCTCTCATCTGATCAATGAGCAGGGAAATGAAGTTAGGGACCATAGTAGTACCGATGGACACATCGTTGTAACTACTGTACTCCCTATGCTAGGATGACCTCCATTGATCTGGGATCAATGATACTGGTCTGGGACCAGTGGTAGGAGTTGTACCATAATATGACGCTGACTTCAGGTCGGTTGAGACTGGTCTGGGATCAGTGGTACATACTCTAAGACTGACTTTGAGTCAGTGGAGGATGATATTGGTCTGGGACCATTGGAGTTGTACTCACTATGACGCTGACTTTGGGTTGGTTGAGACTGGTCTGGGACCAGTGGTACATACTCTGAGACTGACTTTGAGTCAGTATGATACATCCTCGATCATTTCTTCTTCTTCATAATTCGGACAAAAGCAGAGTAGAAAAGAACAATGCAAGAGCAGAGCAGAACATAACAAAACAGTACAGATCAGTGCAGGGCAGAACAAGCCAAAGCAGAACAGGAAAAATAGAGTAGAGCAGGGCAAGGGTTAGGCTTTATAAGGCAGTGCATTTTATGGATGAATAGTAATGACCGATAGACAGATTGCAGATGAAGTTCTCCATGGTTGAGAGGGAGTGTAAAAATTGGAAACCAGGGAAAAAATTCATGTGGGTCATCTTATTCATGGCTAATAATATTTTTATTAGATTCCTCTTGTCGAGAGGTGTAGGATTGATATAAAGATCATCCAATTCCGATAAGTATTCATGGAGATATGAATTTATTTTGATTATGGAATTATTATCAAGCCGACCTACAACTCATGTAGGCTCAGAAGCCCAATAGTCGCATCTATTCACCCACCAACGTTGTGTATAAATATAAGAGGAATTTTCCTCATTTAGACCCACTCATCTCATCTCATCCCTCTCTCTCTACTGCGCAGATATGAGTCTCTTCTCTACTGCGCTGAAATGGGTCTCTATCTCTCACACATGTGAAGCTGGAAGCTATTGAATTTGAAGCTCCAACTACAGAAGTAAATATTGACTTGTGTGGCCTAGAAGATCTCCTCTTTGGAACTGCGCTGTAGGTTCATCTGAACCTCCTTTGAAAGCGGCAACTTTTGGTGGTGGAATGAAGTCAATCCGACGAACGGTTTGCAAGATATCGATTGCCCTAGTTTGAAGCCGGAAACTGCTAAAACTGAAGCTACAACTACAGAAGTAAAGATTGACTTGTGTGGCCTAGAATATCTCCTCTTTGGAACTACGCTGTAGGTTCATTTGAACCTCCTTTGAAAGCTGCAACTTTTGGTGGTGGAATGAAGTCAATCCGATGAACAGTTTGCAAGATATCATCTGCCCTAGTTTGAAGCCGGAAACTGCTGAAAGTGAAGCTGCAACTACAGAAGTAAAGATTGACTTGCGTGGACTAGAATATCTCCTCATTTGAACTACGCTGTAGGTTCATCTGAACCTCCTCTGGAAGCCGAAACTTTTGGTGGTGGAATGAAGTCAATCCGACTGTCGGTTTGTGAGATATGGTCTGCCCTAGTTTGATAATGAAGCCGCTAATGCTGATGCTACTGATCTAGGGTTTGCTACTGCTGATATGAATCAGATTTATTGTACTATTTCTCTCTACTGAATTATTGAAGATAAAAGAAGATTTGATCAAAGGGTTTCCCCACACATTGTGGGGTTTGTCCCTGGCTAGCCGCCACATCTTGTGTCTCTTGTCTTGGCTTGTTTTCTGTCGATCGTTTAATGTTCTATCTGCACTTTACTTTATGTACATGTGATTGCTAATCGGTGGAATATAATAAGAAAAAGAAGTAAACTGTTATAAGCATAGAACATACCATAACTTAACAAGATCCAAGTACTTGAGACTGTTATTTCCATTTTGATATGATGTATTTGAACTCCATTTTCTGTTAATGAAAGATTCATTGTTGGTCTACATTTGAGTTAACTTTGGAGGGATGAGACCCTTGGGTTAGGGCCCAACCCAAAGGCTCTAGTCTCTCTTATGTATTTTATTTTGTCATTGATTAAGTAGTGACACTTCTTTCCTTGTTTAAACAGAAGTTAGATTTCAAAAATTGTGGTTGCAGGCCTAATTACCACCTCTCTTGTGGGAAGTGTGGGTGAGGAGTCTACAACAACAAGCCAAAAATATTTGTTTGTTTTCCTTTCAAAGTTGCTAGGATTTGGTTTATAGTTCTCTTGCATACTCTATTTCTACATCCTATAAGTTAATATCATGCCTTTTCATATGGATTAGATGCATGTTGTAGGAGTATCTCTTGATGAAATAAAATTCAACTCATCCTTTCCATCTTGATTTGTTGTAATTTTATCATTAGATTTATGTGCTTTCCAAGAGTAAAAAGGGGTTGATTGTTAGTCTATAGGTACTACCAATGAATTGCAGGGATTGGTACACTCATCCTACATCCATTTTCTCATTACCGTCTTCCTTCTTAACACCTCCTACTACTCTCAAATTCTATCATCGAGATCATCTTTTCAGGGTTATTGGGGAACATCGTGAGCATGTACTTTTATACAAGATGGTCCTTTGAAGGGTGCTAAGCTTTGAAAAAGGCCTCACACATTATTCATACACCCTCATCTACCTTATCCCAACTTTGAAACACCTTTCTCACCCTTATAATGCTCTCAGATCCAATCTTGTAGCAAAACAAGGATCCTTTTAGCATCATGTAGAAGTCTTATAAAATTGTCTAAACTTAGCCAAATTTACTCTAAGATATTGATTTTTTCATTTTGGGATTGAGTAATGACCTATAGGCATTGAATCCATGATTTGGGAGACCCAAGGACCACTCTAGGCCCATCCTTCCTTCATTGCAAGTACATAACAACAATTTGAATTGGTAGACTAAATTGTACATTTGAATCACACAACTTATTCTTTTATGCAATGTGTAAAGACTCTGTATGCAAATAGATTAGACCTATTTTATTTTTAAATTTATGTCCATATATTTTCTAGTCACTCTCTTTAGATCAAGTTTCCTCTTTCAAGCAATTTTTCACATTGTACAACTGGTTCTGCAAGTAGAGTACATATTTAATTTTTTCAAGTAGAATAACATGGTTCACTTCTACAATTAAGTCCAGTATTTCTTTTCCTGCAATTGTAGTTAGCTTTTACATTTGATGAATGACACTTTCATTTCTGAAATTAGGTTGATGTTTACCTTCCTGCAAGTAGAGTAGATTCTTGTCTTTTCATGCAAGTTCCCTTTGTAAGCTAGTTGGAGGAGTGGTATCTGCATACATTGATTTGATTCAATGATTGAAGGTGACATGTGTAGAACTTGACCTACTATGCATATAACATTATCACCTCTAAGTTTGCATGAACCCAGGTTGATAATTTAAGTTGGTAGCCTTGGGAGTTGCAGAATTATTGTTGCAATACTATGGCTCATCACTTTTTGGTTCCGTTGCTGAGGAGGTGTCCAAGTAGGTGTTGTTTCTACTTAGAAGTTGTTGTTGTTTTTTTTTTACTATTTTGCATTAGTACTATCGATTTGAAAAACTTAAAAAAAATTGAAAGAAAATAAGAGTTAGTCCTTTCATGCTTTGTAGGAGAAGGGACAATCAAGGGAAATTCCTACCAAAAACCCCCACCCCTTAAAGCAACCAACCATAATTCTTGTTTGGTGGTTGTGAAATTACTTTGGGTGAGAAACCTAAAACCTTTGAAAAACCACTAGGGGAGGAGGAGCCTATATTACCTATCCAAGACATGGCTGAAAATAGACAAAATGAGTTCTTTCCCTTCCGAGAGAGTAATGGGAAGGTCAGGATGAAGAATATCCACCCTACTTCCGTTCCACACATTCATGTTTGAGTTTCTTTTTGTGTGTAGGACCTATGACCATACCTCTAATGTAAAAAAGCTGAAATTGTTTCCATCCACCCTCAAAGATGCAGCCTTGTGTTAGTTTATGGGCTTACCTGAAGGCAACGTTACTACCTGGGAAAAAATGCAGAAAGTATTTAATGAGAAGTATAGGGATTACTATAGGTCCAAAGAGAGAAAAGATGAAATATTTAGGATGAAAGTAGGGGCTAAATGAATCTTTAGAGGACTATGAGGAAAGATTCCATCTCAAATATAGGATGGCTAATTGTACCCTTGACTCTGAGTCACTCAAACTAGTACTTCTTCGAGGGATTGGGGGGATGTAATGGAGACCCTCAATATGATGTCTGGTGGGGAAATTTACCATTTGACCTATGATCATCAAGACACTATTAAAGAACCATTCTAGGGCTACTAGGAAAAAGGGAAGGTCCAGCCAAAGCTTGACTAACTCCTCTTCCTCAACCTCAACCATTAAGAATGATATAGGGATAATTTTGGAGGACTTCAAAAGTGAAATGTTGGATAATTTTTGGCTTGCTCAAGACTATTTTGTCTCACATGGGTACATGTGCATATTATAATGTAACATCTTATAAAAGTGAAATACCAAGTTTCGATGGTCGAATGTAATAGTCATGTAGTAGTTGAAGAGTCATGAGGGTAAGTAAAGAGTTACGAAGGGGAATGTCAAGGGTCACCCCACCCTTTGTTATTTATAGAACCTCATAACTCATTGTACAATATTTTAGGAGCCAAGCTTCCGATAGGTGTATCTTAGAGAAAGCTTGGAGTGTATTGTAACGAGCCTTGGCTTCTCCACAGTGTAGAGATAATATATCTCTTTAGAGGAGTAGGTGGCAATGATCGTAACATTCCTCTATTAGAACTAGTGGTTGGTCATGGTTGCAAGTATGATTGGAACTTTCACTTTATTAATATAATAGAGCCAACACATTTCATGCATATGTTATTATTGTATTTCAGTTTCCTTGGTTACTCTAATGATATATGTAGTTGTTTGCTTATGCATGTATTTATGGACTCTTTCTATATATGTATGTATAAATCTTACTGAGATGTGCTATTGGTTTAACCATCACATTGGATAATTGGTTCACCTACCTTCCAGCTTGTGATGTATCTTCTCTCGCATGTTCCCTTCCAAGCTGCGTGTTTCCATAGGTTTCCAAGGGGCACACTTATTCCACTTTCCATGTGTTATAACCCTTCATGCACCTTCCTTAGCTTGCTGCATTGGTCACACCTTTGATACCAACAAGGACATCTTGCTTGCTTATGCCTGAAACTGTGGTCAAGGCGATACCATACGACCCACTATTGGGATTCCTACACCAAACAGTCTAAGGTCTAATTGGGATTTCTTACTGGGGAGATCCCCTGACATGTTGGCGGGTCCAACACCGTCAACACTCTCCAAAGAACCCATATGTACTCCTCAAGTATTTGGGGGGTCTGCACCGCCATCTGCATGAGCAAGTGATTTCTTTTAAAACCCAAAATGGTGGACGAGGTTTCTGTACAGGCACAATACCTGGAGAACATAGGCCTGAAAAGAGTGCAATCAAGTGGATCAAAGCAAAAGAAGCAACAAGACGCTTCTAAGGATGGGAAGAAGAAGCACAAAGGGGGAAAATATAAAAAGACGACAACCACAACACACCAGTGCAAAGATCCTAGCAACCAATGTAACCACTGCAACAATTATGGTCATATAGAGGAGAAGTGTTGGAAATTGCATCTAGAGTTGAACCCGAAGAACAAGAAGAAAGATAATAACAAGAAGAATCTCATGGTCACTGATTCAAGCAACCAAGTTGAAAGAAGCTCAAACATGGATGACAAGATCGTTTGTACATCAGTGCAAAAGGAGGTAAATTTGAGTAGCCTTCAACAATTTGAGTAGCTTTCAACAACATGAAGAGAAAGAAATGACCAAAATCTTCCATGTAAAGATACAGGTCAAAAATATGAAGTTGATGCTCTCTTTGACTCAAGATCGTAGGAAAATATCATTGCAGGAGATATGGTCATGGAGTTGGGGCTGGAAGTTCGTGATCATCCAAATCCATATACACTAGGATGGGTACATAAGGATGCAAAGCTAAAGGTAACAAAAAAATGTAAAACTAGATTTGTTATCAATGTTGATTTTATTGATGAAGTAGATTTGGATGTGGTTCCCCTTGATGTATGTGGAGTCGTGTTTGGGAGTCCATACATGTACATATGTGATGCAATATTCATGAAGAAAGCTAACCAATACCTACTCATCAAGGATGGAAAATTGTTTATCATCAATGCACACAAAGGCAAGTCGAAAATTTCATTGGTAAGTGCCAACCAAGCCAAGAAATTGATCAGTTCTAGAAAGAAGTATGTTTTACTATTTTTAAGAGAAAATCAGTCTGTAGAGGAGTCAATAAGAGGCAAGGCATCCGTAGAGGAGTGTAATAAGAAACAAAAACAATAATTGGAGGAGTTGTTATAGGCTTACAAGGACGTGTTCGAAGAGCCTAAAGGGCTACCCCATGAGAGAGAAGTGGAGCTCGAGATCCGGCTATTTCCAGACTCCCCATTGCCAAATATTGGGTTGTACAGACAGTTTGTTATAGAAGCAAGTGAGGTGAAGAAACAGTTGCAGTAACTACTGGAACAAGGTGTCATTTGACCGAGTACATCACCATGTGGGTCACCCATCATCATTGTGCTGAAGAATGATGGGACTTGGTGGATGTGTATAGATTACAAGGCGTTGAATAAAATCACGCTCAAGAATAGATGATTTGCTAGATTAGTTGCAGCAAGAAATTTTTTTCATCAAGCTGGACTTGAAGTCTAGATATCACCATGCTCGAGTCAAAGAAGAAGATACATGGAAGACCGCCTTAAAAACCAGGCAAGGTTTATATGAGTGGTTAGTTATGCCATTTGGCCTATGTAATGCACCAACTACATTTATGATATTAATGAATTATGTAAGGCGCCTTTTTATAGATTCATTTTTTATTGTCTATTTAGATGATATAATGGTATAGATTTATACCTGGAAGGATCATATTTCAAATTTGACGTAGGTGCTGGAAACATTGAAGAAGGACTAGGTGCTAACAAATCTCAAGAAGTGCGAGTTTTCGTAAAAATCCTTGGTGTATTTGGGATATGTGATTGGTGGAGGATAATTGAAGATAGATCCCTCCAAGATGGAGGCCGTCATGAAATGGCTGGTGCCTACTAATGTTACTGAGGTTAGAAGTTTCATTGGAGCAACACAATACCTGAGGAAATTCATAACCTCATTTTGATCAGTAGCAGCACTGCTCCACACCAAAACAACAAGTGGCAAGAGTTTCCAGTGGGGAAAAGGTCAGTAGAAGGATTTCGATGAGTTAAAGAAGAAGATTAGTGAAGCACTGGTTTTGGCATTACCAAACCTGCAATGGCCCTTTGAAGTGGAGATAGATGTGAGTGGGTATGCTATGGGAGTTGTCTTGATGCAGGGAGGAAAGCCTGTATGTTACCATTTTGAAGTTTTTCATGGGGCAGTGATTAAATACCCTACCTATGATAAGGATCTCTATGCCATGGTGCAAGTTGTGAAGAAGTGGAAGCATGATCTGATGGGAAAGGAGACAATAATCCACACAGATCACTAGCCGTTATAGTACTTGCAGGCCCAAAAAAAGATACAATAGAACAGGAGTTACAATTGGATGGGTTTTTTTACAATAACTTCATTTGGTGATCAAATATAAGACGGGAAACACAAATATTTGGCCAATATGCTTTCAAGGCCACTGACATCAAATATTGCAACTTTGGGGACTCTTATGCACATGGAGCCATTCACCCTTGAAGCATATAGAGAGGCATATTCAGAATATGAGGACTTCAAGGAGGGGTATTAGCAGTTCCAAAGTTAGAGTCATGTGCACGATGGTGACAACACTAATGACTACCATATCCAGGATGGGTTACTCTACAGGCTAGATAAGCCACGTGTTCCTAAACATGAGTGTTTGCAGTTGATTAGAGAGGCTCACACCTCCAAGGTTGTAGGGAACTTTGGTGTAGGGAAGATTGTGGCTAACTTGCAGAGGTATGTGTGTTGGCCCATGATGCAAGAGAAAGTAGCTAGGTTCATAAGAGGATGCATGCTTTGTTGTACTAGCAAGCCTAGCAATAGGAAACAGGGTCTGTATCATCCCTTACTTGTACCTACTCATCCTTTGGAAATAATTTCCATGGACTTTGTGGAAGGTTTACTGACAAATAGGAAGGGACATGACTACCCGTTCATGGTAGTTGATAGGTTCAACAAGATGTGTGTTCTGATTCCTTGTAAAAAGATCATCAAAGGAAAAGAAGCAACAAACTTGTTCTTTGGACACGTCTAGGTACACTTTGGGATACCAAGGAGAATCATTTTAGATATGGATACAAGATTTCTCAGTGCATTGTGGACTACATTGTGGGAGAAGATGGACATGAAGTTGAAGAGATCTATAACATTCCATCCACAGACAGATGGGCAGATAGAAGTAGTCAAGAGGACTTTTGAGCAGCTTTTGAGAGGTTACAACTAGAAGCATCCGAATACCTTAGATGAGAATCTGATATATATACAACATTATTATAACAGAGCGGTCCACACTTCTACAGGAAAGTCCCCATTTGAAACTTGTTTTGGATATTTTCCACTTTCACCTTTGGATATTGCATATGGGAAGCAAGGAGGAGTGAAGGAAGACCTTACATGAGATGCTTTGAGGGATGAAAATTTTATAGAGAAGATTAGGCAAATCTGTATACAGGTATAAGAAAAACTATAGAAGTTGTAGGAGAAGTATAAGGCTAAACATGATCAACACAAAACAGAGAAATCATTCAAGGTGGGAGACAGAGTATGGCTACAATTGAATAAGGAGAGGCTGCATGGGCCTGGTAAGAAAATCAAGGCTCTAAGATATGGTCCCTTTGAGATACTGGAAAAGGTAGGTGATAATACTTACTGAATCAGTTTACCACCATATATGCGCATTTACTCAGTTGTAAATGTAGATAATTTGTAACTCTATGAGCCTTCCATGATAGATCAGAAAGAGGAACAAGTCCTACCTTCTGTGGAGGATTTGGCACCACATGCTCAGGTAGAGTTGAAAAAAGATATAGTTTTGCAGAAGAGGTCCAGAACTACAAGACATGGACAACATGACCTTTGGTAGATTGGGTTGAAGGGACAACTTCCATGCAAATCTAAATGGTACACCAGAGAGAAGGTGGAGGAAAAATTTCCTCACCTCATCAAGTAAAATCTTTTGGGGACCAAATCTTCCGAAAATGGGGAGGCGTGATCCAAATTAGATCATTATATTGTTTTTCATCCAACTCGATGCATTTGGAGTGGGAAAGTGGAGGAATTAGCTCAAGAGACCGTTTTTATTGGCGGGACCCTCTTTGGACAAATGAGGTTTGAAACCTTCTGGGAGCATTTTGAGGTATCAAACGACATTTTTTGGGAGTAAAAAATTGGTTCTTAAGTGAAACACCTTTTCATATTGTTCTGCACATAGAAAGATTTCCAACGACGCAAGAATCGTGTCAATCGGAGTCTATATGCAAAAGTTATGCCACTCAGAAGTTGACCTTCCTTCTTTCACACGTATAGTTCTGGAGGATGCTACATCAGCCCCCATTATTCATGGAAAAGGGGCTAGCCATGTGTTTGTGATGTAGAAGACTCTAGAAGAGTCTATTTTGTAACTCTAGTTAAGAGTTGATGTAGTCAAACTTAACAACTAGTAGGCTATCGGGTTGTGTTATAACCAGGCCACTAGGAGGAAGAGGCATTCCATTCTTTCGAGAGAATTATGTTCCATAGATGAGAAAAGATAGCCAGGAGAGATAGGAGGTAGAATGCACAGAGAGGATTTGTGCACTATAGCAGCCCACGGGCCACAAACATTACTTCTTTGTATCTGCATCCATATTTCCAGACAAAGAAAGAGAGCGAAGCAACCTCACCTTCCAGCTGCGTTTTCTCCTGAAAGGGTTTCCTAGAGAGCATATCTTGTGTCTTATGTGTGCGTGAGCTTGTTTTATTCGTTCTCTACTTTTCTGCATGACTTATATTCGCATGCATGCACTAATTACAGTAAAATATATAGATCTACAAATTAAGTAAAATTGTAATAGTGTAGAATCTCATATTTTTAATATAATATTATCGATCTATTGTGATGAACCGTCCAATGGAATATCCACGAAAGTTTACAAATCAGAAACTTATCTCAAGTTTTCCTCAACATGAGGCTAAATAAGAGGGAGACTTTACTGGTAGGATTAAACAAAAATGTTTGTATATTTCATTCGTGGAGGAAATGCATCATTTATGTTTTCTAATCAAAAGTTAGAAAAACTAATTTATATATTCCCTATACATTGAAAGGCAGGGACTAGTAAAGATAATCACCATGATATTAATTTCCAATAAAATAGTCAAATGAAGTAATAATCTAAACATACATTAAAGTTTTAGCAAACATGGTACTTTAAATTTGTGTTTAAACAACTAACAATTCACCAATCAATAAAACACTCGCAAGACCTTGTTTCATTTTCTATTGGTTTTCCATTTCCATAATGGTATAAAAATAAGAAATATAAAGTAGTACTTTAGTGGTTAGGAAAAAATAGATTGTGATACCTTGATGCCAATGTTATGAGCTAAGGAATGCTTTGCACACATTCCCGCTAAATATTAACTAAAACAAGCAACCTTTCTACTAAATATGTTATTACAGATTTCTTATAGAATTTATAAGAATAATTTTAGAACCATTCTTCGATAAAATTTCTAAACTTATATTAGTGATTTTAGAAAACCTTTCACAAAACTATTTTGAAATTTTAGGTAGAGGAGGAATGACCTGTTGTAGAGTTTTATGAACCCAACGTTTCAGACTACCAAGTGAGTCCATCATCAGGGGAGAATGCGTCAATAGATATTCTTAAAATCATAATGATGTATCCAAGAGCTAAAATTAGGGTATATATATAAGTTATTAAACAAAAGAAATAAGAAAATAGGTCGGCTCTTATCTTTTTAATTAATTAATTAATTAAATTATTTATTATTATTATTATTATTATTATTAATTAATTAATTTATTCAAAGGGATAACTTAATCGAATAATTTTATTATCTATAGAAATAATTATTATGTTTATTAATTCTATTTTAAATAGTTGGTTCAATTGATTCATTAATTTGTTTAAATAATAAATTAATTTGTTTGATTAATCAAATTAATTAATTTCATTATGTATTCATTATTAATATGTTTATTCATTTATTTACATTATTAATTTATTAATTTGATTAATTAATTCATTAATTAATAAGTTTACACGGATAGATTAATTACTTATTTTTCTATTTCTTGAATTAATTATTAGGTTTAATAAATTTATGAAAAATTAATTTTTATTTTTTATTTTATTTTATTTTTTTATTGATTAATTACTATGTTTTACTAATTAACTAATTTTTGATAGTTAATCAAACAAATAGATTAGTTAACAAATTTATTATTATTTAATATATATATATATATATATATATTTAATTTTTTAATAAGTTTAATAATTTAATTTAATGTACTTATTTCTTTATTTAATTATTTATTTATTTGATTAATTTGTTTTATTTGCTTAATTTATTTATTTATTTACTTATTTTTTTATTTTTTGGTTTTAGTGAGTTATTTATCTATAATTTCTAGAGTTTATTTATTATTATTATTATTATTATTATTTTTTTTGAAGAATTGAGTAATTACACATATATGCATTCTATTAGTTATTTTTTTATGATATCAAATGATTCTATGTGAAGAAATCTATTACTAAATTATGTTTATGATTGTTAATTAAATGTATTGTTTAAGGAGGATATTACATAATTGATGATTTTATTATTTGTTTATTTTTACCTTTTTAAAGTTTTTAAGGGAATATAGTTAGTTATTGGCTTTTAAGGTTTCAATTAACGGTTTCCAGGTGTTGCTTAGTTTTAATCCATCATCTCGGTTTAGGTTATTCTTCCTTTTTTCTATTTCAATGGCTTCCTTGATTTTCCTTTTGAGATAGTGGTCTTCTTTTCTAACCAGTTTGACGTCTTCTATGCCGATGTAATGAGAGGAAGAGTGAACATGTTCAGCTAAGGCTGATTTAGAGGTCCTTTCTCTTCTTAGGTCAGCAGTGTGTTCTTTAATTCTAATATTAACAGACCTACCCGTTTCGCCTATGTATTCTTTACCGCATGAGCAAGGAATCACATAAATACCTTTTTGATGCTTAGGGTTTATGGGATCCTTGACAGAGTTGAATAATTGTCTGATAGTATTAGCAGGGTTGAATGCTACATTAATGTTATGTTTATTAAGAATTTTAGAGATTTTATCAGTGGTGCCTTTTATGTATGGAAGAGAGACTTGAGGAGTGGATAAATTTTGATTTTTAATATCTTTGTTAATCTTGTTTAGGGATAGGTGCATAGCTTTCTTGATGGTATTTCTATTGTATCCGTTTAGTTCAAACACCTTGTGAACATGGTTAAGCTCATCATTTAGATGGTCTGCATCAGATATTCTGGCCGCCCTAGTAGTTAAGGTCCTAATGATGCCAATCTTCTGTTTAGGGTGGTGATGGGAATTTGCATGAAGATATCTTTCTGTATGGGTTTTCTTTCTGTAGACTTGGAAACCAAGAGACCCATCTCTTTTAGTTAGAAGGATATCGAGAAAGGGAAGTTGGTTGTTGTTTTCAATTTTAATAGTGAATTTTATATGGTCAGAGAGGCTATTTAAGTGATTGAGGAATAGGCCAAGTTTTTCTTTTCCATGACTCCACTTGGAAAATATGTCGTCAACAAACCTTTTCCATTCTTCAGGGGTGTAAGGAAATGACCTAAGAGATTTCTGTTCAAAGTGCTCCATAAAGATGTTGGCAATTATGGGGGATAGAGGAGAGCCCATAGCCACACCATGAGTTTGTTCATAAAATTTACCTTTGAAGCTGAAGTAAGAGGATTTCAAGCATAGTTCCAGAAGATCCACAGTTTCTTTATCAGTGATGTTTCTCATGATCTCAATGGCTTCATCAATAGGAATCATGGTATAAAGGGATACAATATCAAAGCTAACCATAAGGTCTTCATCTTTCATTTCTATGTTATTAATCCATTGAACAAACGAATAGGAGTCTTTAATATAAGAAGGGGTATTGCCAGACAGGGGTCTGAGTTTTTTGGCTAAGTGCTTTGCCAAAAGGTAAGTAGGGGAACCTATGGTATTAACTATAGGTCTGAGAGGAATGTTAGGTTTATGGACTTTAGGAGCTCCATAAATTCTAGGAATAATGGAACTATTAGGAATGATTTTCTTTTTTGTGACATCATCCAACGATGATTCTTTGATTTTCTTAGTTACTTCATGCATGATTTTCTCACTGGGATCTTTATTGATAATTTTATAGCATCCACTATTATTTAAATGTTCTTCCATTTTATTGTCATACTCTATTCTATTCATGATTACAGTAGCATTGCCCTTATCAGCTTTTAGGATGACTATGCTTTTATTTTTCCTGAGGTTGTTTAGAGCTCTTTTTTCTTCTCTGGAAATGTTAGATGTAGGTGGTTTAGAGGTTCTCAGAATTTTTGCAATATCTTGTCTGATTTCTTCACTTTTTGCTATATCTAGGTTTTTAATAGCTACTTCAATATTACTGATGACTTCCTCTATAGGAATTTTATTCGGGGTTATGGCAAAATTTAGACCTTTTTTCAAAATGGATTCAGTTGCATAATCAAGACTAATGTCTGATAAGTTAATGACTTGGGCTTTGTCTGAATTTAAACTGGTAGATGGCCTGATGGTTTTATCTACATTATTGCTCATATCTACGCTATTCTCATCAGTTGATTTATACCTTTGTATTTTCTTAACCTTTATAGTTGGGTTGTCAGCATATGGAATAAGCGGATTTTGCTGCTTTTTTTGAGCTGTTATGGTGAAGGTGTCACTTTCATTTGCCACCATATCTTCATTTATACCCACGCTGCTCCATTTTTTATTTATACCTGTGCTGTTTATAACATTAGAATCTAAACAGGCTTGCGTTTCAAGATGAGGTACAACGGATTGTATTATGGAGGTATCCTCTCCGTTTATCAAGTTTTCTCCCCACGCATTCTTGAAATTATCTCAATGAATCAACTTGCACAATCAAGTCCTAAGACAAATGTGAAAAAACTTCTAAATTTTCTCAAGAATCAAACATTCAAGGAATTTTCATCGAAGTCAACATATTTTAAGGCCATTTATCTCCTTCAATCTCTTTTAGTGATGAATTAAGCTTCAACATATTTAACTCTTTATTCATAGAGGAGGTCCACTTTCAAAACACAACCATTAGGCCAAATGGTTTTGAATTTTACATCTTCCTTAAACCTAATTGTTTCTCTTATTATTTGTGCTCTTGTCTTCACAAAACTTCAACTAACAAGAAACACTTGTATGGGGTTTAATAAATTGATGACCAAGATTGTTAGAAGATGTGCTAACCCTTAGGATTAGAATTATTTCAAATCAATTTTCCATCCTAAATATAAAGGTTTATTACAACACGCTTCTAAGATGCCCATGACTAGAGGGAATATTGGTGGTTCCTTGCACCTTCTTGTGGAGCTCTTGTTCCCTCATGAAAGGAAGACTCATGTGGTCAAGCATAAACCAATGCCCTACTCCATGGGATGAAAATTTATAGTGTTGACACAATCCTTCATCTTATTTGTTTTCTCTTTCATTGGTCCTTTTGTAAAAAATATTCCTTCCTCAGAGGTCAATCTTCCCTCTCATCTTTTTACTCATTTGCGTCATCTTTTGGGTTTTATCATTAATAAAATATTTGATAATTTAGATTATGAAGTCCTTGAAAGTGACTTTAACCTTGAATCCCCTCCTAAATGGCCCTTGTGCTCAAAATATTTTTTTGAGTATTCAAATATTATATCTATGTATAATATTTTAACTAAATATTTAATTTGAAAGATTATATATATAATTTAAAAAATATCATTTCTTATTAAAACTTGTAAAATTTAAGAAATTATTATTAAATTTAATCATACTTATATAGAAAATTAGCAAATCATTACATTTTTTTTTATGAATACCTTTATCCT
Organism: Pinus tabuliformis; assembly: GCA_031772625.1. Lineage (NCBI taxonomy): Eukaryota > Viridiplantae > Streptophyta > Pinopsida > Pinales > Pinaceae > Pinus > Pinus tabuliformis. Next base: position 708,040,826 of record CM062806.1, on the reverse strand, counting down.
TGTATAAATATTGGTACATGATATTTTTTTACTTAACCATTCTTACAATGTGTTATTATTATTACATATCTTAATTAATTATTTGCACAACAATTATTCACTAGTTGATTATTGGCATGACATTGAAAACTAAATAAGATTTTACCTTGTATATGCACATATTTTACAAGAATGATTTCCATTGAATTTACATGAAATTGTAAAAATATCTTTATTTAGTATTATGTTTTACTTGGTACTTTATTCTATATTTTATATGTATGATTTACTTTAAATCAAGGTTAGTTGTATGTTGGATGAAATAATGCTTTGTCTACTTATGTAATGTTGTCATTATGATTTGGGAAAGCTTGATTGAGCAAGGATGCCCTATGAGACAATTTTTATCCTCCACAAAGGGTTACCACCCTTAAGTTATCCCATTAAATTTTGAAATAATGACTTGATAAAATATAAACCCTAGTCAAACCATCTAATATACACCTCATAGATATTTCACACACACACACATTAAAAACTTAAAATTAACAAGTGTCATTAAAACAAAATAGCCTAAAATTTCTACCAATAATTATTCATAATAACTCTCTCTCAATTACTATGTCTTTAGTTTTCAATTCTAAACTATAAAGATAATTTACAAAATAAAAATCAAATATTTTTAACATAAAATACCTCCAACTTACGATCCAACCAATAAATGATGTACATAATACCATTTTATTATTATAAAATAATGCAATATAAGCTAAATTTAAAATAAGAAAGTCATTAATAACCATTATCCCAATTGCCATCTTATATTTATGAACCCTAAGATTGGTTCCAAAATGTTTGGAAGTTTCCAAAATGGGTATGATGAGAAACATAACTTTTAGAAACTGGAAAAGTTGAGTGAAACATCATCTATTTTTTTTGCCTACGTGAAGAAACCCGTATTTTCATTCATAAAGAGAAGAAAATATATTTTACATATACACGCATGATGTGTGCATTCCTCAACGATATACCCAGATCCTTGCGTGGTAGAAATTTGCAAAGAAAAATACTATCATAAGTATGCTTACATTTTCCTAACAAAAAGATAAATATAGTACAATTACGAAGAACCAATGATGTGGACACCACTAGCCTTCCCCTTTGTTCCCTTCTTCTTTTGAACCTACTACCAAACCCTAGAATTGGGAACCATTGGAACCAGTGCTAAAATTCCCATCGATAACTCAGTAGGGTCATCTTTGTCAAACTATGAACTTTTTGATACATAGGCCCTCTTTGTTCCCCTTGTTTCTTCCTCCATCTCATTCTTTTATGACTATAATTTTGTTACCCGGATCGGTGTTGTAATTGCTCCACACTAATTGTGAATAGTAGCCTCTTGAATGCCTCCTTCCTCTTTTTCTGAAATTTCCATGATTTCTTCTTCTTCCACCATTGAAGTATGTGAAAACTGCCACCCACGTGACTTGTGAGTCACTTTCTTGTTTAGTAACTTTTTTATTTGTGGGCATGTGTTCTTCAAATGTCCTATTTGGAAATAGTTCCTACATTTAGTCATAATGTGGTCTTGTAAACCTTTGCTTAGATCAATCTCCACACATATCCTAACAAAGGTGAAGATGCCTTTTTAGTTCTATCATAGTCCCTCTTCGTGAATTTTCCCAATGTGTTACCATTATCCTCTAGCACCTTATGGTGCCAAAAAGGAAGAGGGAGGTTTGAGAGCCTCACCAAAATCGACATTTTTGATACCACCATGTTTGTAGCATCGAATTATGGGAACCATGGGGTTATAAAAATCTCAACATTTCCCCAAAACCATGGCCCTTCATTTAAAACAAAATCACACTCCTTTTGTGCATCAAAGTGTACAGTGAAAATTTCTTGGAGCATAAATAAAGGTCGCAAATGTTTGTCCAAGAGGCAAAAATCCATTGGTCTAATGCTTCTGGTTTTGGTCAAAAACCATTAAATCAACAAATAATCGCCTTAGTTTGCATGGTAGAGAAGAGGGAATCCAACTATGAAATATCAACTTCCACTGATAGGGATAATTCCATTTGTTTAACACTATGTGGGCTCGGTATGTTTGGTATTTTTTTAGCAGAAGGTGAGGGTTTATTTTTTAAAACATCTTTAAAGGAGCAGGTTGTTCCTTTTTGTGTTCTAAAACCTGGAGCTCCACCCTGCAGCCCCACATTCATTATTACAGTGGAGTCCCTTTGTATATGGTATTCCTTTATTTGAGCAGAATTTTCCATAACCCTCCCCTCAAATTGAAGGCTTTGATTGTGGTTTGGAAGGCTCCATTTGTCCCCAATACTCTATTTCAATTTATTTACTGTGTCAGATCTCCTCACCCAGTTTTAGAACATATCCTCATGGAGAACGAAAACTTTAGCTCCAGCACATCGAGGCCTGTCGAATAGTGCATCGGCTTTGCCGCACATCCATTCTACAATTCCTTTCTCAAAGTCTGAACGTAGTTTGAAGAAAACCCATGAGGAGCATCGACCCCTAGATCTAAAACTACACTTCCAGTCCGGTCGCAGGTCACCAATGGATGGGAGACCAACCCAAACTCTGTGGCATTGTCATGTCTAGCATTTCCAGTAAACACAACCCTAAGGTATTCACTCTCCATTTTTACCACTAATTACTAATTTTATTGAATCATCTAAAATGATTAGTTGTCATCGAAACTTTATAAATATAAAATTGTTTTTACAAATAAGTTAATAATGCATTATCTTGCAACAAAAAAGAATCTAGACATATAAATGACATTTTAGAAGGAAAATCCACTCTATATTAACTTTCATAAATATTTACATGATTCAAAATCCAAAATTATCCTTTATACATGAGGTTTCACATCCAAGATTCGAAAATTAACCTTTATACATGAGCCTTTATATCTAAAATCAAGATTTATACATAGCTATATGTGCTAAAAATGAAATAAAACATGAGCTAATGACAAGTCAATTAAGTATCTTATAATTCTTATCCTAATCTTCATTAACAAAAATATAACAAGTGTTTTTTTTTAGCCGAACTAGAGGATGGATTGATTAAAGATAAATTAATTTGTGGGATGATTAGAAATAAAATTTACTGGTGTATTAAATTCTCCATAACCTTTCTGCCTGCTCGAGTGAACCTGAAAAGCAAAAAGTCATAAAAATTCGGCAAAATTGAGCAGAAATATGAAAATTTTGGTCTGAAATACGAAACGGTCAGGTTTTGATCGTGTTTGAGAGCATTTCGGATACAGGTAAAGTGAGTGTTGTTTCCTGCAAGATAACCGTGATTTTATTTTATCAACAAAATTTCATTTTCTTCTGAGCGAACGAACTATATTATAAAATGCTGTATAAGTTAAATTTATAATAGTATAGCTTAAATTTAGAATAGAAAAAAATCAGTGTAACTATTATCTCAGTTACCAAACTTGATATTGACTTTTCTGTCGCTGTATTTTATCAGCAAATTTTCATTTACTTTCCAAGGAAAGAAGTCAAAGGATAATTTCCTACATATTTTTATAAAACATTAAAATAATATAATTTTTAAAAATATAATACTTTCCATTATAAATTTCGAAAATTTTCTCTTACTATCACTTTGTTTAAATTAATTGAATTCTACCCCAAAAAATAATGAACACATAGTATTTATTAAAACTCTCATTGATAAACCACCATCAACAACATAGTTATATAAAGCTTCATGTTAGATAAATGAATAACATTAAAGTATAGTTATATAAAGCTTCATTTATGAACATTTTTTGAAACATCTAAATTTTATGAATTAATGAATCGCAATGAATTGCGAGAGTGATATAAGGTGGGTAAGTTAAATAGATGTATTGGGAAGTTATTTTTACTTTGTATCTATAATATAATCAGTATAGATTTATTTTAATCATAGATCTATCCAGAGCTTAAACAGACCACATTCATTATATGCAATTTCTTTTTTTAAACATAAAAGTTGAAAAAAGATTTACACATCACGAGATTTAATTATTTTTAGCACTTTAACATAAATCTGTGATTTAGATGAATCTATTATAACTTGTTGTTTCTATATAAATCATATGTAATTTTTCATTATTTAAATTGTATTTTTGATATATTTATTATTAATAGTATTTTATACTAGCATTTGCACCAGATGTTGCAAAGGAAATGCCGTAAGGCATAAGTGACATATAAAGAATCATTGAAGATGATAATTAGTAGGTGAAGGGTAAAGAGCTAGTACACAATTCACATTGAATTAAATAAGTCTTGTTTCTTTTGGAAACTTTTTGGCTATGACATATGACCAAAAAAAACTTCCCATTTTTAGCAGGCTATGGAATGACTTCAACTAGAAGGAGACAATACTAGATACTATCGCAGGTATTGAGGAGGAGCATAATGTTGATCTCGTTAGTAAGATGAATAAGGGAAACAAGAAAAGAGGAACTAAGAAGGGTTATCTACAGTCCTCCATTGTGGCCTTTTCCGGTAATCTTTTTGCTTCTCAATGTGTATGGTAAGTCTTCAACACTCTATCTTTGCTTCCAATGACTTCAATCTGTATATTCTTAAATGGAGTTTCCACTATTGTTTAAGCTAACATCCTCTTTTTGGTTGGATTTATTTCTATGAGCATGGTGGTATTCATTCTTTTGGCTCTCTTTAGTTCCCTTAGTTGTAAGTGCACAAAAATCTTGGACTAATATGACAGTGAAATATTGATAATGGGAGTTAATAATCATGACAACTTTTTTGATGGAATTATTTGGGTTTTAATCATGACAATTCTTTTGTTTGAATTCTTTGGGTTTTATGTCATTTTATCTCCAAAATACACAAATAGTTTTGTTGGTTGGAATAAAGCTACAAGTTTTAATAACAGAGTTCAACGTAGACATGTTGTAGTTAAATGAACCCCAATTGTGTAGCCAACAAATAAACTTTTTTGGTTCAATCACCCTCTACTTATCCTTTTTTTATTCATTTCACTCTTTTCCAGGTATCAAAATGATTTGCATTCTAAATTTCAATTAAAAATTGTATTTCTAATTTCAATTAACAAATTGTATTTCTAAATCATATTCACTGATTATTTACGGGAATACCAATTGTTTAAGTTCTTGTTTATAGAATCATAGGAATTATTTTGGTAATGATGGTAAAAGTTGTAGTCTCACATACCCAACTATCAAAGCGTATTTAAAAGAAAAAATAATATTAAATAATGTTTAGTTGAGAAACATTATAGAAGGAGACTTGAACGATGAATTCTCCTCCAAGGACTTCATGAAAGTTTATTCGAACACTTACCCAACTATGAAAGCACATTTAAAAAAAAGAATAATATTAAAGAATGTTTAGTTGAGAAACATTGTAGAACAAGATTTGAACGATGAATGAATTCTCCTCCGCGGACTTGTTTATTCAACGCGTAATTAAATATCAAAGTACATTTAAAAGAAAGAATAATATTAAAGAATAATATTAAAGAATGTTTAACTTAGAAACATTGTCCAGACTTGAACTATGAACGAATTCTCCTCCGAGGACTTCATGAAAGTTTATTCAACTACCTCCGACCTATGTTTCTAAAGACCCCATCATGACTACCAACAACAACTCTATGAAATGTACAATAGGTCCTTTGATGAATACATACATTTGATAGTTTTACAACCTTTAACAAAACAACAAGCTGAGTTCGTTTTAAGAGAACAAATATTAACAAATATTCTAGAATATTCATAGTAATATACACAAATCAAAGGTTAAGATTTATTTCTAAAGTAGTTATGTCATTTTTTCCTTTTTAATTAAAATGGTTAATTACAAGAATTCCATATCAATAAATGTTATATAAAGTGGTGAGTTTTAGTTTTTTTGGCACATGGTATTGATAAGCTATGGTATTGGCTCATGGTATTCTAACAAATCTTATTTACAAATTAAGAATCTCGATAATAAAATAGGGTAAATCTCTATAATTAAAAATCATGTTCCATGTTTTCATATATATATATATATATATATATATATATATATAAATAATTTCTTAATAACAATAATTTTAAAATAACGCTATAATTTAATGATTTTTATTTTAATAATGTGAAATAAATCGTTTAACAAATATACCTTAATATTTATTATGAATTAATGTCTATATATATATATATAACAAAATTATTACTTTTATTACTATTTTATGATTACTATTTTAATATTAGTTTTTAATATAATAATTCACCACGACATGTTCATAGTATATAATCTAAATGGAATTGATATTAATTATTCTAAAACATGTCATTTAATAATCGTAAAGCATTTCCATATACAAAAAATTTACAACGTTGAAAAAAAATGAATCTACTCCATTTTAAATAAATCTAAATTTAAAATGAATACTAACCTATTAAATACCTAAAAATTACTAGACAAAACATATAAAAAAATTTGATCATTGAAATGAATACTAACATATTAAATACCTAAAAATTATTAGACAGAAAAACATTAAACAAAAATTCTAATCATTGAAACATCATCAATTAATTTAAGTTTATATATTATTGAGTACTTTTCCACTTGAAGCTTCCTTATATGTCTCAAAAGTACAAGTGCATATATGCCTCGTTTTTGTTGTTGGCCTTGTAATTTTCTTTCTTTTCCTGATTGTTTACCATTTTGTCTGTCAACTCATTTGTTTCTGTCAACTCAGTGTTCCTGTAAGGTATGCTGGGAAGTTCTGAACTCTTCATAGCAAAACAAATTAAAGGCAAAAAATTCAACCAAAAACACACTATTTATTTGTAAGTCTTTTCCTGATTGTTCTGAACTCTTCATAGCAAAACAAATTAAAGGCAAAAAATTCAACCAAAAACACATTATTTATATGTAAGTCTTTTCATGATTGTTTACCATTTGTGTTTGTACACTCATTATTCCTGTAAGGTATGTTGGGAAGTTCTGAACTCCTTAGAGAAAAACAAATTAAAGGAAAAAAATTCAACCAAAAACACATTATTTATATGTAAGCTCTCGATTAGCAATGATCGCGGAAGCAAAAATAGGACATAGGAGGGGCCATATACTTGAATTAACATGAGCTTGATCCAAAATCAATCCCTTGTTGATAATTTTGATCAAACTGGAACTCGAAACCATATCAACTATTAACATATTCCCTCAGATGACAAAGACCAGATCAGGGCCTTCTGCAAGAGATCCATGTCATTATTTTTCTGGTTTTGGACAAAGTGATAGAGATTTCAGTGAGATTTTGAAGATTCCGAGGACAAAAATTGAAGAACAGAGGTGGAAAAGTAGTGCATTTGATATTTGTTGTACACAAGTGTAGCAAATGTAAGGGAGATGTATAACTCTGGTGCATTTGGTCCTTCAATCATATACTTGCATGGAAAAAAGCAAGGACTGACTAAATGCATACTTTCTAGTGGCCCTAAGCCTCCAACCACATTCATATATTTTGAATCCTTCCAAATTGATTATGCTCGCTCTTTGAAGTATATTGTAAACAACCTGGATCCCTTAGAAGAGCTTGGAGCTAGATTAGGATGCTTGAGCAACTGCATTCACATTCATTCATGAGTATGATTTAATCCAAAATATTGACTAGCATAAATCCCTCTTAACCCCTAATTTATTAAGAGCCATAAAAAAAAGGTGCAAAACTCAGAGTGATTCACCAAAAATACTGAAAATTTCCTAGAAAAACAACATTTCCAACTTTAGAATTGAGGAAAGCCTAGTTTTCAGCTATCCAGCAAGCATAGCTATGACTGGTAACTTAGAGAAGTGCTTATGTTTGCTGATGTCCTTCTCTGCTTTTGATGATAGTAAGCGTGCCATATCCTAGAAGGATATATCATCCTTCACTCGGGTTCCCTGAAGTATTCTTTTTGTGTAGTTTCCCAAGACAGTTTCTCGTAGTGGAGACTAAAAGTGAGGTCCACAGTCTAGTGCTGTCATGTACACAAAAGATTTGGTCCATGCAATGGGTATTCACGTTGTGGAAATAAGATGTACGGGATTCAAAGTGCCCAAAAGAAGGGTGTGGTTGTGATGTTACCCTGTGAAGAAAAAGTGGTTCAGTTTCTTGTCTTCCATTTCCTGGATGTTAGTAGTTATTTGTAAGTATGCAGAAGAAAGGGCAACAGCATGTGATGTATTCTCTCACTCGCATGCAGCAAAAGAAAGCACCATTTCCTATCATGGAGAGGCAATTCATCCTCGTTGAGTGCAAAATCAAGAATAGAAGGTGCAATAGAACTTCAAAGTTCACACGTGATAGAAAAAATACTCAAAATTTTAATATGGTAATGGAAGGCAAAGTTTCCAGCCAGCCAGGGGCCTTTTTTGGTATGGTTGCTCCTGAATACACCATTTTCTTTGTTACCTAAACTGAAAGAAATCCTTTGTGGGCAAAAGTTGATGGTTTTGCAGGTATGAACTCATGAAATTGAAAGGAAATGCAAGTATGAACTCATCAGATTGAAAGGAAATGCATGGTTGATCCGTCACACTCCAAATTTTCTTTCAGAATGAATTAAATCCCATGCTAAAAAATTATCCTTGAACATGTTAATTTATTCTTGTTCCAACAAATCTTTATAGATATGATGCAATTTACATTTTCTAGATCTCATTCATTGCTCATTCATTTGATACTATCAATTAGTAGAAATTTTGAGGAAATTTGTAAACCTCATTTATTGAAGGTTTGGGAAGAGGACGTCAAAAGATACCTGTTAGAAGCATATTTAAACCTAAACAAATCCTCAAATTGACAAGCCAAGTAAGATGGAACCATTCGATTTGAACCATTGTTAGACAATTGGATTGTCTAGGTCCATTGATTTAATTACACCAATAGAAATATTTTTTTATGTTTCCTTTGCGTAGATGTCATTGTCTTATACAAAGATGGGTTTCTAACTGATTTTAACAGCTTCTGGTGAAACAATGTGCAGAAGGAAGAGTATTTATTTTTTCGCGAGAGTTTTGTTTCTTCTTTAGGGCCATGGATAATTGTTGTGATCAGAATTCACAGTAGTGCATGTGATAAGCAATCTTGTTCTGTTCTGTTATAGTGAAGCATTTTTTTAGTGCCCTGAATGCAGTTGTCAAAGGAAGAGAGCCAAAGTTTCCTGATGGCCCTAGAAGGCATGAAATTTTGTGTCCAATAGACGATATGATACCTAAAGGAAAAGCAGACAAGGGTTTTTTTCAAAAGGCCTTAATGCTTTAGGTTATGCTCTGGACTCTAGAAAGTACTCTCAGCTACCATTCAGTCTAAATTTCACCAAAATACCCATCAAGGCTTGGTACATGTTTGACTCTCTTACATACAAACTTGGAAAAGAAGGTAATCAATCCGTAACAATTTTCCTGCTTATTGTGTTCATCGCTTCTGTAACCAAGAGCCAGGGTTGAAGGCGGATTAATAGAATATTTTTTCCTTAAGAATTAATGTAATTACCTATGGGAAAACATGGAATGGTGTGGCCCTCAATAATAGGTTGTTAGTTAAGGTTCGTTTCAACTGATGGAACCAAGACTTTAGAACCTTGGAAAATTGATGAAATCATAGAGTCAAGATCTCACAACTCTATGACCATGTCAATGTACTTTATCAAACCACTAACTAAGGTTAGTTTTAAATGATGAAACCAAGACTTTAAAACCTTTGAAAATTGATGAAATCATAGTGTCAAGATCTCACAACTCTATGACCATGTCAATGTACTTTATCAAACCACTAACATGACTATAACAAATCACTGACTATTAATCACATATTTCTTGACAATGTCTATAGATGAAGTCAATATTTATGTCCAACAATACATGTATAAAAGGATTTACTTTATTAACTAATATCCTATTACCATTTCAATTTATTGACTGTGATACTTATGGTAAAATTTATGTTAATAACTTATACCATTTTAATTTATTCATAGATGTGAATCATATGATACTTATAGATAGACATTTCCAAATAATTAGTTTTTAAATAATTTATATAATTAATTTTTATATATTTTTTGATATTGAAAGGCTATTTCATATAATTAGTTTTATATATGTTTTGATATTAAAAGACTATTTAAAAAATCACCATCTTTTGGAAATTTATAAATATTTACTTTTTCTTGTAAAATTATAATTATTTATTTTTTCTTCTAAAATAATTAGTAAATTTACAAAAATTTAGAAAACAGAAGAAAGATTAAATTTCAATAACTCACCTAGAAGAAATGAAATATTTTTATGACATTGGATTGTAATGTAAAGAACAAATTTATTCACCCTAATATTACACTTCTCAACTCCAACTTTAGCATACAACATAGTGTGGTGTAGAGGCATAAATGAAAATTAAATTGAGATAGAGATATTAACATGATCGATCCAAACCAATTAAAATTTGGTAAGAGACTTCCGAAAATGCACATTGACGTTACAGTACGGCTATAAATGAATTATTATTATCATGCTGTCCTAAGTGTTTTGTCATCACCTTCCCTTTGTCATCACCTTCCCTGGGAACCGATCACATGCGTTTCGTAATTAGCCTACTGGCCTTGCAATATTTTTGCGCGTTCATTCACTCCGTGTTACTTCATTCACATCTACATCTCTAAAAACACTGGTGTTTTGTCCTACAATGGTCTTGGGAGCGCTACGGGTCAGTTATCTAAAACATCACTCAATTATTTAAAGTAAAATATTTCTCAATTATTATAGCGAAACATGTGAGTTATTTAAAACATCGCTAGGATAATTCGAATTCTAATAGGATCCTGTTAAAAGTTGTTTGTTTTAACTAAATCTTCCTCGAATTCAGATGGACTCCTTTTGATCCACCAGTTCCTTCCCTGCCTCATATGAATAATGTGCTGCATCTGATTAGGACGTGTTTGTAAAATCTGTGTTCAATAATCTGCAAAATACACTGTTTCTCTTTTGCCCAAGAAAAAAAAAGCGCTTTCTTTGTATTGATATAAAAAGTAGTATTATGATGGTTACGAAGAAGATCAAGAAATTCAACAAAGAAGATCAAAAAATTCAAGAAATATTGGTCAAGAAATTCAACAAAGAAGATCAAAATGCTTTAACTAGTCTGCTATCTATCTATCTCTGGTATAGTATAATATCAAAGAGAGTAGAAAGAGAGTAAACCATCAGTGTTGTCACCTATAGTAGAGATATTCTAATATTAACAAGAAAGGCTTTGCAGATTTTCAGTGTGCATAGTAAATTGTATCAAAGTTTTCAGGAGGTCCAATATTACACCAATTCAATCCATTTTCTAGATAGCGTGAGTCAACAAAAGACAAGTTTTAGCTTTACCAAAAAATGCACTTGTAAACAAATATAACTACCAATGCTAAATTATTGCAATTTTGAATATAGACACCAGAAACCTTTTCACTATACTTTAACTCGAACACACTTCGATGGAAAACTTTTCAAATTTCAGAGATGTCTGAAACTCGAATTTTAACACTGCAATACGAGTATTACTAACAACTTTTATTTCTTCCCATACTTTTTCAATGTTCAATTCTCTTGAGTATTTTCTTTAAAATTTGAAATTCACTCGTGATATTGATCAACTAAGATGCTTAATAAATATTGTAGACAAAAATATAGTGTTTGGAAAAACACATTAGTGGGGACTAGCAGTCGAAAGGTCATAACAACAGTGCACAATTCTCGAGACATTACAAGAGAGCACAATAATGGGTCGCATTAACACAACTACATGTTCTTGGGGAGAGTGAAACCATGTTTCTCTGAAGAAATCCCACTTAATCGTCTCCATAGCATTCAAAATTTTAACCATAATAGCTTTAAAGATCCGACATCAATCCATTGGCTCTCAAAAGTTTCGAATGAGAAATGGTTTTTCCAATAAAATAACATTCAATATGCTTACTCCACGTTCAAAAATAGGTCATTAAGTTTTTCAGCCGCTGTCCGAGTGAATACGTGTTCTCCATGGTCACTGCAACACTAATTTGGGTTATCAATTCAATGCGAAAGAGACCCAAATGCACCTATAAGCGATTTTTTGGAATTGCAAATGGAACTGTGGGAATTATTTTTATTCTTCATAAACCTGGAAATTGTGAATATTACGTGACAGATGTGGAGTTTGGCTTGCATTATAGGTAAGTGGGCACACAAGAGAAATAAACCGCAGGCAACCAAAGCGTCAAGAGGTTAGAAGCTCACATGGCTTAACTTTACAACCATGACTCGGTGTTATAATTCAACTCCTCTTTTGCACCATGACTCCACGACACCAGTGCTCTGTGTTACCACACCTGCATGCTCACCAGAAGCATGCAACCTAAAACGTTGTTCTGCAATCGCTCCTCATCTTTAACACGCAAACATCTAAAACAACACCCCAATTAAGCTCGTCGATAGTGAACCTTCAAACCTTTAAACATAAACTTTCGAGAAAGACCTTTCCTCCATCATTTGGCAAGAAGAAAGCACCACAGTAAAGGAAATCAAAATGAAGCTTTTCCTCTCCTTCCTCTATGATCGCAACGTCATCTACTGCATGTACCATTCTAGAAAAATACTAGCAACAACAATAATCTGATAGACAAGGGTTTGATAAAAGTATAAAATATATTGGAAATTATAAACTCAGTCCATACCCGAGCATTATCACCCGCGGCAAGCAGAAAGCGGGACATAATGCTCCATGTATGGTAGATAGAAGATTTAGGTTCTATTACTAATTCACACCTGATATTTAGCTTTTTCAACACTTGGGGGGAGGCAGTCAGAGAGACAGAATAAGACGCCGACAAAGAAACAGAAAACCGTTTGGTGCGTTTAAATCAATGGACCTAGATAATCCAATCGTCTAACAGATGTATCAAACGGGACAGAGCGATGACAGGTGTGCACCGAAGGGAGTTTGTTTAAGAGGAAAACGCCTTACGACTTAATGAGGCAAACGAAGGCGCAGTCGACCGAATGGGGAAAAACGCAGAGATGAAAACGAAGGCACAAGGCACAGGGCCACGTTTCAAATAAATCGCCGCCACAAAAAAAAAAATGGTCGATTCACTCTCCCTCCGTCACAGCCACTGATCTCAAACTTAATGTTTTTTTTTTTAATTTTTTTAATTAAATTGGACGGCAGATTTTCGTTCAATCGTTTAACAAATGATCTAATGGCTAAGATTATGACAGAAAAGCATTTGAGGGAGTCGATTTCAGAGGGAAACGCCTTACAACGTAATTAAAAATTGAATGAATTATACTTTTTTTAAATATTTTACTTTTAATTACTTTTTACTTTTGAATATTGAAAGATTTTACTAATATCAACATTAACACACATATATTCTCTATATATAAACAAAATGGATATATGTGTGTGTTAGTTTTTTAAAATTTAATTACTTTATCTCTATAAAGTTATATAAAATTATCTTATTTAATATAGATATGAAAATATTAACAACAAACTAATTAACTGTAACGAGAATGACATTATTGATGTTTTATAATGTTTTTAATTAAAACTAACCAAATATATATAATCATCTATATTTTTATTATAGCCAACACTATTTTTATTTAAACTGCTTTTTTTAAGGAATATAGTCAATTCCAAATTAAATATGAACACAATTACACATTACTCTGATATTAAATTGTAAAATAAGTCTCTCCACTTAATAATCTTCATTAAATAAATCATCTTATTTATAATAAAAAATATGTTAAATAAATAAAAATACTAATTACATTTTGATTATTAAAAAATATAAAATTTATTAAATAAATTAATTTAATAATATAATATTTCATTGGTCTCTAATATTTTATTTTACATAAACAAAGTTAGTGATAAAATTTGAAAAACTATTCTTAATTTGAAGTTGAAGAGTATATTTCCATCCCACTATGCCAATAAAAAAAAGTTGTACGTGTAATTGTGCTTCAATTCACAAGAATAACATGCATTCAAGAACTTTAGAATTTTTTTAACAAAACATGCATTCAAGAACTTTGAACATATTTTCCATTTTAATCTTAACTCTCCACATTAGTAGAACTCCATCATGTCATTGCTTGATGTTATACCACATACTTGGGCTTCTGGTTTAAAGGAATTAAAAAATAAATAAATTTCAATATAGAGTTTTAGATGAAAGGTTAGAATTAAACATCTGGGTAGAGACACATATAAAAGATTATTTATGATTTGTATTGGTATGAGTTGTCAGTACCATATGGATTCATATTTTTAGCATATCACAATCATATTTAGCCATGGAGTCAGTGTCTCGTATACTCTCAATTTTATTTAGTATGTTATGTTTTGTTGCATATAAAAAAAAGAAATTGTAGTAGATTTTATAGTTTTTATTGAAGGGTGATAATATTATCAAAATATTATTTATTCAGGGAGAGGTTGCAAAAGAAGGATGAACATTATTGATCTTGAATTCAATATGGTGTATAGGAAAAAATTGCTATGAGAAAATTTCAAAATATTTGTTACGACTAATGCTATAAATGTTAAAAACACCATGCATAAAGTGTAAGAGTATTATAGAAATACACATAAGATCAAGAAAAGGGGAATGACCAATTTTGATGCAGGAGCATTTGGTCCAACAATATCATTGTATATTAGTAGACATAGGGGGTCTTGTGTTTTAGGGAAGTTGGTTTCCTAAGTATTGAATTAATGTAAATATTTAGGCCTTTGAGTTATTTTCAATGAGAATAGGAGTTAATTAGATATTGTGAGACATATTTGTAAATGTTCTCGAATGTAGGGGAACATGAGAGAGTTAGGATTAGTTAGGAACTAGTTTGAAGAAACTGTTGAGTAACAGAAAAGTAACTGAGGAACAGTTCCTCAACTGTAAAGAAATTGCTAATAATGTATTGAAAAGAAAAAAAGATAGAGGTTGGATAGGTTAGTTAGCCAACGAGCCAGCCAGACTAGCCAGTTAGAGTGGAATTGTAAGCCTATGGGTATAATAGGAAGCAAAGGCCACTAATTAGAATAATCAGGCCAAAGAGACAGAGTCTCAATATGTAATCATTTGTTTTATGTTTATATACAAAGAATTCCATCTTGAGTGTAAGTGTGTGATTCGAATATTGAATGATGTAATCAGAGATTTGCTTAGTTTATATATGTAGGCAGAATCAAGGCAAATACACAGAGGAGGAGAAGAGACAAAGGATTGTGTGGATCTTTGATCCATTCGAAGGATCAATTAGGGGCCAAGAGGACAGTGATCAAAGAAATCATGAAGTCAAGCTCAACCAGAAGTGAATTGAGAGCGAAAGATTGAAACCATTGAAAACCCGAAAACCACTGAAAACTGAAGAAATGGTGGAAAATCTAAGTGAAGTGGAAGAGCAAAGAAATGAAGAATCGGTGCACAGGGACCGTTGGATCTAATAGATCAACAGTTGAGATTAGATCACAAAAGTCAGAGAGTTTGAATCATATCGCAACTTATTAAGTGAACGAGCCCAACCCCAAGCGACTAGTGATTGCGACTTGCGATTAAGCGATGGAACGAGGACCGTTAGATCTAAGAAGAGGATCAATGGTGGAATCTTAATCACATTTCAGAGAAGGAATAACCCTTGGGCCATAAAGAAGTGCAACAGGCGATGCCGATGTGATTAACGAAGTGATCGCATCACAAACATTCAATGGTGCTTTATCGGCACGGGAGTATATGACATGCGAAGTGAGCAGACCCGATAGGGTTATATGGGTGCAGCTTATATATGTTTTGAATTCTGTTATGTTAATTGCATATCGGAGGAGACAAGGTTCATGTGTAATGAGACCCACGGATATTGCGATTAGCGATAGTGATAAAGGTAAATCTCGGAATATGTGCAAAGGCCGTATTTAAGCGGAAAAGGTATGTTTATGTGTATTTCCCTTATAAAGGGTTTATAATGAAATAAGTGTGATATGTGGTTTCCATGTGTTAAGTCCAACATTACCATAGTTATAAAGTGGGGGTTGGTATATATGCGAGCTTAAGGATTGCATAAGGTTTATAAGGGTTGAGTTATAAAGTCCTAATAGAAGGATTTGAATAAAGGGAAAGACTGGGCTATTGTAATGAAATCATTCCGCATAAGAGTTTAATAAAGAGGGTCGTAATCATTGATAAATTATAGATTTGACTTGGCAGAGAGTCTAAAATTCCTGGGGCAAATATATATATGCATAGTTATATGCATACCATGGGTATGCGCGGGGTAGCCCTGCATCAAATTTTGAGATCAAAGGAGTGAGAGATTGATGATGTAGGACATTAAATGGACAATATCATAATTAACCCAAAAATTTCCTTTTTAAATGTTGGTAAGGTCCATATTATTAACAACCCTCTTTCCTACAAGGGTGGTATTAGTGATGAAAAAAACATGTATAGTAAAATTAACCATTCCAACAATAAAATAATACATTAAAAATATCTAATCTAATAACACCTCAAACATCATTTTAGCATCCTAAAGAAATAATACAATAAATACCTATAGATCCTTCACGTAATTGAAGTATAGTTACAAGTCCAAACCTATACATATCCACCATGTTGTCAACTATGGTGGGGGGTAGGATGGCGGGTAAGGTGGGAGAGGGGTGTGGAATTATATCAAAGATGCATCTTTTCACCTAATTAGTGTAACCCCATAAATTAGGTGCTACCCCATAAGTTAGGCTCAAGCTCAATAAGGTGAGAGATAGGAACAAAAAGGACTCAATGAATCGTCCACTCAACTCATGGAATAATCCAAAGATCATGCATCTAATTGTCCATCGCTCATAGTATGGTGGAGATACCCCTAGTCCTATAGGATCACCACCTTTATCCCTTGATGAATACCTATGGTTGTTGGAATTATAGTGTTGGAATTTATGTCAAAAGGAACTTAGAACTATTTGTTTTGTGATGATGTCAACCTATATCATATCATACTCTTAATGATTGATAGAAAAGTTGTAGTGAATGCATAGTTACCTAGCAAGATGGAATCTTATGATGATGTATTGATGCTTGCAAAGGAAGTTGGACAGGTTTGGAGGCTTTGACATGATGATCAATTGAACAAATTCTTAGGCTTTGACATGATGATCAGAGGTGTTATTGAGACTTATCAAGGCTTGGATAGGTCCTATAGGTGTTGAATAAGGTGTGCCAAAAGTTGGAAGTAGTTTGACTAAGGTTTGGTTGAGTTTTGGGATGACATATAGGGTAACTCGAGTCATAATGGAGAAACCTACATTATAAATCGGGTCACAATGAGAAACCTACATTATAACTCACTTATAGGGTGGACAACCTGCATTAACCCTTCTAGAGTGAATTTGCCAAATTCTTTGTGCACTCAAGTCAATTTCAGGGGCATATAATTTATCTTTTTACTTGGTAATTG
This sequence comes from Pinus tabuliformis, assembly GCA_031772625.1. NCBI lineage: Eukaryota > Viridiplantae > Streptophyta > Pinopsida > Pinales > Pinaceae > Pinus > Pinus tabuliformis. The sequence goes on along the minus strand of CM062806.1, from coordinate 708,023,301 downwards.
ATCAAGAAGTTCGAGGAAGTCTTCTAGAAGATGGTTAAAGTTGATAACATATCTCATTCAATGAAGATCATGGAGGATTAGGCCAAGGAGGAGAAATTACAAAATATCGGACCAATCATGAGTCTATGAATAGAGATCATTCACTCTCCATTACTCTAATTGCAATTATTGTCTTAGATTTGATGCTTCTGTGATTCATGATATAATGCTAATATATATTGCAGAGAAATCACATAGAAAACATAGGGTCAACGTGTTTCGAACCTATATCTAGGTTCATCATCAGGACCAAGATCAACACACCACTGATATATATCTCAGAGATGCAATTATAAATTTCCAACGGTCAAAAAAAATAATAATAAAAGGAACGTTAAGAGACAAAATTCAATTTATTTATTAGTTATTTTTAAATTTTTATTTCAATTAATTTTATTTTCAATTCTAATTATAATAGACTTTAACAATTTCAATATTTTATTATATGACCCTAACATTTTTTTAAAATATTTTTATTATATGACCTTAACAATTTCTAATAATTTATTATATAATCTAATAAGATATAAATTAATTATTAATTAAAATTATAGTAATTTTAATTAATGATTGATTAAAAATAATATTTATCTAATAATAAAGGAAAATTATATGATCAAATTAATATTAATGAAAAGCTAATAAATACAATTATAATAATACAATAATATTACAATAATAATAATACTAATAATATCAACCATTATGTGATTATTATGGTAGAATAAGGAACAAGATATTATTAATAAATCATTATTTTAAAATTAATATAATTTTAGAAACTTAATAAATAAAACTAAAATAATAAAATCAACATAAAAAAGGAAAAATGGCTTTAGAACAGATTCCACATCAATCAAGAAAGAAGAAGGGAACCGAGGGGGTTAAGAACAAAGAGAAGGGACCCATGAGCTTCTTAACTTCCATCCATTATCTCTATTAAGAGTCTTACTCCTCTTTTCAATTTCAATGGCTTCTCTTAATTTTCGGTGATGGAAATGATCAACCTTCGTGAGGACATTAGAATCCTCTAAGAAAATATGGTGCTTTGTTAATTTAGCATGTTCTCTTAGAGTAGAGGAGCAGGTTCTACAATGTCTAAGGTCCGTTGCGTGCTCTTGAATCCTTTGGGAAATGGAACGACCAATCTCTCCAATGTAGGGGGTTCCATGAGAACACCCTTCATGCATTTGGGATCAATAGGGTCTTTGATAGATCTCAAAGAGCTACGAATGGTTTTTAAAGGTCTAAAGGTGGAGCAAATATTTTGTTTCCTCAAAATCCTATCAATCTTGTTAGTCATCCCTTTGATAAAGGGAAGTTGGACATTAGAGGCCACCTCAACCTCTTTCTTCATTTTAGGTCCTTGACTAGCTTTTAAAAGGGGCTCTAAAACCTTGAAACTTATTATAACCATTCTTTTTTAAGACATTTAAGAGAGAGTGTTGAGAACCCCTAGTTTCTGGGCTAGAAAGTGATGAGATTTAGAATGAAGACATTGCTCACTATGGGTTTTATTATGAAAAACCTGGTGGGAGAAAGAACCATCATCTTTCCTTGAGATAAGAACATCAAGAAAGGGTAAGCTTCCAGTAACGTCACATTCCATAGTAAATGTAATGGAATAAGATTGATTATTAAGATGCTCAAAAAAATAAAAAATAAAACAAGTTTTCCTAACCATGGGGGCATAAGTTGAAGGTGTCATCAACAAATATTTTCTAGATTTTTGGTTTAAATCGAGTAGAAAATAAAACCCTTGATTCAAAATCTTCCATAAAAAGGTTAGAAACCACTGGAAAGAGGGGAGAACCCATCGCTAACCCACAAGTTTTCTCATAGAAATTGCCTTCGAAACTAAAGAAGGTCGAGGTAAGGCAAATCTCTACAAGATTATTATAATCTGGATCCTTATGCGATTGATAATATCAATATTCTCCTTAATCGGGATGTTAGTGTAGGAATTTACAGGGTAAGTTCCACAGAAAGAATACCAAAAGGACACCGCTCACAACCAGATCTCAAATCAATACACCAGTATTTTTGACGTGGTTAAAACCCTCAGAGCGCAAGGAGGGAAACAGTCCACGGCCTGTCCCAACGTGGGTACTACAGGCAATTTATTAATCAAAGAATGAAAATTTACATAAGCTTCTCTCATGCACGGATTACCTGAACAATGACCCTCCATGCGCTTTAAATAGAACTCATGGACCAATCGGGTGTCAAGCCACGGATCAAGTGTCGGTAATACCGAGGTGAGAGTGAACCGTCGGATCACTACATATCGTGACCGTCGGATTGTAAGTTACAAAATGTACAACGGTAAAGAAACACACTTTACCTAACTCTAACCTACCTCTATACTAGACCAAGTTGAACTTAACTATATCCTATGTGTCAAAATATCCTAACATCCCCCCTTAAGAACAACTTGGGATAGGATTGAAGGATTTACAAATATGACACAATAGGAGAAGGAAGGAGGCACTAGAGCCTATCCCCCCTTAGTGACAACTTCCTGAACTCCAAGCATATATCGAAGTTTAGTGAACTTCGCCTCTGTGAGAGCCTTTGTGAAGATGTCTGCAACCTGATCATCTGTTGGACAATATTGCACTTCAAGAACATGGTCATGAATGAGCTTTCTGATGAAGTGCATGTGTAGTTCAATGTGTTTGCTGCGCTGATGCTGGACTGGATCTTTGCATAGCTGAATGGCACTTTGATTATCACACCAAAGTGTGGTTGGATGCTGCTGCTCAAAACCAAACTCTGATAGGATCTGACGAAGCCACAAGGCTTCCTTACTAGCTTCCACGACACCACGATACTCTGCTTCTGCTGACGAAAGAGAAATGGCAGCCTGTTTCTTACAAGCCCATGTAATAGGTCCTGAACCAAGAGTGAAGACATAACCGGCAGTAGACTTCCGATCATCAGGGTCACCAGCCCAATCAGAATCAGTGAAACCAACTAACAGAGGAGCTGCTTTGGCACTGTAATGAATCCCAAACTGTACTGTACCTCGAACATAACGAAGTATTCTTTTAGCTGCTTTCCAATGACTTTCACGGGGGTTTTGCATAAAACGAGCAACAAGGCCAACAACAAAGGAAAGATCAGGACGAGTATGGGTTAAATACAAGAGTTTTCCGACAAGTTGACGGTATAAGGTAGCATCAACTTCAGGAGAAGTACAAGAGACTGAAAGTTTGACTCCAGACTGAAAGGGAGAAGGGGCTGGCTTACAGTCTTCCATGTGAAAATGACGAAGAATATCACAAGCATACTTGGACTGGGAAAGGAAAATACCCTCTTGGGATTGCAAGACTTGAAGACCGAGAAAATAGTGTAAGTGTCCTAAGTCTGTCATTTCAAATTTCTTTTTAAGGCTGGACTTCACATGGTTTATAAGGTTGGGATCACTACCAGTAAGAATAAGATCATCAACATAAAGAACAAGGATGATAAGAGAGTTGCCCACTTTCTTGGTGTAGACAGTATTGTCAGAATGACACCTAGAAAAGCCAGATTCTAAAAGAAAGCTATCCATTTTGGCATACCAAGCCCGAGGAGCTTGCTTGAGGCCATAAAGGGATTTCTTAAGTCGACAAACAAGGCTGGAGTCTGTTTGTATGAAGCCAATGGGTTGTTCCATATAGATTTCTTCCTGCAAGTCCCCATGCAAGAAGGCAGATTTAACATCCATCTGATGGACTTCCCATTTTAAAGAGGCAGCAAGGGAAAGAACAAGGCGGATAGAGTTCATTTTGGCAACAGGGGAGAAGGTTTCAGTGTAGTCAATGCCTTCAACCTGTGAAAAGCCCTTAGCAACGAGACGAGCTTTATGTTTATCAACTTTCCCATCTGGTCCATACTTGGTTCTGTAAACCCATTTACATCTAACAAGTTTGCGTCCCTTTGGTAGAGGAACAAGATCCCATGTATCATTTGTCATTAATGAATGATATTCTTCATTCATAGCTGCTTCCCAATGTGGATGGCCTGAAGCTTCTGCAAAAGTGTCAGGATCATGATTTACTGGAGCTTGAGCCAGTAAAGAAGAGGCTCTTTCAAACTGAGAACGTGTACGTCGCTGATCTGTAGGATCACCGGCAAGATCACCTGCTGCATCCCGAGTAGCACGGACCCATCTTGGAAGTTGAGGATCCTGAGAAGGTGGGGGAGGATTATCATCCTCGCTTTCATCATCTGAAGAAGAAATGTTTTCAAAAGTAGAAGAGATAGGAAGAGGTGGCACATCCGCCGGACTAGGCTCGCAGGCCGATTTATTTTCATCAAATTTTACATCTCTTCTAATGATAACATTTTTGGACTTAAATGGAATAAGTCTATAACCTTTTACATCTTCAGAATATCCAACAAAAGTACATTTCTCACTCTTAGGTTCTAAAGCTTTATGCTTTTCATCTGGAATATGGGCCCATGCTTCACTTCCAAACACACGAAAGTGACTTACATCTGGTTTAATGGAACTCCAAGCTTCTTCTGGAGTGATATTCTCTAGAACCTTAGTAGGAGTGCGATTGATTATATAATTTGCACAATTAATTGCTTCGGCCCAAAAACTAAGACTGAGTCCTTTAGATTGCAGCATACAATTAGCCATTTCCTTTAAGGTGCGATTTTTCCTTTCAGCTACACCATTTTGTTGTGGAGTGTATGGAACAGTATGTTGCATTTGAATTCCATTTTCGGTGCAAAAGTTGATGAATGTGTTTTTAACATATTCTCCACCATTATCAGTTCTTAGCTTAAGAATTTGATGTCCAGATTGTTTTTCAACAAAGGCTTTGAAGGCCAAAAAAGTGTTAAATACTTCGCTCTTGAGTTTTAAGAAGTATACCCAAGTGCGTCTGGAGAAATCATCAATGAAAGTTAAGAAGTACTTGCAGCCAGAGAATGAAGCAACAGGAAGAGGACCACATAAATCACTGTGCACAAGCTGTAAAGGGGCTGAGGCGTGCCAAGAGGCACGTTTGTCAAAACTGTCCCGATGATGTTTTCCGAGTACACATCCGGAACAAACACCATCTCTGCAAGATACCATAGGAAGACCTGTCACCATATTTTCTTTACATAGATGCTGAAGGGAGCGATAGTTTAAGTGACCAAATCGCTCATGCCAAAGTTTGCTCACTTCATCATTATGAGCAACAAATACTGAGGGAAGATTGGATGACCCAAAGTTGTGAAACTTATACAACCTTTTGGAATCATCAGCAAGACCAGTAGCTAGAATCTGTTTAGGATCTTTTAGATCCTTGATTACAACATCATGAGGTGAAATTCAACAATTTTACCTTCACCTGAATGAGTTATCTGATAGACAGATAGAAGGTTGCAGGATAAGGTTGGAACACATAATACATCATTAAACTGACCATTGTCTAGATGAACAGTTCCAGTCCCTACAACATTAAGAGATCTATCATCACCAATATATATATTTTTGGTGTTACAATCATTTAAAGAAGAAAACATGGCTTGGTTTTTGGCCATGTGACAAGAGGCTCCAGAATCAATGAGCCACTCATGAGAATGAGAAGAAGAAGAAGATACATTTAATGCATAACCAGACTGAGATGATTGACAATGACATGCAGAAAGTGCCATTCCGGAAGTTGAAGTTGAAGTAGGCTCCACATGGATGTTATGTTTCTTCATTGCGGCTTCCAAGGCTTCCATCTTCTTAAAGCATTTAGATTCTAAGTGGCCATCTCGATTACAAAAGTTACAATGTCTATCAGTCTTCTTCCATTTGTTTTTATTGGTCTTATCATTTTGCTGAAATGATCTTTCATTTTGAGGCTGAGATGGTTTAGGACCATTCTTTTGAGGATATGACTTCTTAGGATTCTTTGAATTTGGTTGCTGTTGGGCGGCTAACGCTTTCGTGGAAGAGTTTCCAAGATTAAGAAGACCAAGGTGTAAGAGTTTTTCTTGTTCTCTTATTAAGGAATCACAAAAGGAGTCAAAGGAAGGGGCCTTGTAGTCTTGTCCTTGACAAATGAAAGCTTCCCTTGTAGAATGGAAAGTGGAAACAAATACAGAGTAGGCTGGTCCCAACTTAGTAAGGATGGAATAAATAAGGTTACCATCTTCTTTCTTAACTTTAACACCTTCCAAGAGATATCTAAGGGTCTTGAATTTGGACAAGAAATCTTCAATGCAAGAAAAATTATTAGGATCCAAAGTAAGCAGCTCATTTTCAAGTTGATGGGCTCTAATTTCATTTTTAATCCCAAAAACTTTAGCAAGTTTTTCTAATGCTTCATGAGGAGTCTCAAGTCCTGCAATGTGGAATCTAAGATCAGGAGAAATAGACATCCCTATCAAACCACGTGCTTGATCTTGTCTATTTTCCCATTTTGCCACCTTGTCTTCATCTTTTGGTTTCTTCTCTTGGTCTGTGGCTATTCTGAAGAGAACTTTACTTCTAAGTAAATCTTCCATGTATTCTACCCATTGGAAGTAGTTAGTGCTGTCAAGAATGACTTGGCATGGACTTTCCATTTTAAAAAAAAACTGAAGCTGAAGATGCTGAAAGTAAGTGTTCCAATGGATAGATCTCGAAAAAATAGGCGGTTTTAAAAAAAACGGCTCTGAAAAAGGCTTCTGGATGAAGAATTTATGGCTTTTTGAAAAAAAATTGTTGACGTTGCCGGCAAAGTGCGCGAATGTGCGGGAATGAAAAAATCCGCCCCCACAAAATGGAGACTTGAACCCAAGACCTCTACTCTCTTAAAATAGCTTTGAACCAATTGATCTATACAAAAAATTTGAGAGAGAGAGAGAGAGGGGGGGGGGGGGGGGCCTTGGTTTGCGTGCTTGCCTTGAGAAAGCTCTTTTTCCCTACAAAACACAAAACACAAAACCCAACACGAATATGCAAAGAAAAACGAACCTTGCGGCTCGAAGTTAGCTTTAGCCAAAAAACTAGAAATTTTTAAAAAAAATCTCAAAGTTAGCTTTAGCCGAAAAACTAAATATTTTTCTCAATGTTTCTGATTTTCCGAGATCACACTAAGGTGCAGGGAAAAGAGCATACGCATGAGAAAAATCCTTCCTTTCTGTTTCTGATTTGCCCAGATCGCACAGAGTCGCAGGGCAAAGAGCATACACAAAAATGAAAGGTATAGATCCGGTTAAAAAAAAAGGCTAAATAAACTGAGACCGAAATAAGCAGAGAGAAAATAACAGTAAACTACAAAAAAAACTGTATACCTCCCGATCTGAAAAATGACACAGCTAGGGCTACCAGAAACCTTTTCGCATGAAATGAAAGGGGTTCCTCACTGGAACAGATCCTCCGAACGCAAAAGAGCAGTCCTCTCGGCCCGAAAGCAGACAGAAATAGCAGATCTAGGAAACGACAGCCGCATGCAGTTCTACCGGCTTCAGATTTGGATCACCAACGGACGCGGCCCTCAAATAGCTCTGATACCATGTAGGAATTTACAGGGTAAGTTCCACAGAAAGAATACCAAAAGGACACCGCTCACAACCAGATCTCAAATCAATACACCAGTATTTTTGACGTGGTTAAAACCCTCAGAGTGCAAGGAGGGAAACAGTCCACGGCCTGTCCCAACGTGGGTACTACAGGCAATTTATTAATCAAAGAATGAAAATTTACATAAGCTTCTCTCATGCACGGATTACCCGAACAATGACCCTCCATGCGCTTTAAATAGAACTCATGGACCAATCGGGTGTCAAGCCACGGATCAAGTGTCGGTAATACCGAGGTGAGAGTGAACCGTCGGATCACTACATATCGTGACCGTCGGATTGTAAGTTACAAAATGTACAACGGTAAAGAAACACACTTTACCTAACTCTAACCTAACTCTATACTAGACCAAGTTGAACTTAACTATATCCTATGTGTCGGAATATCCTAACAGTTAGTGTAAAGAGAAACAATATAAAAACTAACCATAAAATCATCAGGTTCAAACTTTATATCTTTCAACTCATTTACAAAGGAGAAAGAATCTTTAACAAAAGAACTAGACTTACCTACTAAAGGTTTAAGCTTCCAAGCTAAATACTTACCTAGGAGATATGTAGGCCCACCTATGGCTTTGAAAATAGGTCTAAGGGGGCCCCCTTCCTTATGAATCATAGGAAGCCCATAGATCCTAGGCATGAGAGGGTTACTTTTAATCAGCGTGTGACTTAATGAGCTTACAGATCTATTAGACTTAATAGCTATTAATCATTATAGAAAATTGTATATAGGAGAATGCTTTAAGGATTTGAGGTTGGTTGTGTTATTGGTTGAGAAAGTGTGAGAAGAGAGAAGAGTTTTCAAGTTGTGAGGAACATTATGCAAAAAATATGAAGCAGTTTGCAGGACTTGCAGAAGATAACAAAAGTGTGATTTAGGAAGAATCTTATGTAGAAAGCGAGGAGGTGGAGTAAGGAATCGTTGAAGATAATTTGGTGTATGGTAGCTACTAGTGCATTCATAAAATGTTGTGTTGTATGCAGAGTTTGTTCTTAGACAAATTTATGATTTTCTAGAGGACTGATGTGTTTTTGTTGAGTTATGTACTTATCCTTGGAGTCCAAGTTGAAAATAAATGAAAGTGTGGCTCCAAGAATTTGAGGAGGTGGTGGCCTTTGTTTAGTAGCGGGTAAACAAGATAGGGGTAAGGGCTCCTTAATAGTGGTGGCCAGAAAAAATAGTATATTGGGAGTGGAATCTACATTTGGTGGTGGTTTAATAGTCTAGTGGTGGTTGCGTGAGGCTTGGTGGGAGTGGTGGCTTCCAGTAGCTGGTGGCTTGCAAAGTCATAGAGTAGAGACTTCCTAGATGCTGGTGTCCAACAATACTATTCAAACAAGTAATGGATTCTAACTGGTAGTGTCTAGCTAAAAGATGTAAAAGATTTGATTTATAGAATAATAAGAGAATGATAAACAACACAACAACAACGGGTGGTTTTTATCCCTTTAGGGTTTCCACCAAAAATCATTGGTGTCTCATGTGTTGCATTTTTTTATGGTTTTGTGTTTTTCTTTGATGCTATGATGTCTCCTTATGTGTTTTAGATTGTAAGTGGTTACAAGATTAAAAAATTGGTGAAATTTTTTTATGTGCCATCACTACTGATTCACCTCCCCTTTAAGTAGTGATCTATATTTCTAATAATGGTTAGGGAAGTATCATTCAAAATATTGATGAACCTCTATAGGAATCTTATTACCCACTCTTGCCCTTCATGAATACCTATAGTTAGAAAAGTATTATACATGATAGTGGAATCCCAAGGGCATACAAAGAATAATAATATCTATGTTCAATACTCATTAGTGCCATTGGATAAGAAAGTACACTTATGATCTATTTAATCCACATAAACTAAGCTAGAACAACTATCAATTTAGTCCTCCAAAAACCAATATAAAATTACATTTCCTACTAAAAAAGGGAAAACCTTAATGTCCCCCTTGGATACCTCCGTCACAAAAGGATTACTTTTATTTTCTAATATCTCAAAAGAGGATTAAGTGATTAACATCATTGAACATGAGTCCCTCTCTCTTCTGTGATTCAATATCGCTTCATCAATATATCAACATGATTGAACATGAGCCCCTCTATTTCATGATTCTATACCTCTTCATCAATATATCGACGTGGAACAAGTTGTCCCTTTTAAACAATATTTTGTTAGTGAACTTTCTTCCTATGGATAGGGTTACAACCATAAAAAAGCATAAACAAGAAACGTTCACTCCAATCAATAAGAAAATGAATAAATATTTCCCAAACTATTGTCTAAGGCTAGGAAGCTTACTCAAAAAATTAAAGTTTGATGAGGATTGGCCAACTAAATCCTTTTCCTTCTACCGTTTATTGAAAGTCCTGTAGATGCAAAAAAAAAGAATGAGTGACAACAATATATTCAAAGAAAAATCATATGCATTGAATGAATTAATTTAATAAAAATAATTAGGATCATAAGCTAGATTTGAACATACTAATAGGAACATAAATGAATGAGTTTCTTATTATAACAATTAACAACAATATAAGGCTCTGAAAATACTTGGTTCTTGCTAAAGGTGTTTCTTGGAACTATCATCTAAGTCCTTTTACCTTAGGCCACTAAATATTTTAACCATATAGTCTCCTTCTTTCAAACTAAGAGAGAGGAATAGAAGGAGTCTCTTTTCAAATCCTAGAGAGCAATAGGAAGAGAAGGAAACAAGTATTTTCTACCTAAGGTGATAGCATAAAAGCTCAAGGGGGTTGTAGACAAAAATAACAAGAGAGAACTTGCTAGCATAAAGATACTAGTTAATGCTTGTCTTTCTCCTCCACCTAGGGCATAATTAAATACTCGTGAAAAGTAGTTTGGGTTGTTAGGGATGTGCTATAGGAGGTGAAATTTTAGTATAACATGTAAACCTTGCCATATGGTGTGTAATAATGTCCACATTCAATTGTTTTTGGTGCAAAATGAAGGTGTACACTAGTTTCTTAAAGGAGAATAGCATATATACACATTTTTCTTTCATAAATGTCATGTATGTACATGCTATGCTAAAACTAAGGAACTCATGATTTGTTTTTTAAGATTTCATTTGGGAAAAATGTTTGCAATAGGGAAAGGGAATGGTTCTATAGGCCAAAATATGCATGCTATAATAAGTTTGAAAAAATATGTTATAACATAGGTCCCCTAATGTATGAGGTTAGAAGAGTATCTAATGGCCAAAATACATTATAAAAAGTAGGAGAACGATGTCATGTGGGCTTAGGAAGAGTTATGAAAATAAAATATTAAGTAACACTTGTGGAAAGAGACCAAGTTAATACAACTCATTTCCTAAGATGGGCATACACATACCCATGCTTAGAGATAGAGAAACATTGCTGCCAAATCAAGTACATTGTGCATCCATGAATATATATGAAAAGTGACAATCATGGCCATGAAGAGAATACATAGTGGATCCATGTCAAAATATCATAGACACAAATAATACATAGTGTATATAAATAAATAGGATGTCTGGAGCAATAAAGTGAACAAATTGATCCTCCCTCGAGTACCAAATCATGTGAGTAGGCCCTGGTGACAATATGAAAGATGCTACTGAGATGGAGAGTAGTATAAAAATGGTTATCACTAATAAAAACTAAGGATGCTATTGATCAAATATTTTGACACAAACCCAAATTCATTAAACTAACTTCCAAAGATACAGATCTACACCATGTGAATGATTGAGTCAAATTAAAACATGGGAGAAATAATTTGACTATTCATCATTGATGTATATTGGTAACAAATGTAAGATAACCCACCATTGACGATGATGGGAGTCAAGGTACCTAATACATTATAACAAGTGTGAATAAATGAGTTTAGGTAGAAAAATTGTAGAATATATTGGTAACGAGACATTGATATATTCCCATCATCAATAATGAAGGCATATACTATTAATGTATACAAACCTCAATGTACAAAATGTGATTCTAAACATTATTTCTAGAGAAAACGAGTTGAAGTCGGCAGAAAAATATCCAATGGATGGAGGACACTCAGGCATCCCCCATAAACTAATATGAGTACAACCAGAATGCCAATGATTTAGAAGGATTTGGATGAAGAATTGTAAGGAAAACCATCAAGTACATGTCTTGAATTCATCGGATGGAATAGAACACAAAGGATACCTTTAGAGAAATTACTAATAATGAAATACACTGACAGAGGTGAGGAATTGCACCAGTGAGGAAAGTGGAAACCAAGATACTTCACAAATCTAATGTGTGAATATGTGTGCTAATGTTGAAACAAGGAAAACCACCCAGTCAACTAATGATGAAAATAAATGTTGAGCACAAGGGAACCTACCAATGATTAAAATAGGGTCAGGGTGCTATTGTTGGTCTACCTCTTAGAGAAATGTTTCGTAGTCGAGAAGAGCACACTCATCAATAAGAATTCAATGGAGACCTTCCACATTGAAATTAGTAGATGAAAAGGATCCTTGTTAATACTAAAAGTGTCTTGATAACTAGGAAGGCTGACATAATGAGAAGCGAAAAATACAAGATGGAAAAAACATAGTGAACTTCCCTTTAACATAATCATGACACAATGATGACTTGAGAAACATATACTTAAGAATGAACAAATATATAAGTTTGTGATGTAGGATATATTGATAACCTCTCGATATGATTGAAATATTAACACATTGGAGGACTAGAAAAACTCTAAAAATAAGGTTCAACTTCTTTAGGTTTATACCACAACCCAACTTGATGAGGAGAAGACTCATAACTTGGTGCTTTGTTTAAGGGTGACACAACTCAAGATTGTTAGAAATATTAAATAGATAACTCACTTCTTCACATCTCCTATTTTTTATCATATTTTATATTTTATTTTTAATATTATAAAAAACATGTAAAGGAATAAAATAATGTTTTGATACAATGGAGGAAACAAGTGTCACGAGCAAGTAAACTAGTGCTAGTGCTTGGAACATACCTATGCTCAATGCAAGGAAAGTGTCTAGGATATGGAAAGTCAGTGGATGTTCCTCAAGGGGTAAAGGAATCAAGTCGCAAAATAAATATATTCAAGGGTATAAAATGAATAGAATGCATAAGCAACAAGATACAAGAGAGAAATTTGAAGTTGATACTAAACTCAAAGGGGTAGGCAAAAAGATATAATGTAATAATACAATTCAACACTGGTAGACACTTGGGAAATGAGTAGAACAAGATTTAAGAGGAAGTATGTGACTTCATTAAGAGTAATGGCGGGACTAAAGAGGAATACAAAGCCAATGAAGAAAAGATCAACACAGGTTACAAATTACAAGGTACTGACTAAGGTACCCCTAAATGATAGGATCTATCACACAAATTATGCCACATTTGAAAAATGAGAAGGTTTTGTTTCATAATTTGGTGGGGTTCATATTAAGGCAAAAATAATTATAGGAAACTAATAATGCATAATGTAAGGTTCCAAACCTATCATATATGTGAGTTTCAAGACCCAAAACCTGCTAAAGTAGATCAACATGGAAAGTACTGAAAGAATATGTCTTCTAAGTCCCATAGACATGATTAGCAACACTGGGTTAGAAGTTAATACATATAACATACAAACCTCTGAGAAAATATTATGTTATAGAATAGAGGAATTGAAAAAAAACCTTATATGTACAATACTGTATAAAAAACCGTGCAGGATTGTGGCTTACACATGACAGTGCTTCAGGTCAATTACCTTACTAGGCTCAAGCCAAGGAATCCTTTGGTGACTAAAAACTAAAGACTCCATTTCAGGAAGAGAAAATTATTGTTGATACATATCTTTCCATGGTTTATCAACCATAGTGATGGCTTTGGATAAATATTCCTATGAAGCCAATTCAACATCTAAGAAAGAATGTGAAATGGAAGGATCAACAGGGGAAGGCAAGGGCTCCCATGCTCCCATTAGAGAAATCAATCAATAAACTATTGGGACCATGTCTTAATAACGAAAGCATGAGCATAAAGGCCCCTTGTTGGAAGAAATTTAACTCTAGGGATAAGATGCCACATAATTCACCCATGGTGGGGAAGAGTCTACTAGAATGATAGAAACATTAAAAGGGGTGCTCTGTGTTAAAGAAGAATTAGGATGGCTATTTTCATATACAATATGATTAATAGTGAGAATTATTCCATTGTGAGGAAAATGCATCACTGAAAAGAGTGTAGACACCACAACATTCATACCATATACATAATAATTCCCAAGGAGCATATTTAATTCCAAAGGGCCATCCAGCACATCCATATCAACTAAACAAATCTTCCCACCAAACATGATAGAAAATTGAGGAAGAATCCCCAAATATTCATTAGGTCTTCTATCAAAAGCCAAAAACCAATTGGCACCTATCACATGCTTTGGAGAACCCATAACTTTCTAGGTCAAGGAGAATAAAATACTTGTATAGGATCCTTCATCCACTCTATATTAGTATATTTTTTTTGAATAAACTCTAACCTTTATTTGGAAATGTTTAGAAGAAGGTGAAGATTAGCAAGATCATTCCAATAAAAGGAAACACTACTAGAGCTTGGAGGGGCTATGTTGGAAGCAAGTGGAATGTCCACTTATCAAAAAGACTCTAAACCAAAAATGTATATGACTTGATTGGTAGACAATTCACTCCCAAAAGAGGAGAAAAATTAGTCAAATATTGTATTAGCTCAACAACTTCATAAACCAATGGTTGAGTAGGCTATTGATAAACCATAGGAGGTTATATCCTTTAGACAAGGACCATAATATTTGTATCACTAAAATATCAGAACATAAATAAATAAGGTGATATCCCTTGCAAATAATTCAGGAGAAATTGATTTTAAATATTCTGCATTTGTATCTCTTAGTAGTATCAATACCTATTAGGGTCCAACCCTAACCCCCTTATTTATGTAATAGGGTCGAGTCATAGCTATAGTTAGTTAAAGAGTCAATAAAGCCCATATTAATAATTGTAAGTGGTTGACCCGCATTTAAAGAAGGGACCACAGTTAGTTGCAAATGGGTCATGATATTAGATAGATGGTCTTAACAAGAACCATGGTACTGACCCACGGTATTGCATGCATGAATCCTATATAAAGGATAGAGACTCCCCATTGAGGAGCATCGTGTCTTATTTTGTAATCGAGCCCTGCTCTATTGGAGGTTGCCCCCTCGAAGAGGCAAGTGAACGTTGCTTTCCTTTCTGAATAATAAAATACATGTTGTTATTTCTCATTTGTTTTGTGTTCTGGGTCATATTTCTTCACATATTTGGTATTCTGGCATCTTCTCATAGGTCAAGAGCATAACAAGTGGTATTAGAGCACTTTCCAGGGCTGGTGGGATCTCCATTTTTAGCAGATTTTTTTTTTTTGGCTAGAGACGTGTTCCGGCGTCTTTAAACCACGGGATTTGTCGTTGAGTGCATAAACCTACAAATTTGGGGAGGCATGCATGTAGGAAATACAAGAGGTGGTCACACTTGTTGGACTCTCTTGTAACCCTTGTGGGTACCCCTTTGAGTAGTAGTGCATTAGACATAAATGCGCACAAACCGTCTTCCACGTCCCTCTGGGTATATCGGAAGCCCCCTAGGCTCACCTGAAACCTCGTCGTAGACAAACCGTCGGCCATCTTGCTGCTACAGTACACCGATAACAACACTTAGGGAGATTACTCACGTGTACGATAGGGTAGTCAGGTAGTACAGCTAAGGGTAAGGTTGATCCTCCTTAGTTAGTGCCCTAAAAGATTGGGCCAAGTACTACTGTTGGACGCTTATGTATATTGCGATCTATAGCACCTGACGCCAGGGAAAATTTTAAGAACCACCCTCAATTTATATGTATAATAAATAGGCTAATCCCCATGATACATAGGAAAAATGGGAGGTGATTTTATCAATAATATAATATGTATATATAATTTTTTTGGCGAATCTCTCACGAGATTATTATCTTGTACAGTGATGGAGAATCTTTCACTGAATTATAAAATCTTGTAAGATCTTGGCAAATCTTTTACTGAATAATAAAACATTGTGAAGTCTTAATGAATGTTTTGTTAAAGTTTGAAATCATATACGATAATATGAAAACATATTCATTAAACTGTAATATACTAACATACATGTTTGGAAAAAAGAAACATAATTTTCTGTTCCTACAAACAATGTTCCAAGTTTCAGTGGCTGTGTTTGTCAAGGTTCTTACAATACACTCTTTCATATCCTTCTATTAGTTTTGATAATATTCCACAACAAAGTTCTTGTAGGTGTTGATATTGACCATGAGTTCTATCAAGGTAGGAGAGATTAATATTTTCTCTACAACTTTTGTCAAGCTACCACCTTTTTCAAGTTATCAAATTTCTTTCTTATTCCATAGACTCCAACTGCGAGATTAAAAGAAATACATCAAGTTTGTTTACCCCAACACGCCAACGAGTAGCAAGCCTCAACTATATTATATAAGAAAGTATTAGGTATCCCAAAGGCTTGAAGGGGATCTAATTGAAAGAAGTGACCATTGTGAGAAGCCTTCCAACCAATATATGAATATATAAATGTAGATTTATTATTATTTTAATTGGAAATCTTCAATTAAATAATAAAATTTAATTATGTCTCTCCCAATCTAAATTGCTTATTAGCATAATTCACTACCCTCGTATGTCTCGCATTTTTTAACAGCCTTGTAATATGTAGATTAATTTCATTTTTGGTGAGCAATCTCCACCTTTCAGGAAAATATGGTGCAGTGGCTCCAACGCCTGCAGATCATTACGATAAACTAAGAATAGCACAGAAGATGAAAGGTTGTACAATCCAGCTTATTTTTCAAACAACTAATCCAACATTAGTACCTAAATTTTTTCATGAAGATATCATATTGAGAATGTTTGAAAAATGGTGGGAAATCTTTTGTGAGGGTGATGCGGAAAGAGTGATAAGGTTTCACTGTTTTGATATTTTTTTTTGTTAAATCAGAAAAACCAATAATAATGGAGATATTGGTATTTTTTACTAAATTTTGTGAAGTGACTAAATGTAGCTTTAACCATTCACCTTAAGATGTTCTTACAATATAATTTCCTAAGTCTATTTCATATTTTCATTATCATAAAAACCAACATTTATCCATCTTAACTCCACATCTACCACTCTTAGAGGGATAAAATCTATTTATCCCTCTAAGCACTTGGTAGACCTAGAATTAAGATGGATCTAAGATGATATAATTTCCCCTTAAAATAGTCTATGCTCACATGAATACCATGGTATTACCATGGGTCAATACCATGGGTTATCATAAACCTGGAGCTTAAAAATTACTATTAGTAATATATAGAAATTAATAAAAGTAATAATTGATTTTTATTTTAACCAAGTTAAAATGTTTAACATACATTAAATTACAACATCCATTTTTACTCTTGATCCACCAAGCCCCGAGAGGGATCAAATATTTTTCACTGCTAGTTTGCATATCATGATATTTGATCCCTCTCGGGGCTTGGTAGATCCAGAGTAAAGATGGATCTATGCTGGTTTAATTACCCCCTTTAAATAGGCTACATTCCACGTGAATACCATGGGTCAATACCATGTGCCATTTTTATTTTTATTAATACTAATATTAGGGTTAATAATGTTTTTTTGCATGGTATTAATAATAATCTAGCCCATGGTATTTGGCCCATAGTATTTTTCCCATAGGTTTCACCTAAATATAACGCATTTGTGTTCGTAAATATAAGGTGACTTATAGGGTAAAAATAAAAAAATGTTTTATTTATTTACCATACCTCTTGTTTATTTATATTTTTATTAATTTACTATACCTCTTTTACAAATATGGTATTTGGCCCATAGGATTCACTTAAATAAAACCTCTTTTTTGAGCCTTAATAAATAGAAAGAGGGTTATGGACTAAATATAAAAAGAGGTTTTATTTATTTACCATAACTCTAGTTTATTTATATTTTTATTTATTTACCATACCTTTTGAGTAAGTATAAAATGAGGTTTTATTTATTTATCATACCTCCACTTTATTTATATTTTTATTTGTTTACACCCTTGCATGTATATAAGGTGACTTATGGAGTAAATATAAAAAATGTTTTATTTATTTACCATACCTCTCATTTATTTATGTTTTTATTAATTTACCATACCTCTTTTATAAATATGGTATTTGGCCCATACGATTCACTTAAATAAAACCTATTCTTGAAAATTAGGGCGAATGGAAGGTTGTAACTGTTGAAAATGCAACAAGATGATGGAGCTTAGTGGAAAGGAGTCGCCTTCACTAAGTGGTCCCACAGGCTATTTTTTGCCCAAAGTCTATTTTTAGACATATGGATCATGGTCTATGAGTTGCAGGATGCTATTTGTGGATGATTGGTCATGTTGGTAAAAATAGATGGACTTCTATTTTTAGACATATGGACGGTTTCTATTTTTAGACTGCTAGGCTAAAAATAGAACAGTCGAATATTATTAGCTCATAATAATATTTGGACTATAAACATTATCTTATCCTCTTGGAGCACTTCAGTTTGAGCTAAAAATGTGGCACATGCAGCTGTCAGAAGGAAATACGCTTTTCTTGTGGGTCAGTTGAGCTATTGCATGCAAGACTTCAGTTAGAACTCATGTGGTTGAGTTTTGTGGAGTGGATTGAGGAATTGATGGAGTTGTGTTCAGTTTGACTTGGTTAAACTAGTTGTATTTAGTCTAACTGCAGAATACACTAGTGATGAGTGATGCGAATTAATTATTTATTAATTCACTAATTATTAACTCATAAAGCAACTAAAGAATACATCAGTTAACTCAGTGCATGGACAGTTCAGTGGAGACAAGTGTTAGAGTTTGAGATTGCTATCAGTTGTGACTATAGTTGTGCATGAGATCTTGCACAATCAATGGGATTGAGTAATGCCAATGAGGATTGCATGGTTCAGCCAAGGAAATACGAGTTTTCTTCAGCCATTCATCATTATTCTCTTGCAGGATTGCGCAGTGGAGGCAGGCAAACAGTGGAGGAGATTTGAGGCATCAGATCTGAGCTAGTTTGTGTGTAACAGGTGGAGATAGTACTGAGTACTTGTGAGGAGTGTTGTACTATGTATTGTTACATGTTCTCAATCATTATAACATACAGATAGTGTGGGGTTTTCGGCTGTATGCTTCCCCGGGTTACATATTGTGTTAATGTGCGCATGCGATTGATGTTTCATTGTTTTTAATTCCGCAAAATTAATGATCAACGTAGAGGAGGTTATGTATTATGCATGTATTCCACAATAGTGTATAATCGGGATAATCTGTGAATAAGTGTCATATTATTCAAAATTTCTACATGGTATCGGAGCTGTTGATCATCATATCTATTATTCAGAAAGTGTTTGCATTTTATTTCTTCAGGCAGAGTCTGTAATCGGGCCAGGTAGCCTTTGGGTTCATACTTCTTTTGGAAGGTGAGATATCTGGTAAAAGCCCATATAGTCAATCTCTGTATGAGAAATACTTTGTTCTCACGAATTTTAGATCAGAAGCGGTTGAGTTTTGAGCTGGTGGAATTCGAATTTGCAGCAGTGTTTTCTTGGTGTCAAAGTTGAAATGTCTTTCTACGAATTGCGATTGGAGTATGCTCTTGAAGGCAGCTCGAACTATATTGCATGGAAAGATAGGATGGAGGCAGTGTTAGATGATAATGGGTTGAAGGAGTTCATAGAGGCTGAGGTCCCAAAGCCTACTGATACTGTGCAAGTTGATGCTTGGCAAAATAAGACCGCAAAGTGTCGAAGGATTCTGTTGGAGGGTGTGAAGGATCACATTCTATCCAACCTGCATGGAAAGGCTTCTCCATACTTGATGTGGAAAGCGTTGATAGATCTATTCCAAAGCAAGAGCGACCAGAGGAAGTTGGTGTTCAAGGATAAACTCAAAAACATTAAGTGTGAGAATGGAGACAGTATGCCCCAATATCTCACGAAGTTCACCTAGTGCCGGGATGAGCTGGGAAGTGTGGGGGTGACTGTTGATGATGAGGACTTGGTGGGATTGGCTCTCCTTGGTCTTCCAAAGAGTTGGCATTCCTATCAGGACTCTGTCAATGGTCGGGAGAAATTGCCAGGATGGGAGAGACTTTGGTCTGATCTTGTGTAGGAGAAGATCAGACGGAGCACCAGAGACAGTTCTTCATGCATGCATGATGAGGAGAATTGTGCCTTAGCGAGTAAGGCAAAGAAGGGGAAGGAGAAGGTTTCTCTTTCTGAATCTACTTCTTCCAATGATGGGAAGAAGGTTGAAAAATCGAAAGTGCGATGCTTTCGTTGTCATGAGGTGGGCCATTATGCTGCAAATTGTCCACGGAAGAAATCCAAGAACGGATCTGGGGAAGGATCTGAAGGTGAGGCACTTGCTTCACAGTTTGAGTTGGACTTCACACTCTTTGCATGCATGGTTTCATCCATGGTGGGAAGTGGTTGGTTTCTTGACAGTGGAGCTTCTTTCCACATGACCGGTGACAAAAGTTTGTTCAGTACTTTGGAGGAGAAAGATCTCCATATACTCATAGCGATGGGTAATGATGAGAAGTATAGTGTCTCAGGTGTAGGCACGGTTATTTTTCAGAGGGAGCATGGAGCTCGCCTTACCTTGACTGATGTTAAGTATGTACCAGGACTGAAGAGAAACTTGGTTTCGATCGCGATGCTGGAAGACAGAGGCTGTGATGTAGTCTTCAGTAAGGGAAAGGTTTTCCTTAGACACATCATCACTAGATAGGTGAAGCAGATTGGTTCACGGGTCAAGAACCTGTATGCCCTTGAGGTTCAAGATGCATGCAAAGCCTTGAGCAGCAAGGAAGTTTATGGAGACTTGGTGGTTGAGAGGGAGCGTATATTACCTCTCAACATGCAGAGCCAAAAGAAGTCTCAGACGATTGTGGAGGAGCCACGATTGGTGCAACAGCTTCAGGAGGTTATGGAGCAGCCACAACAAGGGAAGATGAGAGGAGATCGAGTAGAAACATCTACTCATGCAGAGACCTCCAGTAGGGGGAAAATTTGAGCCAGGTGGGCAGAGGGATCACATGCAGCCATACCTCCAGGTAGGAGGTGGGGTGATGTGGATTGATCGTCCCAAGGAGGAGGGGCAGGATCCTTGAGGTATCCAACCTCTTGGATGAGACCTTGCTATGGGAGCCTCGATGTGGAGTAGCGGGAACTGGCTGATTGGGTAGAGACAGATGCAGATGGAGCAGCAGAGAGAGCGACAATGTAGGGAATCCCAGGACAACGCATAGCTAGCAAGCTGTAGCAATGCGAGAGGCACAAGTGTTTTGCACAATGCTAGGTGGCACAGAGAGGTGTGCAATGGTGCAAGATGCATGGAGATGTTGCAGTAGTGCAACTTTCAGAGAGGGAGCACTTGTCAGCAGCTGGTAGAGCTTCAGCATCAGAGTATGTTCCTAGCCCAACAGAGTGGTCAGTTGGGAGTGTTTTTTTGTTCCAAGTGTTGTTGGAGCAAGTGGACCGGGCAAATGTGTTGCATGCAGAACATTCCAGAGTTGCAGGATAGGGGTTGCAGATAATCCATATCTTGTTGAGAGGGAGTGTTGAAAATGCAACAAGATGATGGAGCTTAGTGGAAAGGAGTCGCCTTCACTAAGTGGTCCCATAGGCTATTTTTGGCACAAAGTCTATTTTTAGGCTATGTTTATGTTTAGACATATGGATCATGGTCTATGAGTTGCAGGATGCTATTTGTGGATGATTGGTCATGTTGGTAAAAATAGATGGACTTCTATTTTTAGACATATGGGCGGTTTCTATTTTTAGACTGCCAGGCTAAAAATAGAACAGTTGAATATTATTAGCTCATAATAATATTTGGACTATAAACACTATCTTATCCTCTTGAAGCACTTTAGTTTGAGCTACAGATGTGGCACATGCAGCTGTCAGAAGGAAATATGTTTTTCTTGTGGGTTAGTTGAGCTATTGCATGTAGGACTTCAGTTAGAACTCATGTGGTTGAGTTTTGTGGAGTTGATTGAGGAGTTGATGGAGTTGTGTTCAGTTTGACTTGGTTAAACTAGTTGTATTTAGTCTAACTACAAAATACACTAGTGATGAGTGATGTGAATTAATTATTAATTAATTCACTAATTATTAAATCATAAAGCAACTAAAGAATACATCAGTTAACTCAGTGCATGGAAAGTTCAGTGGAGACAAGTGTTAGAGGTTGAGATTGCTATTAGTTGTGATTATAGTTGTGCATGAGATCTTACACAATCAATGGGATTGAGCAATGCCAATGAAGATTGCATGGTTCAGCCAAGGAAATACGAGTTTGCTTCAGCCATTCATCATTATTCTCTTGCATGATTGCACAGTGGAGGTAGGCAAACAGTGGAGGAGATTTGAGGCATCAGATCTGAGCTAGTTTGTGTGTAACAAGTGGAGATAGTACTGAGTACTTGTGAGGAGTGTTGTACTATGTATTGTTACATGTTCTTAATCATTATAACATACAGATAGTGTGGGGTTTTCAGCTCTATTCTTTGCCCAGGTTACATACTGTGTTAATGTGGGCATGCGATTGATGTTTCATTGTTTTTAATTCCGCATAATTGATGATCAACATAGAGGAGGTTATGTATTATGCATGTATTCCGCAATAGTGTATAATCGGGATAATCTCTGTGAATAAGTGTCATATTATTCAAAATTTCTATAGTAACTACTAATTTCAAAGGTTAAATTTACCTTTTTTACCCTCTCCCTTAAAATAAGGTGGGCTAACCTCCATACCTAATTTTTTTATAAAATAAATTTGAGGCGATTTGTAAAAATGTACTATGATACAAAATATTCGCCCACTAAAAAATTAAAACCCCTTAATTTTTCCTAAGGGCGAAAATTAGCCCCTAAAATTTTCCATGCCTGACGCTCCTTGGGACCATAGTTCCCTTGTCTCTCTATAGATTTCCCATCATCTTCTTTTCTAGATCAGATCTGGAATGTTGGGTTTTGTCACATCTGCAACAATTAGATCCGCCATTCAGATCTAGCAGTGGGGGTTCGGTCACTGCCACATTCATACTCACACTCTATAGTTGAGGGTTTCGTAGACAGATCTAACTATTTGTGCAGGGAGGCTTGTGGCTCCTATACCTTGGGATGATTCTTGAAGTTGACTGGATAAACCCCCTTTATGCTTGTTTATGGTGTTGAAGTGGTAATGCTTATGGAATATATTATGCCTAGTATGCGCATAGCAGTGCTCATAGGTATGATAGATCGTGAAGCCCTGGAGGAAAGGCTCGCACAGTTGGATGAACTTGAGGAAGAAATATTTCTTGTTGGATTTCACCAATAGGTCCAAAAGCAGCATGAAAAGGCATGGCATGATTGGCATATTAAGCTGCGCACCTTTAAGGTGAATGACTTGGTTTTGTTATATGACAGTAAGTTTGATAAATTTCCAGGGAAATTCATAATGCACTGGTTAGGGCCCTATGTCATTAAGGAAATTACCGACGGAGGAGTGGTAAAACTTGTCAAATTGAATGGAGATCCATTCCTAGGAAAGGTGAATGGCAGTCGCTTGAAGCCATACACCGGTGGTACGACCATGTAACTAGACAAAGGAAGCACAATCTTAGCACTCCAGGCAGTTGAAAGGAGGCGCGAGGCTATAAACTACACTGCCCAGGTTAGGGAGTTGTGCGATTGGAGGATTGCGTGAAGCAATGAAGTGTCACAGGGTTCGCGGCAACACGAAGGGAGATGCGCTACCTAGGGATAAATCACACAGTTTGGACAGAAAGTGACCCTTAAAGTCACTATTCATGATTTGATGGTTGAAATGTGGCCAAATGGAGCGGGCGACCAACATTTAAGACAAAATGTATGGCTCAGATCCTTGAAAATTTGCTGCCAATCCGACATTAACGAACTGAATTTGGGGGCAACGGTTGGATTTGAATTCAAAATTCCCTATGAATTACAAGTGGTTGTCCAATGAAAAACATTTTGCATTTTGAGAGTTGAGTTGTTGAGCTTTCAGGCACTCATGAATGGAGAATTCTTTGAAGCTTTGAAAGAGACTCCAACATTTGCAAACTTACCTGAGACATCGCGAGTACTATTGGAGAGCATTATGTCGGTACTCGCAACAACTATAAATACCAAAGAAATAGTAGAAGAGCCAGTTCTGGAAGTTGAAATGGAGCCTAAAGTAGCTACTTTAGAGGTCACTGAGGTGCTTGTTGAGGTCCCTAAATCATCGAGAACGCCGAGACCGAAGCCGACCCCCACCAAAGAAACCGTGAAAGATAAGAAGGGCAAGTAACCTGCTATACCGGTGCATGCATCGCCAAGGAGAAACCCACGAAAGCCCACCGCGTAGGAGAAGGGAAAATCTATAAATTTGGAGCTAGAAGAAGAGGAAATTGAAGACATCCCAATGGATGATGAGGATGTGGGAAATGAAGTAGAGGAGATCAAAGCCTAGAGTACGGACCTTATTACTCGATTTACGATGTATGTCCCTCTGCGTAAGCCCCAGACCAAGGTGTTGAAGGACATCGATGAGATTAAGACTCCCCTGTAAACCCCTCCGCTGCTAGACAAAATTTTTTTTGACGGTCCGCACTTGGCACAAGTGCCGCTACTGAAACTTGAAGACTGGGACTTGGCAGACCATGATAAGTTCCCACACTTGGTGACCGAGCAACTGATGTGCCGCATCTATGAATACGAGAATGACCACATTAAAGATGTAGAGGTGGCTCAAGGGAGTAGAAAAAGCAGGATTGCTTAACCTGCTCTGGGTGCTGCACTACAACTGCACCCAGGTAACAATTTTGGTCATTAATAAGTTTTTGTGCTTGGTTCATGATGGGTGTCTATGGCTGGAGGAGCCAATATCCATAACAGATAGGTTGATTCACCGGATAACGCGATTTTTGTATACAGGAGAGAATCCGGCTATGATCTTTGGTGGAAAAGGTGGCGAGCAGGCTCTCGTGGAATCGATGAAAGAAAAATTTAAACTGGTGAAGAAACCGCATGGATACACTATATCCAGTATTTGTGACCCCGCTGTGAAGGTATCCACACAGATCCTCACAGGGAAGGTAATGAGGAAGTGTTACACCGATGAGGTGCCAACGCTTGTCGTCACGCTCATAGCATAGTGCACTAAAGAAGTCTAGTTCAATTGGTCGGACTACCTTCGCGGAGAGTTCCTAGCGAACTGTCGCGAAGCGCAAGAGCTCAGCAAGATGTTCCACTACACGTGGCTCTTGCTGTCAATTGTGCTGGTAGCATGGAGTTGCAAGAGGACAACTAGTTCCCTTCGGTCACGTCAGACCTCCCAGAAGCAGCGAAGTATGCTTCACTGCGAACAACCAAGGACGTGCAGCGAGTCAGGGACAAAAAGATATTTTGGATCTTGATGGAAATGAACATTTGGATGGCCATCAATTGCAAGCCACGATTGTCATCTACAGTGTATGCCAACCTGAAGGGCTACGCCGAATTCAAAGCTGACTTCCATTGAGTATCCGTCAGGGTGTATAAGGACCCTACGCAGAAATGGTACGATTTGCCATATCTAGCA
Source organism: Pinus tabuliformis (assembly GCA_031772625.1). Taxonomy (NCBI): domain Eukaryota; kingdom Viridiplantae; phylum Streptophyta; class Pinopsida; order Pinales; family Pinaceae; genus Pinus; species Pinus tabuliformis. The sequence goes on along the minus strand of CM062806.1, from coordinate 707,998,010 downwards.
ACGAATGATGCCATTGATGCAGTGCTTGAGCAATGGCCAACAAAGTGGTGCTCTACAATAGATTTGGCGGTGGGTGGAAGCAAGTCCACCGCGCAGAAGAAAAAGGAGGAGGTCAAGCTTAAGATGACACAACTAGCCGAAAAGAGGAAGAAGGAGGTTGTTGATAAGGCTCAGGCGGAACGCAAGGCCGCGTAGCAGACAGGGAAGCAGATAGTTGGGATAAAGCAGGGCTTTGACAAAGGCGTGAGGTTGCCTTCACCTAAGATCGAGGAGGAAATAGATGGACAACACAGCGCAGACCCTTAGGAGACGTCCGCCCGTATCAAGCGCCCAAGAGAGTTGGAGAAAGGAGGGCCTAGGAAGAAATCAAAGGTGACAAAGATCTCAATGGACCCCATCACATTAACAGAGGGCGCCTTGCATGATATCAGTGATAAAGTGAGGGATTTCACCACAGAGGCCTTGCAACAATTTGAGCAACAACAACAGATCATCCTGGGGGCTATCCAGACAGGGTTGTTGGAGTTGTATACCCACTCGTCGTGGGCTGGCACGGTATCTACCAGCTTGGCTATCGGCACTTCAAAGGCTACCGATATGCTGCACACGAAGGCTTCTAGTGCGATAGTGCTGTCGGATGGAGCACTGACCATAGAGAAGGAGGTTGACAAGCCCACTGTCAGTGCCCTAAAGGGAGTAGGGTTGAATATGGCAGTTCTCCCGCGTGAAGCACTCCACCTCTTGTAGGATGGAGTAATTGCATAACTGAGGGCACGTGAGCACCATGCCCTCCAGGTGATCAGTGAACAATGGATCAACAACGAACAGATGGCCCTACAGAGAAATGTTGCCATCGCCACTGAGACCGAGGTGACCAATCAGAGCAAGCGGATTATGCAGGTCGTTGAGGAGGCATGCTGAATGGTCCCAGAGTTGGCCATTTCGGAGGAGGATCCAGTTGAGGTACGCATCCACAGGTTGGCCACAAGGGTGCACGACACTCAGACTGAGATGGTGCGGTTCAGTTGGAGTTGAACCTACAAATTACAGAGTTACTATTGAGGGCCCAGCCTTCAAATTTTCCACAATTGAAGGAACAACGGGCGACCGCTGTCACAGAAGCAATAGCGGCGGTGGATAGTGTAGTAGCAAACTGCACGCAATTGTTTGAACAATCATTTGAGGTCCTGACCAACTTGCAGGAGGACCCTAATGTACAAAGGTTAGAGACGGAATCATGCTAGCTACAACAATGCTACGATAAGTTTAAGGGCACAACGAAAACCGTCGTGCTGACAGAGGCTAGCCAAGCTACAAGAGGTCAAGCAGCTGAAGGAAAAGGTGGACGCAGTACTGCACAAGGAAGAAGTGATCAAGGCAAGACTAAAGCCCTGGATAGATGAGGCTTACGCAGTGACAGGGAATATCAAAGGCAAGATTGCGACTTTGCAGGCAACACAACAAAAGATTCAGGATGACAATGCAGGAGCGATAACCGAGTAGATAGTGGAAGACGCGAAGCAGGTGGCAGCTCAGTGCAAGACCGAGGTTGCAGTCATACGAGTCGAGCTATAAGGGATTCGCACAAAGATCTATGCACTTACCAAGTGACTCGAGGGTGAGTCACGATGTTTGTGTTGGGGCCATGTTGGGAACGAGATCCCCCAAAGGATAGTTTTGGGGCTAAAAGCCCATGTTTTGGTCAAATTTTGTTATAAGCTTGTAAAGACTTCGCATTTTGTGGTCGCAGAGCGCATAGGTGTCATAAGACATAAAGGGTTGTCCGCCCTTAGTTTTGTAAAATAAAATTGGCTATAAGAGATCTACCCATGGTCCGTGGACCATGGGATTGTATAAAAAGAGATAAGCTCTAAGTAGTTTGAGAGACACACAAGGTAAGAGAGTCATAGCTCTGAAGTAAGAAGTCTAATTTTTGGGTCATAGCATAGGTAGAGGCTCTACAGCTGAGTGCGTAGAGGCCTAGGGTGGAAGTCCGCAGCTGAGTGCGCAGACCCTTGCAGCTGTGTGTGTAGGGTGGTTAGAGTCTGTAATCACTTGGAAGATATTAATAAAGAGAAGTATTCTACAATTTCTGTGTCTTTGTTTTGATTGATGCATCTTATCATTTTATGTATGAATTTCCTTTATAATGCTTATATGGTGCGTGAATGTGTATACTTATGTTGGATGACTGAACGCATATAAGAATATATGTTTACACAGTGTTAAATGTGAGTATTTAATAAGACAAGTAGGATTCTTAAGATAACTTGACAATCTGTGCAATACGCTTCCTTAGCAGCGCGGAAGTATCTGAATCAAAGGTTAGGGCTGCGCGAAGGACATCCGTACCCTTTCGCTTAGGTATCGAAAGGAGGAATAATGGGTTAGAAAGACAGAGCCCTAGGACTAAGTGACCTGCGCGAAGGCAAGAATGGAAGGAATAAAATGACATCACAAACATATCAAGGTGCAGAAACTTGGTTCCAACATCCCCCCATACTGCTTCGGGTGAGACTTTGGTCCGCACTTTGGGGGATGATGCCAAAAGGACCAGTAGTGTAGGGATTTGTTTGGCTAATTAACGCTGAACCTGGGTCAGGCCCCATTAAGCCAACATGTTGGATACATGCCAAAGATATCGTATCACACTGAACCTGAAGAAGTGCTTATTTTGTGTCCCCTTTGGGATCTTGATGGGTCATGTGGTTTGCAAGAAAGGACTGATGTTGGACCCTACTAAGACCACGGTGATAGTAATTTTGGAGGCCCAAAGGAGTGTCAAACAACTATGTGCAATGCTTGGACATAAAGGATATTACAGAAAGTTCATCAAGGCCTATGCTCAAATTTCCGTGCCTATGGAGAGATTATTGAAAAAGGACGCTACATTCTGTTAGGATGAGGAATGTCAACGCAGTCTGAATGTATTGAAAGAAAATATGGTCACCACGCAGATCTTAGTCTTCCCAGATTGGAAGAAGGAATTCCATATGCATGTTGATGCCTCATGTATTATGTTAGGAGAAGTATTGATGCAGGCCAGAAAGGGAGAGATAGACCACCCTATAGCCTTCGTGAGCAGGAAATTATCGAAGGCTGAGAAGAATTACTCAACGACAGAGCACGAAGGATTAGATATGGTATACGCGCTTCAAAATTTCAGGCACTATCTATTAGGCGGACATTTCAAGATGTACACAGACCATTCTGCCTTGCAGTACCTAGTCAATAAGATTGTGTTAGAGGGGAATATTTGCAGATGTTTGTTGTTGTTTCAAGAATATGACTTTGAGGTCATTGTGAAGCCAGGTAGGTTGAATGCAGGACCTGACCATCTGTCGCGAATTGAATTAGGGGAGGAGCCTACCAATCTGGAGGAAGGGTTGCCCGACGTGCAGCTCTTCACGGTGTGCATATCAGATAATCACTTTGCGGATATTATCAACTTTTTGACTATAGGAACGGTTCCAGAAGCGTACACTAGTCAGCAAAAGAAGGAACTAGTGGTGCGTGCCGCAGATTTTTCGATGATTGTTGGACATCTATATAAGATGGGTGCGTACGAGATATTGCAAAGGTATGTACCTGATTTTGAGAGAAATAACATCCTCATAGAAGCTCATGGAGGGGTTGTGGTAGGATATTATTCCGGAAAAGCAACAACGCAGAAGATTTTGCGCACAGGTTTGTGGTGGCCTACGTTGCATAAAGATTCTAAATCATATTGTAGGGCATGCGATGCATGTCAAAGGACGGGCAGGCCATCGTGGAGGGACGAGTTTCCATTAAATCCTCAAGTATCATTATGACCATTTGAAAAATGGGCAATTGATTTCATTGGGCCAATTAAGCGCCTAGGAAAGAAGACAGATGCACGCTATATCATCACCACGACAGAGTATCTAACTAGATGGGCGGAAGCATAGCTTGTGAGGGATTGTACAATAGCTACATCACCCAAATTCTTGTTCGAGTATGTGTTAACCAGATTTGGTTGCCCAAAAGTATTGATGAGTGATCAAGGTATGCACTTCCTCAATTAAACAATCTGCGCGTTGACTGAAAAGTTCCAGGTCTATCATCAGAAGAGCACACCGTATCATCCTCAGGCTAATGGAATAGTTGAAGCCTTTAATAAGATCTTGGAGAATGCGCTGACGAATATTTTCAACATATAATGAAATGATTGGGATGTGCGTGTACCTATGGTGCTATGGGCGCACATGACTACTTGCAAAAAGCTTACCGGACAGACACATTTTTGACTGGTCTATGGCGTAGAAGCTGTAATGCCTATGGAATATATCATGCCTAGTATATGCATAACAACTTTCATAGGGATGACAGGTCGTGAAGCCTTCGAAGAACAACTCGCATAGCTCATGGAGCTTGAAGAAGATAGATTCTTGGCTAGATTCCATCAGCAAGTACAGAAGGAACGTGAAAAGGCATGGCAAGATTGACATATCAAGCTGTGCATGTTCAAGGTAAACGATTTGGTTTTATTATATGACAGTAAATTCGTTAACTTTCTGGGAAAGTTTCAGATGCACTAGATTGGGACATATGTTGTCAAAGAAATTACAAATGGAGGCACACTTCAGCTCGCGAAGCTGAATGGAGAACATTTTTTGGGAAGGGTGAATGGAAGCTAGTTATATCCATATACAGGGGATCTAGCGCAATGAATATATGACGGAAGAACAGTCTTAGTGCTCCAGGAAGTTGCAAGGCAGCGCAGGACTATAAACTACACTACTCGGATTAGAGGACTACGCGGCAGATGGACTACGTGGAAAAGGGTGAAGTTGCAGTATAAGAAGTTGCACGAAGGGAGCTGCGCTACGAAGAGAGGTGCCACGCAGAACAAAAAGAAAATTACCGTTTAAGTCATTGTTCATGAATTGACAGCAAGAAGAAGGTTAAGAAGAGTGGGCTGGTAGAATTTAAGGCCAAAGTATATGAAGATCTGCTGCCAAAAGCGCATTAATGGACGCATTTTGGGGGGAACGGTTGGATTTGAATTAAAAAACCCCTATAAATTACCTGTGTCAGTCCAATAGAGAATACTTTGCATCCTTAGAGTTTTTGAGTTGAGTTGTCTATTTCTTGTGAATCACTCATTCTTTGAGGATTTGGTCATGAACCCTGCATTTGGAAATTTATAGTAGTTAACTAAGAAATTCATATGTGACACCATGTTAGGATCAGGCCTTGCTGAGACTAGGACACTGCAGGAACTGTTGCGTTTGAAGGATCTGTTCCAGAGGTAGTGAGCATGGAAGCTCTGGCTCCTATGCCTATGACGCCAAGATCACCTAGGATGAAGCCTACCCCTGTACGAGAAACCCAGAAGTCGAAGAGGGACAAACAAAAGAGTGCCAGTGCGCGAGTCGCCTAGGAAACACACCGCCGCTCAGAAATAGAAGAAATACAAGAAACCTGAGAAGGTTGTGGATTTGGAAGCTGAATAGGGCATTGAGGACATAGACGCTAAAGGAGTAGAGCCCCTCACCAAGTTTCCTGAATATATCCCTCCGCAGAAAGGGAAGGTGAAGGTCCCCAAGGACCTAGACTCGGACAAGTTCCTCATTCATATGCCCCTGTTGCTAGAGAAAATGACCTTCGAAGGTCCATGCCTTGCACGGATCCCCATGTTAAAATGGAAGATTTGGATATGGCAGACCATGAGCGGTTCCCTCACCTCGCAACAGAAAATTATATGAGGCATGTTTATTACCTAGACTCAGGTGTCACTGAGTTGGAAACGGTCAAATGGATCCACGGAGTGGAGAACTCCGAGTTATTGAACCTGTTGTGGGTGTCCCACTATCACCGCACAACTATCAACACGACCTGTGTGCGACAATTTCTTACCCTGGTACATGATGGATGCTTATGGCTAGGGGATCCTATACCCATCATTGACATGTTGATTCATAGAATCACGCACCTGCCACATGAAGGTTTGAATCTGACCAAGGAGTTTGGCAGAAAAACATGTGAAAAGGATTTGGTGGAGAAGATGAAGAAGGAGTTTGCACTTGTGAAAAGCCTGCGCGGATATTCCATCATGTCTATCAATGACCTTGCGGTGCAGATTGCCACCCAAATCCTAGCAGGCTAAGTAATGCGGAAGTGCAGCGCGGACAAGGTTCCGAGGCTTGTGGTATTGTTAGATGCATAATGCGCGAAGGGTGTGCAGTTTAACTGGTCAAGGTACCTATGCAGCGAATTCCTCGTGAATTGCCATGAGGTCCAGGATGAGACTAAGCCCTTCCACTGCACGTGGTTGCTGCTCTCTGTTGCATTGGTCGCATGGGAGTTTCCGGAGGACAATCAATTTCCTCCTTTGAAGGAAGGATTGCTAGAGGCCGCATAGTTCACCTCCCTCTAGGCCCCGAAGGACCCCGTGTGGGTCACTGAAACGAATATATTTTGGTTTTTTATGGAAGCAAGCTTCCACATGGTTATCAACCAACACCCAAGGTTGTCCTCGACCTTGTATGAGCAGTTGCCTGCATATGCCACATTCAAGGTAGATTTCCACCATGTCTAAATTCAGGCGTGGAAGGACCCGCTGCAGAAATGGTTTGATTTACCATATTTGGTCATCGACGATGACATCCAGTTGGTTATCAAGCACTGGCCAGGAGAGTGGTGTGCCCCATTAGACTTGGATGTAGGTACCAGCAAGGGCGTGGGGAGCTCGACTGAAAAGAAAAGGAAGGATGCAGCAAAACATGTGGCACAAAAGTTGGCAGTGCAGCAGAATAAGGAAGCCGAAGAGAAGGCTCGAATGGAAAAGGAGTGTGTTTCCAAGGAGCAGGCCGAGCAAGAACAATGTGACTCCTAGCAAAGTGGAAAATCTCCTTCACCCGAAACAGAGGAGGAAGAGCAGTCTGAAGCGGGCAGTAGAGGAGATGAGGGGTAGAGTACCCCATTCTAGCTAAGGAAGTGCGGAAAACAACAACAAGATTGTCCCTGCAAGAAGAAGAAGTCAAACAAAACACGGGTTAGTTCCACGACCTTGACGGAGGGCGATCTCGATGAGATCGATGACAAAGTATGGGATGCTACAACTGAACTGTTGCAACAATTTGATAAACAGTACATGCAGACACTGGGGAGTGTCTAGAAGGATCTACGCGAGCTGTAGATCGAAACTAGTAGGATACAGGTGGGCGCAGATCAAGCGAACACAACACAAACGGGCCTAGCACCAGGGACAAGTTAGGTTGCAGAATTGGTACAAATATTGGACCTTTAACAATTGCTCTACCGGAAGGGTCCCTGTGCACAGAATCGACCAATGACAAGATCATCTTAAGGAAAATCAAGAACATCGGCTTGAACATTGCGACGCTCCCCAATGAAGTTCTTTATGCACTGCAGCGGGGGTAGCGGAGGAATTGAGAGCTCAGGAGTAGCGCGCTCTCAATTTGATCAATGAATACCGGGTGAATAATGAACAAACGTTTTCCGAGAAAAAACAAGCATTGAAGGAAAAAGAAACATTAGCAGAGCTCCAGGTTGGAGGCCGCGGTAGCAGAAGAATGCAGAATAGTGCCAGAGCTGCACATTCGAGAGGATGCACAACCGGAGGCTAAAATCCAAAAATTAGCTGCAGGCCTCCGCAATGCAAAGGAAGAGGTTGGAAGAGTTCAATTTGAACTCAACATGAAAATAATGGAGTTGCAGCTCAAACTCCAACCTTCGACTCCACTCGAGGTCAGGGAACAATGCGGAGCTACTATCAAAGAAGGAACGACCATGTTGGATTCCATAGTTGTTGACTGCTCGGTCTTATTCGAGCAGGCATTGGAATTGGTCACGAATTTGCAGGAGGACCCAAACCTACAAATGCTCAATACAAAGGTTCGCGAGCTCCAACAGCATTATGATGAGGTCAGGGCGAAGATGCACTCAATTGCTCCAGTGCAATGCCTCGCCAAGTTGCAGGAGGTGAATAAGCTCCGTGCACAGGTAGAAGCAACTTAAAGGAAGGAGGTTGTGCTTAAGGCCTGGTTGGGACCTTGGTTAGACGAGGCTTACCAAGTAACAACCAACATTCAGGAGAAGTTGACAGGCTTACAAAAGATTCAACAAATGATGAAGATGGCCATGGAAGGACCAGCTACGGAGCATCTCATCGAAGAAGTCAAGCAGGCAGCTACGCAGAGTGCTGCCGAGGTTGTAGTAGTGCAAGTGGAGCTGGAGATCTTTGTAGCAAGATCGCCATGCCAAATGAGTAACTCAAGGGCAAGTCATGACCTTTGTGTTGGGGGCCTATTGGGATGGGGTCCCTTGGGTCAGTTTTGGCGTTAAAAACCCAAGTTTTGATGTAAATATTGAAAAAGATGTAAAGTCTCTACGATTTGTGGATGTAGAGCGTGTAGCTGGTTAGGAGTCAAAAATGGTTTTAACCCTCGTTTATGTAAAGTTGAGTCAGTTTTGAGATCCACCCATGGTCTGCAGACCATGGGATTGTATAAATAGAGGTGTCTTAAAGAATCTAAGGGATAGTGATGAATGATGGATGTGATGGGTTGATAGAGTTAGCGCAGAGAAGTAAGTATTAGAGGAGGAAAAGGCTCTGTAGCTAAGTGTGCAAAGGCCTAGAGTAGTGTCTGCAACTGAGTGCATGGACCCCTGCAGTTGAGTGCACAGGGAAGTTTTGAGTATGTAACCTTATATTGAAGATCAATAAAGAAGACCATTGAAGAAATTCATGTGTTTATTCGTTTAATGCTGTTATTTATGTTTGCGATATATGTTGTGAAGGAAATAATGTCTTTATGAAATAATGATGTATTGATGTGCGACTCTATTGGACAAGTCTTACTAACCGAAAGCAATGCATGTTAAGTATTTATGCAAAGATTATAATATATTTTGTTACCCTTAGTCAGTACTTAAATAGATCTGCGGGAACCCAGGTCTAAGGTTCATTTATGGTTTGTGTAAATAGATGGTTCATCTGTTAAGGGTCCCCAAAGGCCAATCATAGACCTTCGTGGAGGTCTAAATACCATTTAAAAAAAGTTACAGTACCGAGCCCTAGGGGCTTATAGATCCGTGTGAAGGCAAATCTAGGAAATTAAAAGACATCACATTCAGATCTTCAGGTGCGAAAACTTGGTTCTAGCATCCACCCATAATGCTTTGGGTGAGACTTCAGTCCGCGCTATGCGGGTTGATGCCGAAAGGGATAGTAGTGTAGAGTTTTGTTTGGCACAATTAAATCTGAACCTGGGTCAGGACCCCTTAAGCCAACACATCATAATCATGTTTAATTGAAACACATCATAAGAGAAGGTACATTGATAAGAAATGCATATATATCATCATCAAGGTGAGAATCAATATCCAAAACTATTACAAAAGAATACTCATCACATGTCATCATCAAGATACTCATAATATTGATTATGTTATAACCACATACGTTTCATTATTCAAAAATAAGTCACCATCTATAAAATTAGAGAAATTTTGAGGTCTAAAATGGGCATCCAAAAGAAGATTATAAAATAACAGTGGGAATAATAAAATAAGATTAGATTACCTTATCAAGTTTTAGAGGTAAAGAAGAAAAAACTATTTTTTCAAATTGTATTTTCAACTTATCTCCCGATGATTTTACTCAAATTTCGAGCAGGAGCACTCGTTGGATGTTGAATTTAATTTGCATCTAAAGAGTACCCATGTTGCATACTTTCGATGGACCCCACTACATGAAAAATTTAAAATACATGAAAAAACATAATTACAATCACATTTTTTCGTGTATTTCACATTTTTCGTGTGATAGGGTCGATCGAAAGTATGCACCATGGTATTCCTTACATGCAAAATTAAATTTCACATCCAATGAGTGCTCTCACTCGAAAATTGTGTAAAAACTTAGGGAGACAAATTGAAAATATGAGTTGAAAAAGTAGTTTGTTTATTTATTTATTTATCTTTTTACCTTTTTTACTCCAAAAATGACAAATTATCCCTCATGGTTGACATCATCATATTGAATGCTATTGGTTCTTATAAAGTTGATTTTTGTTGTACATTTTTGTTTTGAGGCCCATTTTATACCTCAAAATTTCTCTAATTGAGAAACAACAAGGGGATAAGGAATCTAAAACATTATCTCCTAGCGTACATCACAAGGTGCATAAGAATTAAACACTAACAAAATTGGGATCAATAGAACAAGTGTGATGCACTAGGGGTGTTACAAGTTCATATTTAAACTTGATTAAGAATATATAAATTAGACAATTTCAATGAGCTTAATAGAGATTATTTACCCAAAAAAATAAATAACTAAGAACAATTAATCATATTGTTTAGAAAATCTTCGGCAAAATCACATAATCAATATTTTGTCGACGCGTTTCGAACCAACTAGTGTGGTTCATCGTCAGGACAACTTGTCCTGACGATGAACCACACTGGTTGGTTCGAAACACGTCGACAAAAGATTGATTATGTGATTTTGCCGAAGATTTTCTAAACAATGTTATGGATCACAGAAGTCTAAACTCCTTAATAATTTCCCTGCACGGAGAAGCCGCTGCTAAGAAGGTTCATCTATTCGAGCGGTCACGCATGCAGGTTGCTAAGTTGAAATCTAATTAATCATATTCTTAGTTAAACAAAAAACAAACCTATACATTATCTTTACCATGAGCTTGACGAAACATATTTAAGATTGACGAACATATTTAAGATTAACGATTTTTTAAGATATTATATTCAATTATTAATTGTGTCTGGATCCCATGAAATATTTATTGCAATAATGAAAACACCATGAACTACAAACTAAGGGATCAAAAGATCAAAATTATGATAAACAAAACCAAATATTAAATACAAATATTATACCCACATCATTATTGATAATAGAAAGACACAACATTATCAACACAACAAAAAATAACTATCAATCAATATGTTAGATATATACCTTCAAGAGTTAGAGCAGATGAACATGAAATATATACCTTCCAGAGTTAGAGTAAATGAACATGAAAAATGAGGGTTCTCTTCATTTCCTTGAGTTTTCTCAATAACTATCGTTTTCTCTTCAATATTATTATTGAAACATACCTTTGTAATTAATCTTGCCAATAACTTTGAAATCCCATTAATACTTCCACCTTTTCCATAATTCCCCCTTAATATTCATTTTGATGTTTTGTGGAGCAAAGAGGAGAAACATATATGCAAAGGAAATGCCATTAAAAAAGTTTGGGAATTGAACCCATTAAATATATGTATACTAAATGTAATGTGAATTCTCATATTGCAAAGATATATAATGTTTGTAGTGCATGAATTGAGGTGAGAATTTAAAAAGACAAACTGTCGAAACATATTTAATAATAAAATGGTAACTATACCAATATGATAATAGGGTTATATGGGCACTACATAATGGATTTAAATTTGTGGATAAATATACCACATCAAAACAAAGATGATAAATAATGAAAATAGAGATTATGTTAGTTTTAATAGATTATAGTGTGTATTGATGGATGTTAAGTCGAAAATATAAATTATGATTTACATCCATTCATCATTTATTAGTGAAGATATAATAATTGTTATTAAATATATAATAATCATTAATTATTAAAAATTGGTAAAATTGGAAATTGAAACCATGTTAAACTATTAAAAATATATATTTTTTATTTTTTTACTATTTATCACTTTTTATAAATTATAACTCTATTTTAAAATTAAAAACAAACTTCAAATGCACTTAAACACCTTTATAATCCACTTTTGGTCACTGAATGAGACCATCAAAACTTTGAAGATTGAAAGAACAATTATGGAAAACATTGATTTTGATGGCATCAAGTGCACTCAGATTTATTCGTACTTTGATTTTGATGATAAATATAAGATTTATGAGTACATTACATAAAATATATGTAATACTTTATGGCCGACTTTTATAAATCGGTTTGAATTTATCTGACATGATAATGATATTGCTTATTTGTTGCCTCTATATATTAATAAGATATTTGTAAAACTTTATGGATAACAAAGTTTGTTATATTGGATTGAATTTATTTGAGAGGCGATGGTATACTGTTTATTTAAGGTTAATGTATGTTCGGTATATTTTATAATTTAATTATAATATTATAAAGTTAATGGAATGAATTTGTCTAATTCCTTTACGTTAAAAACATATTTGTATTTTATATTATAAATAAAAGGATATTATAATTATTTATTGGTTATTGGCGAGAGATTATTTAAATAGATATATGTTTTTATTAGTGTAATATCATTTAATTTATTTAGGTCATTACGTTATATTGTTTATCACTATATTTGTAAAAAGAATATTAACAAAGTTAGTTTTTTATTACTACATAAAATAACAGAAAATTATAAAAGTAGTAAAACTCAAAATAAAGATCAAGTAAAAAGAAGTTGGACATTCTGGTTTACATGAATAACTACTTTTTTTCTGAGTTGATATTAATGGTCGTGAGTTATTTTCTAAGATAATAGATTTGGATTGATTACTCTTTGAGTCATCTTCTTATTTTATATCAATAACCCCCAAGTTAATTATTAGTTCAATTCCAAAGCCCACTTACACATTGCTTCAACTTTGCTTTCAAATATCCAAATTGTGTGCATGATGTCTTCCTATTCTTCCTTGTTCTTCTCTAAGACTTGAATGATTAAGGCCTTGACCATCAATTAGGTTTCATATATCTTAAAAAACTTGGTTTAACTTGTAAGAGTGTAGACTGGGTGTGTTACCTAACTGTTTAATCTCCTTCGAGACCTGAGCATTAATTAGACATTGTCTTTTGGCCTTAACACCTTTCTCTAGCTCATCCATTTCCTCTTTGGAGCACTAGAGCACATGAATTGATAATGTTATCTTGCTTCCCATACTTCTCCCATTACCTTGGACTAGTGGGTAAGGTGTCTTGAGATGGAGGCACTACAAGCATGACCATTATGTTTCCTCTTCCTTCCAATCCCTACCCTACTAGCATTATGAGTCATGCTTCCCTCCCAATCTCATCTTAGTTAAAAAACAAAAACCAAAAAATTCTCAACCTCAGACAAGATGAAAATAAAATAAGGGAGGAAGATCATAATAAAGATTTTTTTTCCCTTGGCACTCACACATGCTAGATTAAACTCATTGTTTGAATAACCAAACCACAAAGCCAACCTTTTGTCCCACACGAGACCAAGAGCATAAACCAAAAATACCAAAAATAAACCAGAAGGGAGATGAATCGGTGCCTGGAGATACAACAAAGAAACACCCAAACTTCTGCTTTGCTTCCCCTTCACCAACAATCAACTTGGATTACCACATATTTCTAGCTATCCAACAAAGGAAAGGATCACCATTGCATCCATTAAAAACTTTATTCTCGTCATTTTGAGCCCCCCAAATGACTAACCATGACAACAAGATTGTAACTTTGTATTCCACCATTTAGAATTTTCCTCCAAAGCAGATCATGATCAATTTCATCCTATACTAGTGTCCTAAAACTTGAAGACAAGATTTCAAATAGGGCTGGGGAGAAGTTCAAACTCCTCATTCTCTGCCCCCCGACATCATACTGGACAGTCAAACCTCACCAAGCACTGAGTGTGATGCGGTTATCATGCTTAGTGATGAATGATACACATGAGTGGCTACATCTCCACCCATCGACACCTCATTTGAATGTTTTCATGAAAGACATGGGGGTGGGTTTTGGTCTACTTATGTGTGCACATGTCACAAGACCATTTAAAATAATCTCTTTAAGTGCAATCACATGTCTAACCACTACCTCAAAGTGACCACATGGTTTTAGGAGAAGCTTTCATAGGAATTCATCAAGATGGATGAAAACTAATATAATGATCCTTTCCAGATCATTTAAGAATGTGTTCTAAAAGTATCCAAGTCCCCGAAACACCAAAATGGTGGGTACATGGTTTTTCCTTGAGGAACATATTCCCACACAACATAAATAGGTACTTTCCAAGTTCACTGTACTTTCTATAGATAATTACGTTCATTTTTTTAACATTGAATGAATAGAACTCTATATATAATTAACAAAAAATATTCATCAAAATAAATATAAATCAATTTTATATATTATTATATAAATAATTATTTAACACTTTTAAAGGGGTTGTTTAACTTATAGACGAAATGGATTTTTTGGATGTAATTTAACAATATAATTTCTATATAGATTGTGATTTCTTGTTGTTTAAAATGCAATTTTAAATGCATAAATGAATTCAACAACTTTAAAGCCCTCAGCAACCCCAAAAACCCAAAAAATCCTTGATCTTTACAAACTAAATAGCTTAAACTTATGATTTTCAAATATATATAATCTATACCAACTAAATAACCGAAACTTATTATTTTCAAATATATATATCAGATTTTAAATAAAATTAAAAAAAAAAAAAAAATAGAATTCATTTATATGCTAAAAAAACTCAACTTTAATATAGATAAATGCAATGCAATAAATTTCTCATATTTTCAACCTAAATGCTTGGATAACTGTAAGTAAAAAATATCATTATTACCTGTACTGATTACGATCTCTATTGATAACAATTAGGTGGACAGAGATTTATTCGTACTTATATTTTGTTGGCATTAAGCGTACCATGATTTATTGGTCAGACGTCATCAAGCGCACAAAGATTTATACGTACTTTAAATAAATATGTAAAATTTTATGGACAACTTTTGAACTTATGACAGTTTGAATTTATCAAAACTTGTTCTAATGCTTTATGGCACATTTGTTTGAATATATTTGGTATGATGATGATATTGTTTACTGGATCCTCATGTACACTTTAATAATATTTCCGTCGAACTTTGTGAATAACTTTGATATTTTGGCTTGAATTTACTTGTGAGATGATAAAATAATGTTTATGGATAAATTTTTTTATATTGTTATTTATTAATTTGGGATAATTATGTGATAATATTGATTTTAAGCTTTTAATAGTGAGGATAGTCATTATTTATTGTTAATTGCATATGCAAGTTGACTCATTATTGCTATTCAAAGAAAACTACATTATCTGGAATTATCCATTGGTGGTCTCTAAGGGGTAGGCTTTTACCCCTGCAAGATGCCTCTCGGTCGTTAACTTGTTTCCATTCATCACTTCTATTCAAGGAAAACCACACCACCTCTAAATACCCACTGGTGGTTTGTAAGGAGAAAACGTTCACTCTTGCTAGATGCCTATGGGTGGTGGTTTGTAAGGGAGAAAACGTTCACTCTTGCTAGATGCCTATGAGTCTTGGGCCGTTAACCTTACGTGCAAGGAAGACGAGCTCTTAGCCAAACAAAAGTAATTTTAGGGCATACTCCATGTCCAATTTGAAGTTAATGTAAGTTGGTGTATATTTATAATTTAATCAAGGCTTTATCTAAACATAGTAAGTTTTGTAGTTGAATCTGGGGATTTTTCTGGCCAAATCTTAGTTTTTGTTGTTTAAAATGGTTTTTGACTGCATATATAGATTCATCACCCTGAAAAACCCTTCGGTTACTCACATTGTGGAGAGTTCACAACTCAAACTTGTGATTCCAAGAAATCTTTGTCAGTGGGCAAATTAGACTAAAAAATATTCCCAAAAAACTCCAAAAAGTATAATAGATAAAATACAACTTTAATTAATGCTCGAGGAATGCAATTTAATTAGTTTATTTGTTTGTGATAAATTTATTAGTCTTTCTATTTGTGATGATTATATATATATATATATATATATATATATATATAGTGGTGAAATTTATTATAAATGATTGAGTTAATAGTGAAAATAGTTCTTATTGACTACTCACAAATGCGGGCCAACTTATCACTATTATTTAAGGAAAACAAAACCACTTGAAATAACTAACTAGTAATTCATTAAAGCATATACTTTAGTTATTACGAGATACTTCTAAGTTTTGACCTATAAAGATACTTTCTTACCAGTGAAAAACATGAAATTTTATGTAATTAAAAAAAATTTGCCAGAAAGAAGTTGATTTCACCCATTATTAGTAGTGACATCCAAACCTCCGAGTTGACATGTTTCCTCACATTACATTATGTTTATAATTTAATTTAAATATTATAATACGTTAGGTTTATAATTTAATTTAAATATTATAATTATAATATTGAATATTTCATCTATATGATTTTATTACGATAAACATTTTTAATTTATATTACAAGATAAATATAAATATGTTATTTAGATTTATTTTAGATACTTGAGAGAAATGATTACTATTTTTCTGTGTAGACTTAAGAGTGGAGTGCTTGTTACATGAAAAGAAAAATATAAAAATACAATTTCATCTCATTCAATATCTAAATATTAATTTTTCTTAGTATGTTACATTGTAATTGTATTTGTATGTGGAATTTCACACACATTTATTATTATTATTATTTTAAATACATTAATGTGTTTTCTTAGAAGTATTTTTTTATTATCAATGTATTTCAATTTATTTGACTAACAGTTTATCAAAATCAAAGCATGTTGAGTGAATATTAGTTAGATTTAAAACTTAATTTTGTATATAACGAATAATTATACTTAAAATTTAAATAAAATTATAAGGAAATAAGTGGAAAATATATTAAAAAATTGTTTTTTTGTCTTTAAAAAAAATTATAACTCTTATTTTATTATTTTAAATCTTATTTTATTATTTTTTACAATTTACTTATTTTAAATTTTAAATTTGTTTAATACAATTTCTAAGCTTTATAATATATAATATTGAAAATGAATATAAATAATTATTAACCATATTAAATCTTTCTATTCCAAATGAATTTGTTTCTTTCCGATTATAAATGAGATAAATTTTGATATAAAAGATAAATATGAGTAATAACTCATTGTGTTTTTTTCTAAGTAAAGGCTAATTCTATTAATAAAGAGAAAATATTTACATGGAGGTCAAGACCTCAGAGGAAGCCGAAGCTATCCAATAGCACTAACCCAGAGTACATAAGACCAAATAACTAGATGACCAGATAACCAGCTAACCCAATTCCCGGATTGAGATGACCAGATACATAAGACCCAGAATCCATACATACAAAAATACTGGCCAAAATGGTAAACAACAGTACAGGGCAGAGGAGAACTGTAGCCATGATAATTTCTGTGCTGCCCGGATAACCATATGCAAAACTGAAAAATCAAAGGCCTGATAAACTTGTCGGGCCAAGACCTGATAAGAAGCATATGACCATAAGATCTGATAGCCATGCTGCACCGAAACCTGATACAAAACATGTTGACAAAAGCCAGAATAACATAGCACATAGGATAAAAGAACCAGAAGGGAAACTGCGACATCAGACGAGGTTCCGGAGGCATCATGCATTTTCCAGAGGGTCCCGAGCATCCTTCTCCACCCGGCAAGGAATGCCCATCCACGTATCATCGACATTGTCCCCGGCACCCGTATCGCTGCCACCTGGAGGAGCTGCCAAGCACTGATTGCCATCCGAGGGGTTCGCCGGATCAACCGCAGCCAAAATGTCCTGAGCATTATCTTCTGGAGGCTTGGGGACATCAGGACATTCCCCTCAGCCTGCAAGTCACCACGATCAAACACAATTCCTACATCTTCTCCCTGAAGCATGCTATCATCCTGAGACTGCGAAGGTGAGGTATGCACAGAGACACTGGGCTTGTCTTCTTCCTCAGCCAAAATGACAGTAATGCTAGCTAAGAGAATCGGTCTGTTGAGACGACTGTGGAATTTAAAATGGGTGGTTTGGAATGAATTATGTAGGAAGGGCTTACCATGATCAGAGGACGGGGAAGCCGAAGCCAAATGTATAATGTTCTGGGGAACAGGCTGAGAATGCCCGCGATTTCCAACCTCCATGGCAAGAGCAACCACGGCGACGCACCATCGTCAAGGGAATAAGGAGAGATGAGGGAGAAGGGGAACAGGGCCAGACAGAGCAGGATCGAAGGTGGGAAAGCCAAGTAAAGATCTTACACCGGAAGAGCCACCAAGCTACCGGCGCAATACGAGGATGCCAGAATAAAGACAAGCTGATGAAGAGAGACCCGATAAGAATGACAGCAGAGCCCACCGTCGAAGCCATGAATATAACAACCTGCGAAAATTCTCGAACAGGGAGCGCATTCAATTCCGAATGCTTGAAGATCTGCCGGTACTGAATGTGATTCATTTTAACCACGGGAGGAGTTAGGAGGCCATGCAGGATTGCCAGCTGCAAGTCCAGATGCCGGCTTGACATGAGCCCACAATGATTATGCCTTGAAAGCACCCGCATCCGGGTGTGTTTCTGCTTCCTGTTTCATGTCATTCTTCACTATGGTGTGGTAATGCAATAGTTGGTCATCTGAGGCAATACTGTAGATTGATCCTACATGAAGTTCGAACCCACATTCCACTCCCATATTAGCAAGAAAGTTTGCCAGTTTGTTTCCTTCTCGACGAGTGTGCTTAAAGGAAATGGCCCTATGTCCAGAAAGCCATCTATCAATGAGCTCAAGCCTTTGTGCCATTCGCCAGCTGTTGCTAACCTTGTGTGAGGGAGTGCCTTGCATGATTTTGGTAACCATATTTATAATAATCTGTGAATACCCTTCTATGATGAGTGGAAAAAGACCTCTGTCATGTGCTAAAGTGAGACCTTTCTATAAACCTTCCAATTCCGCCGAGTTGTTAGTATCCCAGCCTTTTGAGCCAAGAAATAGCAGTAGAGGAGTTCATTGATGATCTCTGAAGACCACTCTGAATCCTGAGCTTCCTGGATTGCTTTTGGAGGCTCCATCGAAGTTAAGCTGAATCATGTTGTTAGGGGTTGGGATCCATTTTGTAGTCATTCGATCAAGCAGAGGTGGGTTTCATTTGGTAGTAAGCTCTTGATTCAAATGAATATTCCAATTTTCCCAGATGGATTGTCCTTTTGGCAGTGAAGGAGAGTCTTCCTGGGACCAAGAAATGATGGAGAGGGATTCTTTAATATTTTGGCATAGAATGGTCCAAAGATTCTTTGTAGACATGGATTGGTCCTTGAAAATCCTGCGATTCCTTTCCTTCCAGATGTTCCACATCAGGAGTCTAGGAATAAGCTTCCATAGAGTGTTTAGGAGTTTGCTTTGATACGGTGACTGGTTCCAATTGCGAACTGTAGCTTTAATGTCCCCATGAATTCTGCCTTCTTTTTGGCAGCGAAAGCTGACTTTTTCCCACAGCTTGCACCCAATGTGACAAGTTTGCATAAGATGTATGGCAGATTCCTCTTCTTGCTTGCAGTTGGGGCATATGGAAGGGCCATAAAAATTTCTTTTCCTGAGGTTATCCCAAGTGAGTATTTTATTTTGACATAGGAGCCAAAGAAAGGTAGATACCTTCGGCCAATTGGAGGGATCCCAGATTTTGCTCCATATAACATCTTTGACTATGCGCTCCTTGATGATTATATTGTAAGCTTCCTTTGTGGTAAAAGTGCCCTTTTCTTCATATCCCCACCTAAGTATATCCATTCCCTCTGAAAAAAGTATTTTCCTTTTTCGTAATTCTGAAGAGAGAGAGTTCTGAGCCTGTTCAGTACCGTGCCTTAGAATCTGATCCGCTTCAACCTAGCATCTGTAACCCTGTTCGGAATATGGATTCAAAAATTGTCTGACCTTGTCTAACTCGTGCAAATCCTGCTCCGGTAAGTGAAGGTGAGAGAGAATATCCTTGAGCTTCGGGAGCTGCTACCAGGAGTCCTCCCAGAATCTAGCTGTGTTGCCATTCTTGATTTCCCAGAAACTATGTTGTTGAATTAGGTTCTTGTGTTGTTTGGACGAATTCCATATCACTGATCCCATGCCTACTTCTGATATTCGTATTCGTTCTTCAATTGGGCAGTTGCTTGCATATTTGGCTGTCCATAGTAAGGCCCAGGGAGTATTAGGAGTAGCGAGTCATCTCCACCAAATTTTGGCTCCCATGACTTCGTTACTATGCGACGGATCCCTTAGACCAGTGCCCCCAACCTTCTTCGGAAGACAGACTTTATCCCATTTGACAAGAGCCCATTTACGAGTGGGGCCAGAGCTGCCCCATAAGAAGTTGCGTTGGAGCTTCTTTATTTCCTTGAGAACCCATTTGGGAGCGGCCAAGATTGGAAAAAGGTAAAGCGGCATGGAATGAATAAGAGCTTTAATAAGTACTAATTTGCTAGCCATGTTGAGAGCCCTGTGAGTCCAAAGAAATAAACGAGCCTCTAGCTTTTCTAAGAGGATTTTCCAAGAGGAGTGCTTAAGAGCCGAGGCAGTTAGAGGCGCTCCCAGATATTTGGAAGGAAGAGCGGCAATGGTGAAGCCAAGAATACATGCTATGGCATTTTGGGTGATTACAGGAGTATTGAAGAAGAAAATTTGAGACTTGACTTTATTAACATTGGCTCCAGAGGCTTCGGAAAATTCCGATAGGAGAGCTTTGAGTTGACAGGCTTCCTGGACAGAAGGATGGCTGAAAAGCATGTTATCATCAACAAATTGTTGATGAGAGTACGTGGGGGAGTTGAGAAAGGATAAGCCTTTGAGCAGTTGAGAATGCAGAGCTGATTTGATGCTCTGACCCAGTCCCTCTGCCATAATGACAAAAAGGAAGGGAAAGAGGGGATCTCCTTGCCTGATACCCCTAGAGGGACGAAAGGTGGGCGAAGGTATGCCATTGATGAGCACCGAAAAGAAAGAAGAAGATAACAAACTCATAATCCACCTTACCCAAGGAGGAGCAAAGCCAAAAGCAGTTAGAATTTTCTAAATGTAAATCCAACTTAAGCTATCAAAAGCCTTGGATAAGTCAATTTTGAGTAGCATACCTGGTTTCTTGGATTGCTTCAGTGAATGGATTATTTCATGAGTTAAAATAATGCCATCTATAATCTGCCGACCTTCTACAGAGCCAGATTGCTCTGGCGAGATGATGATAGGAAGCAGTAATTTCAGTCTGGAGGCAATAATTTTGGATACAATTTTATAGATAATATTGCATAGAGTGATAGGTCTATACTTATCAGGTGTGCTGGGCTCCGCTTCCTTGGGAATCAGCGCAATGAAAGTAGCATTCAACCTAGGGTACATCCATCTTAATGTACGCGATTCCTCCACTACTTGCCAAACCTCCAGTTTGATCAGGTCCCAAAAGTTGTGAAAAAAGTTGGAGGTGAATCCGTCCAGACTCGACGCTTTGCCAGTTTTCAATTGATGCACTGCAATTTCCACTTCTTGAAGTTCTATGGGTTGGAGAAGGAGTTGATTATGCTCCTCTATGATTAGTTTGGGAATGTTCCTCAGGATTTTTTCAATAGTAGGCGTTCTATCTATATTTGGCTCTTGATGTGCTTGCTTGAAATAATTGAGGAATTCACTTTCAATACCTTCATGAGTTTCGATCCTTGCTCCCTGCTCATTTTGAATGTGGGATATGTTGCTGTTCATTCTGTGCTGAACGGTGGTTCTGTGAAAAAACTTTGTATTTTTTTCTCCATCCTTCAACCACTTTATTCTTGATTTCTGTCGCCATAGAGTTTCCTCCTGTTTTGCTCTTGCTAAGATTTGTGCTTCAAGAATTTGTTCCTGTTTTGTTCGGTCCTCAAATCATCCTTCGATTATGATCTTCTGCTGCAGATTCTTCATGTCTTGATTGAGGGCATTCTGAGCTTGAAAAATGTTACCAAAAGAAGTGTGATTCCAGTGCTTGATTTTGCCTTTGAGGTGCTTGAGCTTCTGCTGGAACTGAGACATCCTGGAGCCATTAGAGGGGGTAAAATTGCTCCATATTGAATTGACTAACTTATTGAAGTTCGGATGAGACGTCCAGAAGGCTTCAAAACGAAACGGCCGCCGAATGTTGTGACCGGGGCGGTTCCATTGAAGGGCTATAGGCCAGTGATCGGAACCCGATATCGGCAAGATAGAAGCTACAAATTCTCCACCCAAGTGAATTGCGTTATCTGATAATAGGAATCTGTCGAGATGCGAAGCGATCTGATGCAATCCTTCTCTTTAGTTATTCCATGTAAAAAAACCATTGTTAGAGGGGATATCAATAAGCCATTTATTCTGTATGAAGTCTTTTAGGTGACTCCCATCTCTGTTGCCTTTGTTTCTCCCTCCTTTTTTTTCTTCTAGCCTTGCAATCATGTTGAAGTCACCTCCAGAAATCCATAGAGGGTGCAGCCTATTTGTGTTGAGCTCCGTTAAAGTGTCTAGGATTCCAACTTTGTGCATAGTTTCCTGAGGGAAATACACATTAGTCATATGACCATAAATGTTAGTGCCATTTATGTGAAATATTGCTTGGATGAAGTTCTTATTTGCATGTATATTGTTGAGCAGGATGGCGTGCACGTCCCATAGAATTGCAAGACCGCCCGACGCCCCTTGAGCATCTACAACTGTGACCATCCCACCTAGCCAGGCTTTCGCTGCAATTTTTTCCAGAACTGTCGAGTTGCATTTTATTTCTTGCAAGAAAAGGATTTGAGGTTTTTCCTGCATGATCATATTTTTGAGAAGTCTACCTTTCCTTGGGCTATTGAACCCTCTAATGTTCCATGAGATCAACTTCATTGGGAAGAGTTAGGGTTGATGTTGAAGTACTTCGTTAGCTTAGCGTATCTGCCAGACTCTACTAACACTTCTCCTATTTTGATAGTTCTTTGTAGAGTGGTTTTCCTCCCACGCTTTTTGCTATCTTTGGTAATAAACTTTCCATCCCAGGAACTTCCAATCTGGACCCCAAGAGAGTGATTCTTTTATGCCCGCGTTAAGACCTCCACCAGATTGTCTACTTGCCGATCTGGGATTTTATCAAAATTCCTTGTTTTGCATGCTTGATCTAGGCCTAAGATATCAAGTTCACCAATATCTATGTTCTCAGGATCTTCCTCCATATATTGGGATTCTTGTAAGTCTTCAGTTGTTTCAACTTCTTCCCTTGGGCTGGGCGCTGTGTTATCAACCTCCATTCCTTGAAAATTCCAAGCTAGGGTTTTGAGCTGGGTATGGGGGAGATTTGTACTAATCAGCTTCTCCTCTAGGAGCGATAAGGTCGCTTTTTGTTTATCTTTAGTGGTTTCCTTCTCAAAAGGAGAGGGATTTTCGAACTCAGGATCATCATTACTTGCCAGAGCAGCAAAGCTGTTGCTAGTTGAGGGTTTGGAGGAACTAGCTGGATGCGCCCTAGGATTGTTTGCCGATTTCTTGTGGTTTCTTCTGCGGTTAACCACTTTGGTAAACCCATCAGGAGCAGGTTTGTCTGGGGACATCTGGAGGAGGGGTTTTCTATTTAGAGGGCAGTCCCTAAATAGATGGCCCAGATCATGACATTTCCTACACCGAAACTGTACATGCTCATAATCTATTAGCTGAACCCATTCAATATCATCATGAAATAAACTTACCGCGTCTGGCAGGGCTTGATTGAGGTTCATGTAGACACAGATTCGGGCATATGATGTGTATCTGCTGATTTTTGTTTCCTCTGCCACTTTGATAAATTCACTCAGAGCATTTCCAATTTCTTGCAGGGATTCTTCCTCCCAATATTCCACAGGAAGAGAGTAAAGTCGTATCCAAACCGGAGCCCAACTGAGATCTTCCTTGTCAGGGTTGAATCGTTTTTCCCATCCCTTGAGATACAAGCCAGTAGCGTTGAAGAAGTACGGCCCTCCGTCCAAAACCCTGTTCCGATCCTCCAAATAGTTAAATATGGCAGTGAAAAAACCTTTTGGCCCCAGTTGCAGAGTAATGTCACCCTTTGGATTCCATTTGGAGGCTATCCAGCCTCTCAGTTCTTTCTCAGTTGGCCACAGTCCAATGAACTTTCCAATTAATGCATGATCCCTCATGAACTGTATTCTGGCATTGATTCAGTGGCTTGGAAATTCTACTTTTGGCCTTTGAGTGGCGACAGGCTTGCATGTGGATGAGCACACCTTGGGCTGATCCTGCTGATCCTGAGCTTTGTCTGGATGTGCATTTGTGTCCTTATTACCCTCATGCTACACCTCTGCATTGTCGTTTTCTTCAGAATGTTGCTTTTTGCCTTCGCTCTTTTGGGGAGGTGCATCGCCCTCCCCCTGGGGGGGAATCATTATTCCTGCGAATGTTTGCAGATGATGTAAGGCCGCAGAGCATTCTGAAGCTGTCAAAACTAACCTCGGTCAGGAAGAGTCTGTCGTAGCAGGGTTTATAGAAACCCTAGAACGAAGGTTACCGCGCTCCAGAGCTCTCCTCTCATCTCCATGTTTCCCTTGTTTAAGTGTATAAATCTTGTTGCATGTAATGTGAGTAATAACTCATTGTTATATGTATTGAATCTTTCTATTCCAAATGAGTTTATTTCTTTCCAACTATAAATGGGATGAATTTTGATATATAAGTATGTGAGAATGTTTTCTTTATGGCTTATATTATTTTCATCAAATCTTTAATGAAATTAATAAGAAAGCACAATCTCTTACCATATTTTTATCCCAAATGAGTTTGTTTCTTTCAGACTATAAATGAAATGAATTTTTATTTTTATCCCAAATGAATTTGTTTCTTTCCAACTATAAATGAGATGAATTTTGATATAGAAAATGATAATATCCGAAAATGTTTTCTTTATGGCTTATATCATTTTCATTAACATCAAATCTTTAATGAAATTAGTAAGAAAGTACGATCTCTTACCATATTTTTTTATCTTCTTACATATCCATTGGCTTCATTATCTTCATGAATATGATAATAGTTTTACATAATATCAAGTGGCAACTGGGAAATGACAACCAAAAAGTTTACTTTAAATTTGTAACTCAAACTATATCTTGATTCTCATAAATAAGACATATACTTATGTTGATTTGATTTTATAAGCATTCTCAAAGCCAATCCACTAATGAATACTTTGCAACGGTGTAAAGATCCCTAAATTATTGTTATACGAGAAAAAGGTAACTTACATGAGTAAGTTTATTTTATTTTAGATTTGTAACTCAAATTATACCGTGATTCTCATAAGTGAGTGAGATATGTATATCTGATAGATTTAATTTTATAAACATTTTCTAAATCAATATTATAATGAATATCTTTATACCTTTATAAGGATCTCTAAATTATTCTTATATAAAAAATTTACAAAATTATATAGCGTGTATAAGAATATATATGTTTCATCTATTAAAAGATTATTTATTCCAACAACAAGGTTTGAAGTTATTATGTCAAATTTTATCATGTTAATTACACAAACTAAATTTGGGTGGGGAAGATCCCAATAATTTGGGGTGAACACCAAAAATAAACCCACTTAACAAGGCATCATAAACAGTTGCATGTAATAATACAAAATTTAAGAAAAATAGAACATGTGAAATATGAAGTTTAAAAAAGAAAAAAAGAAAAAAAAAACACACATGAGAACTTTGAATCCATTCTTGAAAATTAAGAGAAATGTCTTTCCATAATCTTGATATGCACTAAACATATATATTTAAAACACTAAAATACATATTTAAAATATGAAATAATTCGAAATTGATATCTGGTTTTAAATGTGTGAAACTTTAAACACAATATATTCTAATTTAGTCTAGTGCCAGCTAAACATGACGAAAGTGATAATTCAATTACATTTCATTGAGGGATGTTGTTTGGTAGGAAATATCTTCATTCAACATAATGGATCATTAGTATGCAATTTTCCATTTGAGAGAGAAAAAGCATTACTTCTCTCATAAATATGTTGTAACTAAACAAGCAAATTATAAAATTCTAGTGAGAAAAGATGCAAGATGCCAATATAAATTCGTTATAAATTAAACAAAAAAGCGATGGAACACATAAAATATTGCATAGACAGAAACACGGAAATGCATAAAACAAGAGCTACACAAATATACGTGGTTCACCCAATCTGGGCTATGTCCACGAAGAAATAGCTAGTCCATTTTATATTATCAAGCAAACTGAGGGGATACAACCTACAAAAAATCCACTGTAACTTCCTCTTCGCTTTCACACTGTCTTATATTTTTTTCTCACACACAAAATAATACGCACCCGCAATACAATTCCCTCATATAAACTGAGGGTTTCCTTCTAGGGAAAAAAAACCCTAAATCAAGATAACTTCTACTGCCTGATCTTTTGCTTAATGAAAATCCTAGATTGAATACGAAATTACAATATTTTACAAGGCATTTTTCTCTAAATTTTTCTTTCAAGGGTGCTGCCTTTGAATCCCTACTTTGGGGGGGTGCGCGCTCCCTGGACCCCCCTGACAACACTAATGGGGGGGAAGCCTCCCCCCAACCCCCCGCAACATTGTTTTCAAGGAATGGGATCCAAATGTGGTTGAAACGATACCCTTAATGAGGAAGATAATCAGGCTCCACACCTAACAAAATCATCTATTCATATCTAATTTGATGCAATGATTCATTAACCTTTTCAAATCAATATCAAAATGGAACCAATAAAATCTTGTAGACATGCATTACAAATACAACTCCACAAACAAAGCAATTTCATTGATGAAGTATCAATTGAATAATTCAAAGTAACCAAGGATGAAAAATTCCATTAGTTATGCTTGATACAACTACCCTTTTTTCTATCCTTAAGGTTTGAACCAATTTATATATGGAATTTGGACTAGATATTAGGAAAACTTTATTGAAACGTTTGCATCATCTATTATCTAAGCTAACACCATATAGATAAGAATGCATAGCTAATGCCCTCTCTTTTTCTAGGGAAAATATACATAAGAGAAGTTGTCAAGCAACAAGTCCATACCTAATGGGGAGGTATTGAAGGGATGCAAAGGTGGTTGTTTATATGGTTATCTCTATTTTGTAATACATGAAATGCAATTATTTTTATTCTTACATGCCTTTATTTTGCATTCTTCTGTGTAGTTGCAAGACTTGTTAAGACGTTATTTTCGACCATGTTATATGTTTCCAAAATGGAGATATTTGGTTTGTGCGATAGATGGGGGGGGACATTTTCTGGTATGAGTGTATTGCATGGAACGTATTGTTGGTGTGACGTGATAAAACATAAGTTGTCATGACAAAAGAGAAGTTTGCAGTGATGTGACGTGTAAAATGGGACAAAACTTGTGTTTGATGTGATAAAAGAGAAGTCATTGTGATTGCACAAAACTTGGGGAAGTGTTATATATCACATCAAATTTATTTTAGTGTGATACACTACAAAGGAGGAAAAAATTATTGATGGGTCTAATCAATAGGTATATTTTAAGGTCCATATCTCTATCTTCTAGTCCATAAATTCTTTCCTCACATTAATTTACAATTTTGGCTATAATGTTCTTAATAGGAAGACTAAAGGGTGCTTGTCATACTTTGTGAACTAATTTTATTTATGTGCAGGCAAGAGAGAATTTGTTAGTACATTTATGATGCATAGGCACGTTTAAAGGATCTAGAGGAAGTGTAGGAGGCTTGTCCCCTGCATTTACTCTTCTTGACTCAGAGTGATCTCTATAATCACTCATCTACACTCACTTATAGCTTGAGGTCCACTAGAAGTCGATGAACTCAAGTGCATGAGAGGATCTAAGGGAACTAGATCCATTATTTTCAAGGTTTTGGAGGGAAACAATCCTCCTTCCAAGGGGACTTCCCCTAGGTCATTTGTTGTATAAATAAACATGCATAAGGGTTCGTTAGGATTCAAAATTTTGGAACTAGGAAGAGATATTGAGATCCAAGTACTTGAGACTATTATTTCCATTTTGATATGATGTATTTGAACTCATTTTATGTTAATGAAAGATTCGTTGTTGGTCTACATTTGAGTTAACTTTGGAGGGATGAGACCCTTGGGTTAGGGCCCAACCCAAAGGCTCTAGTCTCTCTGTTGTATTTTGCTTTATCATTGATTAAGTAGTGGCACTTATTTTCTTGTTTAAACAAAAGTTCGATTTCAAAAATTGTGGCTGTAGGCCTAATTAACACCTCTCTTGTGGGAAGTGTGGGTGAGGAGTCCACAACAACAAGCCACAAATATTTTCTGTTTTCCTTTCAAAGTTGTTAGGATTTGGTTTATAGTTCTCTTGCATACTCTATTTTTGCGTCCTAAAAGTTAATATCATGCCTTTTCATATGGATTAGATGCATGTTGTAGGAGTAACTCTTGATGAAATAAAATTCAACTCATCCTTTCCATCTTAATTTGTTGTAATATGATCATTAGATTTATGTGCTTTCCAAGAGTAAAAAGGGGTTGATTGTTAGCCTGCAGGTACTACCAATGAATTTTCGGTATTGGTACACTCATCCTACATCCATTTTTTCATCACCATCTTCCTTCTTAACACCTCCTACTACTCTTAAATTCTACCATCGAGATCATCTTTTCAGAGTTATTGGGGAACATCATGATCATGTACTTTTATGCAATATGGGCCTTTGAAGGGTGCTAAGCTTGGAAAAAGGCCTCACACATCCTTCATACACCCTAATATACCTTCTTCCAACTTTAAAACACCTTTCTTACCCTTAGAATGCTCTCGGATCCAATCCTGTAGAAAAACAAGGTAATCTTGTAGCAAAACAGGGAATCTTGTAGCATCATATAGAAGTCCTATAACACTGTCTAAACTTTGCCAAATTTACTCTAAGATATTTATTTTTTCATTTTGGTATTGAATAATGACCTCCAGGATTTGAATCCATGATTTGGGAGACCCAAGGACCACTCTAGGCCCATCCTTCCTTCACTGCAAGTACAGAACAACAATTAGAATTGTTAGACTAAATTGTACATTTGAATCACACAACTTATTATTTTATGCAATGTGTAAAGAATCTGTATGCAAATAGATTAGACCTATTTTTTTTTAAATTTATGTCCTTAGATTTTCTAGTCACACTCTTTAGATCAAGTTTCCTCTTTCAAACAATTTTTCACATTCTACAAGTGGTTCTGCAAGTAGAACACTGATTTAATTTTTCAAGTAGAATAACATGGTTCACTTCTATAATTAAGTCCAGTCTTTCTTTTCTTGCAATTGTAGTTAGCCTTTACATTTGATGAATGACACTTTCATTTCTGAAATTAGGATGATGTTTACCTTCCTGCAAGTATAGTGAACTCTTGTATTTTCATGCAAGATCCCTTTGTAAGCTAGTTGGAGGAGTGGTATCTACATACCTTGAATTGATTCAATGATTGAAAGTGACATGCATAGAGATTGACCTACTATGCATATAACATTATCACCTCTAATTTTTCATGAACCTTGGGTTGATAGTTTAAGTTGGTAGCCTTGGTAGTTACAACATTCTTGTTGCAATACTGTGGCTCATCACTTTTTGGTTCCGTTGTTGGGGAGGTGCCTAAGTAGGTGTTGTTTCTACTTAGAAGTTGCTTATTTATTTTCTATTTTGCATCAGTAATATTGATTTGAAAAACTTAATTTTTTTTGAAAGAAAACAAGAGTTAGTCCTTTCATGCTTTCTAGGAGTAGGGACAATTAAGGGAAATTCCTACCAAAAACCCCCACCCCTTCAAGCAACCAACCATCATTATTGTTTGGTGGTTGTGAACTTCCTTTGGGTGAACAACCTAAAACCTTTAAAAAACCCCTAGGGGAGGAGGAGCCTATATTACCTATCCAAGACACAGCTGAAAATAGACAAAATGAGTTCTTTCCCTTGCAAGAGACTAATAGGAAGGCTAGGATGAAGAATATCCACCCTACTTCCCTTCCACACTTTCGTGGCATAAATTCTGAGGACCTTGACACATTCATGTTTGATTTTGTTGTTTTTTGTAGGACCTATGACCATACCTCTAACGTACAAACACTGAAATTGTTTCCATCCACCCTCAAAGATGCAACCTTGCATTAGTTTATGGGCTTACCTGGAGGCAACATTACTACCTGGGAAAAAATGTAGAAAACCTTTAATGAGAAATATAGGAATTACTGTAAGTCTAAAGAGAGAAAAGGGGAAATATTTAGGATGACCATAGGGGCTAGATGAATCTTTAGAGGACTACGAGGAAAGATTTCAACTCAAATATAGGAGGGTTAATTGTACCCTTGACCCTGAGTCACTCAAACTATCACTTCTTCGAGGGATTAGGGGGGATGTAATGGAGACCCTCAATATGATGTCTGGTGGGGAAATTTACCATTTGACCTATGATGACATCAAGACAATATTAAAGAACCATTATAGGGCTATTAGGAAAAAGGGAAGGTCCAACCAAATCTTGACTAACTCCTCTTCATCAACCTCAACCATTAAGCATGATATAGGGAGAATTTTGGAGGACTTCAAAAGTGAAATTTTGCATACTTTGTCCTTACATATGACCACTATGTAGATTAAATGGAAGCAAGATGAAGAAGAGAGGGAACTAGCTATCTTTTCCACTATATGCACTAAGAGACATTTCATAAATGAATGCCCATTAAACACCATAGAAGTATGCCCCGTTTGTGAGGAAAACCATGCAACGGACAATTTTCCCTCTCCGTCAGGCCTAAATGATGTATACCAAGGGTTAGGAAATGGGTTGGAGCAACTCTACTTCATCAACCAGAGGAGGCCCCAAGGCCCTAGGCCATATCAACAAGGCATGCAAGGTGCACAATATCCTCCTTATAATCCAAATCATAATGCACTTTCCAGCCTTGGTACCCTTCAACCCATCCATCATGGTCCATACCCTCTTCTTGGTCCTATTCTCCACAATATCCTCCTCAACCTATCAGCCCTCCTTTCCAGCCATATCCACCTCAACCTCCTCAATGGGGTAACCCTTCATAAGGATGGAGGCCACAGGTATCCCAACCTCCCTCCTTAATGCCTCGTACTCCACCTCAACCAAAATTACCTAAAAACTACCCACCTAAACAACATCAAATGCTTTGCCAATCCAATTCAAACCTGATCAATAAGCAGGCACAACAGGTCTACAATTTTGAGACATCCTATCTTGCTTATGCTGTGGAAATCCAAGAGATCAACCTTCAGTCTGGGAAGGTACTTCCAAATTCTCACCCACCTTCTCCACCTGAAGAAGTTGAAGAAGATAAGGAAGATAGTACCCGTCAAGACAATGGACCTCCCTATCCTGAAAGGTTGGTCCAACCTAAACAACACAACCCGAAAGAGGCTAAACTTTTGGGAGAAATGAAGAATTTGTGTGTCAAAATACCCCTTCTCCAGGCCATCAAGGATGTCCCCATCAATAATAAGCTTATTAGAGAAGATTCCTCAAGAGGATTGGGAGAAGAAAAAGTGATAACCCCACCATCAAAGTTGTTGGACAATTGTCTAATCTAATGCTTGGGAGGGTGATCTCCCAAAAGTACTTGGATCCTGGTAGCCTAGTAGTGGATGTGAACATTGATAAAATTATGGTCCCTAATACCTTAATTGACCTTGGTGGAAGTTAATGTTATGACCAAAGGAACTATGATCAAGCTAAACCTCCAAGGAGATTTGAGAAAAACCACCACAGTACTGCATCTTGTAGACAGGTCCATAGTATCCTCTGAAGGAGTTATTGAGGATGTGATGGTCTCCATCGGATCTTGGGAGTATCCCATAGATTTCCTTGTCCTCCATCCCAAAACCAAGTTTAATGGTTACCTTCTTATCCTAGGAAGACCTTGGTTGGCCATTGTCGATGCCTACATTAGCTGCAGGGCTAGGAACATGACTAGTAAGAATGGGCATCTCTCAAAGTAGCTCGTTCTATACCATCCCTACTCAACATTCTAATGGAAATGGATTTCCTTTATGGATAGAGGATGAGGAAGAAGAATATTTTTATCAGACATCCCTCTACCCAGTTTGTACTATAGACATTGTTGTAGGACGTAGGCAGCTTGATGAAGATGACCTTATTGACCATATCCTACAAAATAAACCCCCCACTACCATGCCAACTTATGAACTGATGGAAGAATATTTGGAACAATCTGAGGGAAATCCATGGACTGATCTGTGCTCTGTTGAAATTGATCTATATCATGCCAATATTGTGGAAATTTGCCCATCTAGAACTCTAAAGATCAACCCCTTTCTCACAGCCGAGTAAGAAAAGAAATTATGCAATGTGCTTAGGCAACACCTCGATGCTTTTGCTTAGGACTGCAAGTAAATGAAAGGTGCCGATCCCTAAATTTATAGTCACCATATTTACATCAAGGAAGGATAAAAACGTATGAGCCAACCCCAAAGGAGGATGAATCCCACCCTTAAGGATATTTTAAAAGAAGAACTACAAAAAATGTTGGATGCAGGGTTCATATACCCCATCTTAGATAGTGAGTGGGCATTCCCTCTTGTAATAGTCCCCAAGAAGAATGAGAGGTGGAGTATTTGTGTTGATTATAGAGAGCTTAAGAAGGCTACAAATAAGGACCATTTTTATATGCCTTTCATTTACCATGTCCTAGATGGCCTTGCATAGAAGAGATTATTTTCCTTCCTAGATGGATTTAGTGGGTACAACCAAATATAGATTAGCCCTGAGGACCAAGACAAGACCACATTCACATGTCCTTGGGGTACCTTTGTGTATAAATTCCTTCCATTGGGTTTGTGTAATGCTCCTACAACATTCCAGAGGGAAATTCTGAGTATCTTTGCTGACCTTGTTCATGAAACTATTGAGATATACATGGATGAATTTACTCCTTACGGATGTGACTTCTAGGAAGCTCTCTCTAATCTATGTAAAATCTTAAAGAAATTCATTGAGATGAATCTTTCATTAAGTCCCGAGAAATGTGAATTTTTGATGAATGCAAGGACTACCTTGGGCCATTCGATACCTAAGGAAGGGATATAGGTTGACCCTAACAAAGTTGTTATCATTAAAAGGGTCCCCACCCCTTAGAAACATAGGGATGTCAGAAGCTTCCTTGGATTGGTTAGGTATTATAAAAGGTTCATTAAGGACTTTCGTAAACTGGTTTCACCTTTGTTTGGATTACTAGCTAAACACTTGTATTTCTATTGGACAGATAAATGTTAAGATGCCTTTGAAGTACTGAAGGAACAATTAACCACTGCACCTATCCTTACAGTTCCCAATTGGTCATTTCCTTTCCATATCCACACAAATGCATCAGATAAAGTTGTAGGAGTACCCTTGGGACAAGTGGAAGACAAACTGCCCTATGCTATCTATTTCATCAGTAATGACCTTTCTAAGGCTGAACTTAATTATACAGTCACTGATAAATAACTCTTCGCTGTGGTACACTCTTTAAATAAGTTTAGGAACTATATCACTAGATATCAAACTTTTTTTCACACTGATCATGAATCCATTAAGTATTTAGTGAATAAACCAAATGTCAATGCTAGAATCATTAGATGGTTGTTATTATTGCAGAAATTTGATTTAACTATTGTTTACAATCCAGGAAAAGAGAACGTGTTCGCATATTTTTTGTCAAGGATGACCTTCCCTGTAGGAAATGAAGAGATGGTAGATTATCAACTTCCAGATTAACACCTCTTTACCACCTCAATGTTTTCTCCTTGGTTTGTTGATACAAAAAATTACTTGGTTACTAGGAGGTTCCCTCCTAATCTATCCTCGAAAGAGAAGAGAAAGATTGTTGGAAAGAGTGCCCCTATCACCTGGATTGGGGGGAATCTTTTCAATTTGCGGCCAAATCAGATTTTGAGAATATGTGTGAGGGAAGAGGAGGTCTTTGATATCCTCTCAAAATTCCATTATGGATATTGTGGGGGGCACTTTGCTGCTGAGACGACAACCTTCAAGGTTCTACAAGATGGTTAATACTAGCCTAATTTGCATCAAGATGCAAGAAGGTAGACCACTAAGTGTGATCAGTGCTAGAGGATGTGAACTCCTACGTCCAAGGATGAGATTCCCCTGCAACCTCAAGTGACTCTGGAGCCATTTAATAAGTGGGGAATAGACTTCATTGGGCCCATTGATCCACCATTAGGATAGGAGAAGTACATCATTGTGTGCACTTATTACTTGACTAAATGGGTTGAAGAAAAGGTAGTGAAGGTGGAAATTGAGCAGAAAGTGGATGAATTGTTGAAGGAAAACATCTTTTACAAGTATGGCTTTCCGAGGGAGTTGGTCACTAATAAAGGGACATAGTTCACATCAAATTTGATTGAAGGAATCATGGATCAACACCACATCAAGAAAAATAAATGCACTCCATATTACCCTCATGTAAATGGGAAAGTGGAGGTCAGAAACCGGGCCTTGGAAAACATTTTGACCAAGGTTATTAGCAACAGTAGAAAGGATTGGGAATAACGACTTATAGAATCCACTTGGGCCTACAATACCACTTGGAATACCACCACTGAATTTCCCCATTTGAATTAGTCTATGGAAAGAAGGCCCTGTTGTACATTGAATTTGAATACAATACCCTAAGGTAGTCCAACTACAAAGGAAGGTTTGGCATGACAATCACTTTAAGGAGAGATCCTTCCAAGAGGGTGATTGGGTCCCTATCTAGTGGAAAGATGTTATGAAAATGGGTATGTCCAAATTAGAAAAATTGACTAGGAAGGTATTACATTGCTTGTTAATGGTTATATGTTGAAGTTATACTTAAGATCAGTGTTAAAAGGGGAGTTTACTAGTTCAATAAGAAAGGAGTTGACTGTAATTGGGAATGTCATAGTCCTTAGTTCACCCGACCTCTAATAATAAAAAAATAAGGGGCCCAGGTGAAAACCTCCATGAGGAACCTAAGGCCAAATCTAGGGTTGAAAAACTCCGTGAGGTAGCCCAAGATCCAAATAACAAAAAGAAAGAGGAAAATAAGATGAAAAGATCCTGAGATGAAACCCTCCTTTGAGGCGCTTGGGGCAGGCTTGCAGATTCAAACCTCTTCAGAGGAAGTCTACATGTCTCAAAAAGAAGAAGAAGGAGAAAACAAAAAAATGAAACAAAAGGAGGAAGGACACAAAGGCTAGGGACAAAATTTCTGCTAACACTTTTCTTTTGCAGGATTCCAAACAGTCAAAGGGATAACAATTGAAGGAGAAAAGTCCACATCCCATTTTTCCATTCCCCAACCTAGCCACTACATTTCCTCCATCATGTCACCCAGCTTCCCTACACCATTTCGTCACCTAGAAAGAAACTACACTCAATTCTTCTTCAATCTTGCAGTGCTACAGTATTGTCCTAAACTGCTATAAGATTGTCCTAAAATTCTACAGGATCGACCAAAAGTGCTACAAGATTGAGATATTCTTAGGAAAAGGGTTCAAAACTCATGTTTTTTCCTTTGGGAAATGTCAAGAGAGGTTCATCAAACGTCCTTCACCTCTCACTCACTCAATTCAACCAATTTCCATCCCAAAATTCCACCTCTGTTCATAAAAAAAAGTCCATGAATACTTTTCATGAAGCAATATGATGTTTTGGAAGGAACTGTGCAATTGCTACAGGAAGGAGACCAATCATGTAGAAACCTGCACATATCTAACAAAACCAGCGGAAAAGGACTATTGTAGCTTGCAAAATGAGGATTTTTCCACCCTGAAGCATCAAAATGTGATCCTTGAGATTTAAAGAAGTCACACCATCCTTGGGAGGTAGCTTCAAGGTCACCAATCCAATCTATAAGAAACATACCAAAAATTGGAAAAACTTGTATGAAAGAGAGACTTCATCAGTCAAATACATAGCAAACAACACCATCATATCGTTTTGTTCAAATGAGGACACATGCACAAGAAAAAGTATGGAAGACAACACCTTTAGAGAGCAGATGATCAATCACTAGTTTAGTCGCAACATGCATGCATCTACATAAACTTGACATCATAGGTAGGGTTAGGTATGACACCCATCACCTCTTCCCCTATGCGCATAGTGGTTAAAAAATGTTTTTAATAAGTGAGGATTGATCTTTTATGGGTTGGAGTTGGAAAGTAAACTTGGCCACCTTCGTTTAGTAAACTACAATCTACTCAACCAGCCATACAACATGGAAAATTCAAAGTGGGGAAGGTGATAATTACAAGGAGTGGGGACAACGCCTAAAAACAAAAATACGTGTAGAGGCCAGATCACTAAGCGCGCTGATCCCAAAACCACAAAAATAAATAAAAGGACAAAGCTTGACTTTAGTTGTATGAATGCTCATTCCAAAAACAATTAGAGAGGCTCATTAAGGCATCGAAGGTCAAGCTAGACTCTACCAGGGGATTCTTAGGATTCTACAGAGAAGCTATAGAGTTGATTTGTAGGTGCTACAGGATCAGATACAACTACTACAAGAATACCAAAACTGCTACAATATCACAGAGGAGGTGCTACAGGATTGGGCTGAGAGGTGAAAAAGGATCCAAACCACTGATAACTTTCCTCCAAACCCAAATAAACATAAATAAATAATCCAAATAGTGGTAAGTGGAATATTTTCTCCCAATTTTCCATACAATGGTTGAGTGAATTATGCATACTACAAGCATCTTGTAGAAAACCCATGTAGACTTGATTTAAAAAAATATATATATTTTCTTACATAAGAAAGACAAAGTGGGAGTAGAGGTAGTTTTTTCTTGAAGTAGGGGATATTATTCTTCTCCCTCTTTGACTAAAAACATAATCAACCTCCCTACCCTACCTTGACACCCTAAACTTATTAGGGAAAATCCCTTCAAAATTCCCTTTGGATAACTTAAGAAAGTAGTAGTAGGAGCCATGGGGGGAGGTTTCAATTGAAGAGAGATCACATACACCAATAAAATCCATCAAAATCCTCTTGTTAGAGACATTTTCCTAAGACACTAGTGGATGGGGTTATTTAAACAATTTAAGGGGTATGATGATGAGGTAACACATGAATTTTCCATGACCCTCCACTCTCAGGGAGAGGACAATGCAACCACTAATTTTAGGGGACTATCCATTCATATTAATGCATAAATCATGCAAAGAAGATAGGACAATATCCATCACAACCAAGAAAAAAATTCTTCCTCCCTAAAGAGAGGCTTGCTGAAGAAAAAAATGGAGTAAGAAGAGAAATCCTCCCCTACCCTTGGGATGAAGTGGCCTACAACATCCTTAAATACATCTCCTGTGAAGGGAGGTTGATTGTTGTGTATGCCTATCAATTTAGTCTACTCTATGAGTTAAGGTTCCAGGCATAGTTACCAATTCCAAGCAAACTCAATGTTCCACATTTTCTCATTCAATCCATCATTCAAATGAGTTAGAGAGTGAGGGAAGGGAAGCACCAATACATTGACCATCATGGCATCATTAGGCTCACTGTCATGAATGCCTTAAGCCATCTCAAGATCCCTGTATTGTGGACTAAATTTGTGGACATAGATAGGGAGTCCCTCATTGAAACACAAGCCCTCACCACAACACAACAATAAGAGACACCAAAATCTAGTGTTGGAGGTAGGCAAGAAGAAGAGGAAGAAGAGATAGAAGAGGAAGAGGAAGAAGCTGAGAAAAAGACAGAATAGGTTGGAGGAAGAGTTGGAGAATAAAGCAAAGAAAAAAAGGGAAGAAAAAGGTAGAAGAGGGCACCCATGAAGAACCTTCTAGGCCTACAAAGAAGAGGAAGAAGAAGCAAAAACTAAGCCTCTCACCAAGAAATTATAAAACAAGAGGTGGATGATACCTTTGCCACACTTAGCACACCTGTAAATTTCCATTTCTTCCCCCTTGGGCCTAACCTTGAACTTCTGACACCTCAATACATGCAAAAGGTTGGACCTTTGCTCATTTGTCAAGACTGTAATTCATCTCTAACCCTAACCTGGTCATAAAATTAAGTGCTATGACATATTTTCATGGATCATAGTCCCTTGGGACTAAGGCTCTTGCCTTCGCTCAAAGGGTTAATGCTTATAGTGCAGCTATAGGTATGATTTAACATCACAACACTCGATGTGTTATGTGAACACATTAAATATGTATATAATACATAAATTTCACTCCTAATGTAGAGAGAGCATGGTCGAAGGTCCAACTAGAACTTGACCCTTACAATCCACCTTTTGTTATATAAAATTAGTATCCATATAGCACTGAAATCACTCGATATTAACACAATGTAGGGTATATCATGCCCCAGTAGAAAATTCAGATAAAAAAGTCTTGAGTTACATATTAAGTGCACTCACAATACTTGTATATTGCAATATATTACTAAATCATTACATAGAATGCTTTATGATGAGAGATTGTTCAAAACTATGAATAATCAAATCAAAAGTATCTACCCTCACTGTATTCAACCCACATTGAAATCCAAATTTGAGATCAATAATGAAAACGACCAATATGACCACCTTCAAGGGCATACTGTCACCTAACCATTTTACTGTAAACGATACTCATCTCTCGTCTTATATAAGTAGCATTACAAAATAATCCAGTAACCAATTATCCTTCAAACATGATTACTATGATGTAAAACAATGCAAATCACTTGTACCAAATCTATCAATGAACATAATACTGATAGTTACAAGTTCACTATTGTAGGTTAGGCTTAGTATTGTGACATAGTCCTTCTCTCAACACTCAATTTTATTGTGGTTATTAACACTTTACAAAGACCCACATTTGTCTCAACCAAAATGAAGTGCATATGTTACAGGCCAACCTCCCTAACACATAGAATTTGTCAAGAATTAAAACTCCGGTTGTGTAATCGTTCCAACACTAAGAAAGCATATAAAATGTAGAACTCAATAATGATAAATTTGACCGTTTCAGGTGCATGCCAAAGATAAAATATTAGGTCAATTCCTAGAAGAATTAAACCAACTTATTCAAGCCTATGAGGTAGTGCATCCGCAACAAAAAACTGTAAGGTTTATTTAGACTCGAATTTTTGATAAAATGGAAATGCAGACCCAAAACCAGGGTCAACACTGAAGCCTTGGAGAAGGCCGCTATATAAAATACATAGGTCAATAAGGACCAGTGAGGAAAAAATCCTCAATATTACCACACAACAACATAAGCAATGTTAGTAAGAGCTTGTAGTCAACATAGTCTCATCACTACAAGAAGAATGGATTTCCATACTAATTTCTACTGGAACATAACCAATAACAACACATTTTGTTCCAACACCTTTAAAATAGTTATAACACCATATTCGTCAACAATAAAAGAATAAACCATACCCAATACATAAATAAAAACCATTTTAGTCAAGAAATGTAGATGTCTATTGTATTCATTGTCTCTTGAGAATATGAGAAATACTTATCTCAAAAAATAATGAGCAACTGAGTTTGGGACAATGAATCTCCACCCAACCATAGACAATTGTAGCCAAGCTATCACTTGCAACTATTACCCCCAAGCCAAATTCCAGAGACTGAGGGGCCTTTTTAATAGGGATTCTAACACAACTATCTGTTGAAGCAAGGACTCTAAATATTCTTCCCATCCACCCACCAACTAAGTTTCTCTCAACAAGTGCAAATGGAGTCTAGGGACTTGTTATCTCCACTCTTCATAATTAAACATTGTTGTTCCACCCAACTTGGGTACTCTAGAACCATAAAAAAATAAAAAATACAACAAAGAAGCCTCTAGAAATCCTTCAGGAGATTCTAGGAACAATTACTCCACCCCAACCCTCATGGATTTCTAAGAAACACCATCTCCACCCTCTAGTCAATTGGGACTCGAGAGACAATTACTTCCTCACCTAGAAGTGATTTATTCTTGACTTGTTTCCAATGAAAATTTGACTCTCCGCCAGTCTGTGTTTTCCTAGATTTTTAATTCTATTTCTCTGAATTCGTCCCTCTGTATTTTTCTTCTTTTTCTCCTATTGAATTCCTGTCTTCCATAGTTCAAAATCAAATCTCCTTTCAACAGTTCGAGTGTCTCCTCCCTTGCCTTGCTACACTTTCTCCAACAATTCAAAATTTCCCTCCCTTGTTGTTGTGTTATCCTCCTGTTTCCTCATCTTTTTCTGTTGAGGTATGGATTTTATCCCTTTAGAGAGTGACTTATTATAGAAAAATGTTGTTGGCCTATGAGGAGAATGCCACCTTCTTTCAAATCCCAAGGTTTTTAAATGTTGTTTTGTTTGTTGTAGTGGGTGGCCAACACACTATGCCAACTGGAAACTCACCCTTTTTTATTTTTAAATTTGTTGTCCCTATTTTCTTATCAATTGTTGCAAGAGCACAAATGATAAGAAAATACAAATCAATCTTTTTTTCCCATCTATCAACTATTATGTACCATATTATAATTTTTTTATTGTAAGGAACTTTTAAAAATATCCCAAAAAGTAACCTCCCCAGCCTCTAGAATCTGTGTCCCATTACTCAACCCATATTTTTTTGTAAAAATATTTACATTTGTGAAAAACAATTGGGGCTATAACAAACCCCTACCCATTTTGGGAACACTGTCCTCGGTGTTATCTGTCCATATGCAACACATAAAACATATTTAAAAAAACATATTATTTCGTGGAGCATTATAAGGGCACTTCTATACAATATTTACAAATTTATATACATATGATTCAACCAACAAACGAAAAAGGATATGTTCCCTCATTGAATCAACCATTTCCCAAGTGGCCTCCTTGGGCCCAAAGTGCCTCCACTGCACTTTGAATTTCTCTATTACTCGATTCTGGAGCATAAGGCTGCTCCAGTCTAGGATTCATAATGGATTTGGCTATAATTCCCCCTCTGGTTCCACATGTAGCACAAATTAATCAAGAACATGATTATAATATTGTACATATATTTTAAGTAAATAAACATGGAAAACATCATGGAATTTTACTGATGGAGGTATGGACAGCCTATAGGCCAATGGTCCTATCCTTTCAAGTATCTCAAAAGATCCATAAAATTGTGGTGCCAACTTGGCACAAGACCTAATCTTCAAGGAACTTTTCTTGGGTCTTATTCTCAAGTAAACTTTTTCCCCAACTTGGAACTCTTTATGCACTTTATGCTAATCCACATAGCTCTTCTTCCTTTCCTAGCCACTTTAAATTCTGCCTAGTGATCTGCATTTGCTGCTCCATTTCTTTGAGCATGTCAAGCCCAACAAGGACCTTATCCACTAAATCACTCATGTTGATAGGAGTATTACAACTCCTTCCATAAAGTTCCTTGAATGGGCTCATTTTTAGAGATTCTTGGTACCCATTATTGTATGCAAGCTCGATAAGTGGAAGATAATCTTCCCACCCCTTGGGTTGCTGCATCACATACATCCTCAACATGTATTTGAGGATTCAATTTGTGCTCTCTATTTGCACATCTGTCTGTGGATGATAAGTTGTAATAAAGGACAATTATGTCCCCAAACCTGCAAATAGTTCCTTCAAAAACCTTGAAGTGAACTTGACATCTTTGTCTAAAATGATTTCCTTCGAAAATCCATGCAATCTCACAATCTCCTTTATGAAAATTTAAGCCACCTCACTGACTGAGTTGGTGGATTTGACTGCTACAAAATGAACTACCTTGCTCAAAATTTCAATCACTACCATAATTGCATCATGTTGTTGGGAGGTCTTTGAAAAACTAGTAATGAAATCCATGGATATCACTTCCCACTTTCATTCTGGAACGGGAATGGGATGCAATAATCCTGTTGGATGATTACATTTGACCTTCACTTGTTGGAATTTTATGCACTTAGAAACATAATCCACCACTTTCTTTTCAAATTAGGCCAATAATACAACTTTTTTATGACCGTGAGAGTCTTTCGTTATCCCGAATGGCCAGAATATGATTTAGCATGGAACTCTTTCGTTATGAGCCTCTTTAAATCATCATTATTGGGTACATAAATTTTGTTCTTGAATCTAATTAGACCCTCATATACGACGTGATATTCCTCATCCTGACCATGTTGTTGTAACTTTTCCTTCACTTGCTGATATTTCTCATCAGGCTTCCCTACACTTTTGACCCTTTCTACTAGGTATACTCCATAAGAACTTATGGGTTCCGGGTGATTCAATTGAATCCTTTTACTAATGTATCAAAAAACATGTTCTCTTTTCCTTTAATGTACTTTATCTCAAAGTTAAACTCGCTAAGTATGGCCAGCCATGATCCAAAATGGATCTTGTATTAAAACCTCTAAGTCTAAGTCTTCA
Organism: Pinus tabuliformis; assembly: GCA_031772625.1. Taxonomy (NCBI): domain Eukaryota; kingdom Viridiplantae; phylum Streptophyta; class Pinopsida; order Pinales; family Pinaceae; genus Pinus; species Pinus tabuliformis. The sequence continues at coordinate 707,955,750 of CM062806.1, read as the reverse complement.
TATGTATTAACTATTGGAAAAAATTATCGCAGAGAAAAACACTAAGAATGGCGGAAAACAGAGCTAAGTGGAGGTTGATGTAACATTGCACAGGATCTGTCGGATCAGATAGATCGACGGCCCAGATTAAATCGGGATATTGCATCGGGAGAGGCTAGCAGAGTATATTGGAGGCAGCCCTAAGGGAAATGCGACTATGATCAACGATACAACGTGAGTCGTTGATCAAGTGCACAGATCAACAATGGACATGAACTAAAACATATCGCATCACAATTCTCTAAGAGGAGGACTTAACATAGGTTGCAAGCTTAAGCGATATGTGATGGCCACATTATCACATCGCAAAGAACTAAGGGACAAGGACGGAACCCGTAGACTTAAGACTGTACGATGAGCACTTCATTGACAATCATTGGATCCAGAAAGGAATAGAAGGTTGTGATTGAAATCGGCGATCAAAATGATCAGGGTGATCAGAGATCGGGGATCAGGAGTGCAATAGAGCAAAGGAGCATTGAAGCAGTGATACCGCCGATGAGTCGATAGCTGATGAGGCTAATATGAGAAATCGGGGATCAGAGACCAGAGAATTGCAATGCAAAGGGACTAAGCGATATGCGACTTGCGACAACGATAAAAGACAGACTTGAGAGGATTATAGTGCAAACTTTATATCTTTTGAAGTCTGGCTTGGTCAGATTTTCCATTATTTTTAGAGTATTTCTTGTGTATTTCTATATGTAAACAGAGAAGTGATTCTTTGGGATTTTCAACCGCATTGATCCTTTCCGTTTGAAAACAGGTGGCCACCATACCTTAGAGCATTTTGCAATGATTGTTTAACGCTCAACAGGGATTTGAACGGATAGCGGCTGGGAGCCAGAAAGACCGAGAATGGAACTGAATAGACAACAACGATAGGTTTAAAAAGAGCCATCTTGTGACCGTTGAAGGGGGAGAGATGGTTAGAGAATTCAGTTGAAGACAGTCAATCACAGAAAGACAGTCAGTCAGTCAGATTGAGGCAAATTGGATAGAGGAACAGGACAGAGGGAGAGTCTGTGCACTCTTTTAGACTCAAAGTTTTCGTGCAGATCCTTCTTTGATGTCACTGTTGGTTGAGACTCTATTTTTGAGCTCACTCTGGTAATAATTTGTTCTTGAAGACTTAATATAGAGGTCGCCACTGATAGCTGGACCAAGAGATGTAGCCAGAAAGTCTGGTGAACTCCTTTATTATTTTGGCTGTATTAATGTGTGATTGTTGTGTTTTCTAACTGTTAATTATCTATATTATTTGCAATCTTTTCGATTCATTGCACTAAGTAATATAGGCATTTTCCTGCACATGAGTCTCTAATACCTTTTCTTCTTGATTTAATATCCCATTTCGGATCAAGCCACCTAACTTGTCTTGCATTCAACTTAGGTTGATCAAAAAAATACTTGAGTCCACCATGATCTGTCATGAGTATGATTTTTTTGCCGATGAGATAATGCGTCTACATATTCAATGCATTAATAATGAAAACTAACTCCAAATCATGAGTCACATAATTTTTTTCATGCTCATTTATTTTCCGTGACTCATAGCACACTACCTGTACTTCTTATATTAAGACTTTGTCGAGTCCCTCCTTGCAAGCATCTACACATACCAAAAATATCTGTTTAGATATACAATCCTCAACACTGGTGCATTAGTGAGTAATTGCTTCCACTGATCGAAGATTGATGCACATTCAACTATTCACTCAAATTTCTTTCCTTTCCTCTACAAGGATGTGATGGGGTGGCCTATCTTGGAGAATTTTTTGATGAATCTCCTATAGTAGCCTGCCAATCCCATGAATGCTATAATCTCATTCACATTTTTCGGTGTTAGCCACTCCATTATGGCCTTGATCTTTTTCAGATCAACTAATATCTCCTCCTTGGAGATGATGTGCCCCAAATAATGTATTGATGACTGGAAGAAATCACACTTGTTGAGATTTGCATAAATCTTGTGTTCCCTCAACAAATATAGCACTACAACGAGGCGATTTTCATGTTCTTCTTCAGTCCTCGAGTACACTAATATTTCATCAATAATTACAATAAAAAATTTGTCCAATAAAGACACAACACATTATTCATTAAACACATGAAAGTGTAGGGGAATTAATAAGCTTAAAGGGTACCACCACAAACTTACAGTGCTCGTATCTTTTCTAGAAAGAAGTTTTTGGATATCTTATTCTTTGATGCACACTTGATGATACATGGATCTCAAATTGATATTGGAGAAAATTGGTGCTCCCCTTAGCTGGTCAAATAAATCATCAATTTGTGGCAATGGATATCTATTCTTGATGGTCACTCTATTTATTTGCCTGTAGTCAATGCAAAGTCAGAGTGTCCCATCATTTTTCTTCACAAATAATACTGGAGCTCTCCACAGTGACACACTTGGCCATATGTAACCTTTATCAAGCATTTCCCTTAGTTGTATTTTTAAATCTACCAGCTTAGGCATACTCATCCGATATAATGCCTTGGATGCTGGTGTTTCTCTAGGCACCAATTTGATAGAGAAATCAACTTGTTTTTGAGGAGGTAATCCTAGAATGCCATTGGGAAATACGTCCTTGTTCCACTATAACACGAGATACATCTTCAATACCTTGATTTATTCTTTCCTAATGCTATCACTGGATTTTCCATCACCGAAAATTTGTACAACAATAATTTGTAGCCTTTTTGGCAACTATGTTTGGCCTGCATTGCTATGATCAACCTCACTAAAATTGGCTTTCGTTTTCCCTGTAAAATTTTTCTTCCTCCAACATCATCCAAGTATTGAATTTCTTTTTCAAAGCAAACGACGTTAGTTTTGTGCATGTACAACCAGTCCATGCCCAATGTTAAGTTGTACACACCCAATGGTAGCAAATTTAAATGTGTTGTTTCAGGAATTTTGCTGAGATCAAATGCACATGATTTCACCCAATAATTGATTTTTCTCTTTTCTCCTGTTTCCAACTGAGATAACCAAGGCTCTATGTGAAATTCTTTGGCCAATTTTCATTTTTCCATGAACTCTGGACTGATATAATTTTAGTTAGAACCAAGATCAATTAAAATATAAATAAATTGATTGTAAAACTTCCCTTCCATCTCAATTATGGATTCTTGGTGGTCTACTTGGAGATTATCTACAACTCCATAAATCATGGGCAAACTTTGTGCCATATCACATACAATTTGAGCTTCCTGCGTGCTATAATTTTTTGGTATTGATTTTTTTTGGTGTGGAAAATCTGTTTTCCAATGGTTCTCATCACAGGTCCAACATTTTAATTTCTCTTTTTCCTCAGCTCTGCTATTCTCTGTTTCTGATTTATGCACACAACCTTTATCAATTGGGTTGAATATTTGTTGAAATTGACTTGATTTGGCTGGGTGTATGCCTTTCTTATTTTCCATGATTTTGTTGGGCCATTTCTTCGTATCCTTAGCATTGTTGTTTGTTTTCCATTCAACTCTGAATTCTGGCCTACATTTTCCTTACTCATAATAATTCTCTAATTTCTTAATGGCATCATTTAATGTACGAGGTTCCAAAAATTCAATCCATTTACTGAATGTTATGGGCATCCCACTAATAATTCTTTGGAATTTTTCCTTATCATCATTGATATATAGCACATATCTTAACAATTCCAAAAACCTGGTGACATATTATTCATCTAACATTTTCCCCATCTCGAGATCATAAAATTATTTAGCTTTGTTGTCAAAGTATCAGTATGACAAGTATTTGTCTCTAAAGAGACCCTGCAACTCGCTCAATTTCAATCTATCTTTAGTTATGCCTTTGACATTCTTCAAATCTTCCCACCACATATCTTCTTTTCCTTTGAGACTACAGGTGGCCACTTTTTCTTTCATGTTCTCAAAATAATCATGGATCCATAAGGATTTTTTTATGCTAAGCAACCATGCTTCTACATATTTATATTTCTTCATTTATCCATCAAATGTGGGTGGTTTGGCCTTCTTATATTCCTCTAGAATATGGTCCCTTTCTCTCTCTCTTTGATGGTGTTGATGATAAGAGTGATGATTGTGCCTCCTAGTGGTTGATGAGCCTCATCATTGGGTAATTATATGGGCCTTAGTTCACCTCCTAGCTTAGTCAAATAAACTCTTCTCACAACTTATTACATGTTTTGATTATATTTTGTTTAATGAGATGAGTTAAAGTGAGATATTATGCCTAGTGGACTAATATGCATTGTATGCAGGTTTGGAAGAGGATATCAAGGAATTTTGGCAAGACTAAGGTTTGAAAATCGAATGGGACAAGGGAGAGAGATTGTAGGAGGTAAAATAATCCTCATTTACTCCCCCCCCCCCATTCGAATAGTCCTCCATTAATCACACCAGCTCGGAGTGCAAGCAGCCAAGTCATGAAGATCAGAAGGTAGCCGAGCAAGTGATAGACACAGATTTAGTTCATCTCGAGTTTGGGAGCTGAGCCTCCCTATATTTAAGGAAGTCGTTGGGGACTTCAACTGTATAAGTAGAGATGCCTAGAGCCTCATTAGGATTCGAATTTTTATTGTAAAAACTCTAGTTATTTTGGAGCTCCAGACTTGTGGAAGATGTTGATGTAGTTTTCTGTTTTGATAATAAGAATGAGTTTTTTCTTGATTCAGCACTGAGTTAACTCAGAGGGATGAAGCTCTTGGGTTAGGGCCCATCCCTAGTAGAAAAGGCTCCTCTTGTTGTATCTGTATGCTTAGAATTAGTTTCATAGATTCATGGTTAAATTATCTTTAGAAGTATTTCATTGCATGTAGTGTAGATTTGATTAGTTGTTTATTAGTTTGCTTCCATTTGTTCCTTACTTCAGTGGCAGGTTAGAAGGGATGAAAGGAGCACCAAAAAGCTATCATTAGGTGTCTTGGCGTCACCTCTTCCTTCAGGGATCATGATTTGAGGAAAAGACCCTTATGCAGCCCCAAAAAGAGAGATTTCCATTTTCTCATAGGATTTAGAGTTTACTGTACTTGAACCAGCATTTGATTAGTTTTGCAAGTGTAGGATTTAATTTCCATCTTCTCCATCTTCAGCCTTACAGTAGATCTCATCCATGGTTCCATTTTATTCAACAATTTTCCTCATGCATGAAGTAGATAGCTAGCTCATTAAATTATGATTTTTTAGCTTATTAGAATTCTTCTTGTTTACATGACTTTTTGGCAATTACACATGTTTGATGCAGAGCAGGGGCTTCAAAAGTAGAAAGAGATCTCATAGCAAGCAACCACCTTCCAACTTCATCCAACCATAATCATTCCTTGCTTTCACCAAGACCATCATCAATTTCATCATTTTACATAGAAATTCCTCCAAGCATGTTGAGCAAATCCAACCATCTCCTAACCTTTGTTTTGAGTTCTGAGTGATCCTAGGCCTTTTCCCACTCCATTCCACCCATCAACCACCTTCCCTAAGCCTTCCATCACCTCTAGTAACCATCATTTTTCTCTCGGCTGTATCATGTAGAAATATAGGGATTCCTTTAGGTTTCTAGTACATCCTGTAGGTTTTCCTGTAGTGGCCTGTTTTGAGGCCGAATTGAGGGAAAACCTCTAGGAAGCCACAAAAGGTCACCCAAGTGTCTCCCAAACCTTCCAACCATCTCCTAAACCCTCCAACCATCCACCAACATCCCTAAGCCACCTGACACATCACCAAAAGAGATTAGCTTTCACACTTGATTTTTCATGAAAAGAATAAAAAGACAAAAACAAATTTATTTAAGTCCTTTACATGCATAGTAGTGATGTTTGATGTTTTGAACTTCCATGCTTAGGACAATAGCATTTCATTCATGTTATCTTAGCATTGTTGTAAAGCATAGTTTATTAGTAGTTAGTTAGGGAATGGTGTGTCTCAGCATTGAATTTCGGTCTTTTTAATTATTGTAGTAGATAAGCTCTCCCTTAGAGTAGATTCCTCTTTCTTTCATCAAGTAATCAAGCTTCTTTTGAATCCATAGAATTCTGGCTTGAAAACCCTAGTGGTCTTTTGCCAGCTGAACAGTGACAAAAGGCAGAACCATCACTTTTATTTGTGTATACAACATTGTCACCTCCAAGTTTGTATGAACCCCGGGTTGATAAAGTAAAGTTGGTAGCCCCAGGAGTTGCAGCATTCTTGCTGCAATACTTGTGCTCATCAGTGGTAAATCTAGAATATCTACCAGAGCGATGTACATAAGTGCTAGTTCTTCCTTCTGGGGTACTAAGTGGTGTATTCCCTCACATGGTGTATTCACTTTTGCTTTTGTGCCTTTTTTGGACCTACTACCATCTACCCCATTGGTTTTCTCTTCTAAATCATGAAGGCTTCTCTTGTCTCTATGACCATCTCTCAGCTCATGCTGCCTCCGTCTCTGTAAGTCTGAGAGGCTTTACTTTATGACTGCATTTATCTCAGCTTGTCTCTCCTAGGCCCTTACCAACTTTTCATTATCTGCATTGAAGCTCCTAACCTCAACCCTTAGGCTCCTAAGGGTATCCATCAAATCATGAGAGTTTCCCCCTCCCCCTTGGCCAATTGATCTTTCTTCTTCATTTGTCATGGATTCTTCATATCCATGTTGTGACTGATCAAAGCTATATTGCACCATTCCTGTCCTCATTTCTTTGTCTTTCACTCTCTTTTGCTGCTTGTGACGTGCTTTCTTTGACACACACTTGCTAGAGGCATTATAATATAAATAGATGACAAGAAATCATGCCAGCTATGATCTTCCTTTTGGAGAGCTGTTATGACAAGCTAGTTGTAATAACAATCCATGTTAGTGCACCAATGTCATTCAATCAACAAATTATTAGCATAAATATACATGCTTGCATAATCAACAAAATATATATGTCGACACAAGTTGTTAGCTCATCAATAACAATGAAAACATATCAATTTTTAGCCCATGCTACATAATAAAATCACAGAGTGATCATATCAATCATGCATGCAATCAATTAATCATAGACCAAATATTAACATCTAAATGTTTGTCTCATTAATTTTCTAAAAATCAACACGAGACTTGCTTTATAGGAGCTTGCTATTAATTTCCCATATAAAGCCCATCGAGTCCAAGTGCCGAACCCGTACCACCTATAAAGACCCCACCTTACACTCAGTGAAGTTTTCACTTACCAATCCAACTTCTTCGATACAATTAGAGAAGTGGGATTCCTTTTTTTTTAATCTTTCTTTCGAGTTCTCAAAACTTAGAGTAGATGTCACCATCGGCTTCATCTCTCTGCGATGTTTTCGATGATGTGAACTTTTGTCCAATTTAGACTCATATATCTTATGCTACCCATCCTTAAAGTTTTGCTTATTAAAAAAAATGTTATCTCCTCTTTCTCCCACGTAAACCCATATTGTTATTTCTGTGCCCCATAAAATCCCTCTATTGTTATTTTTGTGGCTTTATATTATTATTGTTAGGTCGGCTAGATTATATTGTGACTCATTAGACTCCTATATATAGAAAGGAGGTTTTTTCATTTGTATCATCCAAGAATTGTTCATTTATGTAATGTAAAGGAGGTTGCCCCCTCGAAGAGGTTGAATTCTAAGGCATTGATCTTTCTTTTCTATCTTTTCTTGAGTTGGTTTCATAACAGTTGATGTAACATTGCACAGGATCTATCGGATCAGACAGATCGACGGCCCAGATTAAATCGGGATATTGCATCGGGAGAGGCCAGCGGAGTATATCGGAGGCAACCCTAAGGGAAATGCGACTATGATCAATGATACAACGTGAGCCGTTGATCAAGTGCGCAGATCAAATGGACATGAACTAAAACATATCACATCACAATTCTCTAAGAGGAGGAATTAACATAGGTTGCAAGCTTAAGCGATATGTGATGGCCACATTATCGCATCGCAAAGAACTAAGGGACAAGGACGGAACCCGTAGACTTAAGACTGTACGATGAGCACTTCATTAACAGTCATTGGATCCAGAAAGGAATATATGGTTGTGATTGAAATCGGTGATCAGAATGATCAGGGTGATCAGAGATCGGGGTTCGGGAGCGCAATAGAGCAAAGGACCATTGAAGCAGTGATACTGCTGATGAGCCGAGAGCTGATGAGGCCAATCTGAGAAATCGGGGATCGGAGACTAGAGAATTGCAATGCAAAGGGACTAAGTGATATGCGACTTGCAACAACGATAAAAGACAGACTTGAGAGGATTATAGTGCAAACTTTATATCTTTTGAAGTCTGGCTTGGTCGGACTTTCCATTGTTTTTAGAGTATTTCTTGTGTATTTCTCTATGTAAACAGGGAAGCGATTCTTTGGGATTTTCAACCGGATTGGTCCTTTCCATTTGAAAACAGGTGGCCACCATACCTTAGAGCATTTTGCAATGATTGTTTAACGCCCAACAGGGATTTGAACGGACATCGGCTGGGAGCCATAAAGCCTGAGAATGGAACTGAATAGACAACAACGATAGGTTTAAAAAGAGCCATCTTGTGATCGTTGAAGGGGGAGAGATGGTTAGAGAAGTCAGTTGAAGACAGTCAGTCACAGAAAGACAGTCAGTCAGTCAGATTGAGGCAAATTCGATAGAGGAACATGACAGAGGGAGAGTCTGTGCACTCTTTTAGAGTCAAAGTTTTCGTGCAGATCCCTCTTTGATGTCACTATTGGTTGAGACTCTGTTTTTGAGCTCACTATTGTAATAATTTGTTCTTGAAGACTTAATATAGAGGTCGACACTGATAGTTGGACCAAGAGATGTAGCCAGAAAGTCTGGTGAACTCCTTTATTATTTTGGCTGTATTAATGTGTGATTGTTGTGTTTTCTAACTGTTAATTATCTATATTATTTGCAATCTTTTCGATTCGTTGCACTAAGTAATATAGGCATTTTCCTGCACATGAGTCTCTAATACCTTTTCTTCTTGATTTAATATCCCATTTCGGATCAAGCCACCTAACTTGTCTTGCATTCAACTTAGGTTGTTCAAAAAAATACTTGAGTCCACCATGATCTGTCATGAGTATGAATTTTTTGCTGATGAGATAATGCGTCTACATATTCAATGCATTAATAATGAAAACTAACTCCAAATCACGAGTCACATAATTTTTTTCATGCTCATTTATTTTCCATGACTCATAGCACACTACCTGTACTTCTTATATTAAGACTTTGTCGAGTCCCTCCTTGCAAGCATCTACACATACCCAAAAATATCTGTTTAGATATACAATCCTCAACACTGGTGCATTAGTGAGTAATTGCTTCAACTGATCGAAGATTGATGCATATTCAACTATTCACTCAAATTTCTTTCCTTTCCTCTACAAGGATGTGATGGGGTGGCCTATATTGGAGAATTTTTTGATGAATCTCCTATAATAGCCTGCCAATCCCATGAATGCTATAATCTCATTCACATTTTTTGGTGTTAGCCACTCCATTATGGCCTTGATCTTTTTCAGATCAACTGATATCCCCTCCTTGGAGATGATGTGCCCCAAATAATGTATTGATGACTGGAAGAAATCACACTTGTTGAGCTTTGCATAAATCTTGTGTTCCCTCAACAAATATATCACTACAACTGGGCGCTTTTCATGTTCTTCTTCAGTCCTCGAGGACACTAATATTTCATCAATAATTACAATAAAAAATTTGTCCAATAAAGACACAACACATTATTCATTAAAAACATGAAAGTGCAGGGGAATTAATAAGCTTAAAGGGTACCACCACAAACTTATAGTGCCCGTATCTTTTCTGGAAAGAAGTTTTTTGGATATCTTATTCTTTGATGCACACTTGATGATACATGGACCTCAAATTGATCTTGGAGAAATTGGTGCTCCCCTTAGCTGGTCGAATAAATCATCAATTTGTGGCAATGCATATCTATTCTTGATGGTCACTCTATTTATTTGCTTGTAGTCAATGCAAAGTCAGAGTGTCCCATCCTTTTTCTTCACAAATAATACTGGAGCTCTCCACAGTGACACACTTGGCCATATGTAACCTTTATCAAGCATTTCCCTTAGTTGTATTTTTAAATCTACCAACTTAAGCATACTCATCCGATATAGTTCCTTGGATGCTGGTGTTTCTCTAGGCACCAATTGGATAGAGAAATCAACTTATTTTTGAGGAGGTAATCCTAGAATGCCATTGGGAAATACGTCCTCGTTCCACTATAACACGAGATACATCTTCAATACCTTGATTTATTCTTTCCTAGCGCTATCACTGGATTTTCCATCACTGAAAATTTGTACAACAATAATTTGCGGCCTTTTTGGCAACTATGTTTGGCCTGCATTGCTATGATCAACCTCACTAAAATTGGCTTTCGTTTTCCCTGTAAAATTTTTCTTCCTCCAACATCATCCAAGTATTGAATTTCTTTTTCAAAGCAAACAACGTTATTTTTGTGCATGTACAACTAGTCCATTCCCAATATTAAGTTGTACACACCCAGTGGTAGCAAATTTAAATGTGTTGTTTCAGGAATTTTGCTGAGATCAAATGCACATGATTTCACCCAATAATTGATTTTTCCCTTTTCTTATGTTTCCAACTGAGATAACCAAGGCTCTATGTGCAATTCTTTGGCCAATTTTCGTTTTTCCATGAACTCTGGACTGATATAATTTTAGTTAGAACCGAGATTAATTAAAATATAAATAAATTGATTGTAAAACTTCCCTTCCATCTCAATTATGGATTCTTGGTGGTCTACTTGGAGATTATCTACAACTGCATAAATTATGGGCAAACTCTGTGCCATATCACATACAATTTGAGCTTCCTGCGTGCTATAGTTTTTTGGTATTGATTTTTTTTGGTGTGGGAAATTTGTTTTCCAATGGTTCTCATCACAGGTACAACATTTTAATTTATCTTTTTCCTTAGCTCTGCTATTCTCTGTTTCCGACTTATGCACACAACCTTTATCAATTGGGTTGAATATTTGTTGAAATTGACTTGATTTGGTTGGGTGTATGTGTTTCTTATTTTCCATGATTTTGTTGGGCCATTTCTTCGTATCCTTAGCATTGTTGTTTGTTTTCCATTCAACTCTGAAGTCTGGCCTACATTTTCCTTGCTCATAATAATTCTCTAATTTCTTAATGGCATCATTTAATGTATGAGGTTCCAAAAATTCAATCCATTTACTGAATGTTATGGGCATCCCACTAATAATTCTTTGGAATTTTTCCTTATCATCATTGATATATAGCACATATCTTCACAATTCCAAAAACCTGGTGACATATTCTTCATCTAACATTTTCCCCATCTCGAGATTATAAAATTATTTAACTTTGTTGTCAAAGTATTAGTATGACAAGTATTTGTCTCTAAAGAGACCCTGCAACTCGCTCAATTTCAATCTATCTTTAGTTATGCCTTTGGCATTCTTCAAATCTTCCCACCACATATCTTCTTTTCCTTTGAGACTATAGGTGGCCACGTTTTCTTTCATGTTCTCAAAATAATCATGGATCCATAAGGATTTTTTTATGCTAAGCAACCATGCTTCTACATATTTATATTTCTTCATTTATCCATCAAATGTGGGTGGTTTGGCCTTCTTATATTCCTCTAGAATATGGTACCTTTCTCTCTCTCTTTGATGGTGTTGATGATAAGAGTGATGATTGTGCCTCTTAGTGGTTGATGAGCCTCATCATTGGGTAATTATATGGGCCTTAATTCACCTCCTAGCTTAGTCAAATAAACTCTTCTCACAACTTATTACATGTTTTGATTATATTTTGTTTAATGAGATGAGTTAAAGTGAGATATTATGCCTAGTGGACTAATATGCATTGAATGCAGGTTTGGAAGAGGAAATCAAGGAATTTTGGCAAGGCTAAAGTTTGAAACTCGAATGGGACAAGGGAGAGAGATTTTAGGAGGTAAAATAATCCTCATTTACTCCCCCCCCCATTCGAATATTCCTCCATTAATCACACCAACTCGGAGTGCAAGCAGCCAAGTCATGAAGATCAGAAGGTAGCTGAGCAAGTGATAGACACAGATTTAGCTCATCTCGAGTTTGGGAGCTGAGCCTCCCTATATTTAAGGAAGTCGTTGGGGACTTCAACTGTATAAGTAGAGAGGCCTAGAGCCTCATTAGGATTCAAATTTTTATTGTAAAAACTCTAGTTATTTTGGAGCTCCAGACTTGTGGAATATGTTGATGCAATTTTCTGTTTTGATAATAAGAATGAGTTTTTTCTTGATTCAGCACTGAGTTAACTCAGAGGGATGAAGCTCTTGGGTTAGGGCCGATCCCTAGTAGCAAAGGCTCCTCTTCTTGTATCTGTATGCTTAGAATTAGTTTCATAGATTCATGGTTAAATTCTCTTTAGAAGTATTTCATTGCAAGTACTGTAGATTTGATTAGTTGTTTATTAGTTTGCTTCCATTTGTTACTTACTTCAGTAGCAGGTTAGAAGGGATGAAAGGAGCACCACAAAGCTATCAGTAGGTGTCTTGGCCTCACCTCTTCCTTCAGGGATCATGATTTGAGGAAAAGACCCTTATGCAGCCCCAAAAAGACAGATTTCCATTTTCTCATAGGATTTAGAGTTTACTGTACTTGAACCAGCATTTGATCAGTTTTGCAAGTGTAGGATTTAATTTCCATCTTCTCCCTCTTCAGCCTTACAGTAGATCTCATCCATGGTTCCATTTTATTCAACAATTTTCCTCATGCATGAAGTAGATAGCTAGCTCATTAAATTATGCTTTTTTAGCTTATTAGAATTCTTCTTGTTTACATGACTTTTTGGCAATTACACATGTTTGATGCAGAGCAGGTGCTTCAAAAGTAGAAAGAGATCTCATAGCAAGCAACCACTTTTCAACTCCATCCAACCATAATCATTCCTTGCTTTCACCAAGACCATCATCAATTTCATCATATTACATAGAAATTCCTCCAAGCATGTTGAGCAAATCCAACCATCTCCTAACCTTTGTTTTGAGTTCTGAGTGATCCTAGGCCTTTTCCCACTCCATTCCACCCATCAACCACCTTCTCTAAGCCTTCCATCACCTCTAGTAACCATCATTTTTCTCTCGGCTGTATCATGTAGAAATATAGGGATTCCTTTAGGTTTCTAGTACATCCTGTAGGTTTTCCTGTAGTGGCCTGTTTTGAGGCCGAATTGAGGGAAAACCTCTAGGAAGCCACACAAGGTCACCCAAGTGTCTCCCAAACCTTCCAACCATCTCCTAAACCCTCCAACCATCCACCAACATCCCTAAGCCACCTGACACACCACCAAAAGAGATTAGCTTTCACACTTGATTTTTCATGAAAATAATAAAAAGACAAAAACAAATTTATTTAAGTCCTTTACATGCACAGTAGCAATGTTTGATGTTTTGAACTTCCATGCTTAGGACAATAACATTTCATTCATGTTATCTTAGTATTGTTGTAAAGCATAGTTTATTAGAAGTTAGTTAGGGAATGGTGTGTCTCACCATTGAATTTCGGTCTTTTTCATTATTGCAGTAGATAAGCTCTCCCTTAGAGTAGATTCCTCTTTCTTTCATCAAGTAATCAAGCTTCTTCTGAATCCATAGAATTCTGGCTTGAAAACCCTAGTGGTCTTTTGCCAGCTGAACAGTAACAAAAGGCAGAACCATCACTTTTATTTGTGTATACAACACTGTCACCTCCAAGTTTGTACGAACCCCGTGTTGATAAAGTAAAGTTGGTAGCCCCAGGAGTTGCAGCATTCTTGCTGCAATATTGGTGCTCATCAGTGGTAAATCTAGAATATCTACCAGAGCGATGTACATAAGTGCTAGTTCTTCCTTCTGGGGTACTAAGTGGTGTATTCCCTCACATGTTGTATTCACTTTCGCTTTTGTGCCTTTTTTTGGACCTACTACCATCTACCCCATTGGTTTTCTCTTCTAACTCATGAAGGCTTCTCTTGTCTCTATGACCATCTCTCAGCTCATGCTGCCTCCGTCTTTGTAAGTCTAAGAGGCTTTACTTTATGACTGCATTTATCTCAACTTGTCTCTCCTAGGCCCTTACCAACTTTTCATTATCTGCATTGAAGCTCCTAACCTCAACCCTCAGGCTCCTAAGGGTATCCATCAAATCAAGAGAGTTTCCCCCTCCCCCTTGGCCAATTGATCTTTCTTCTTCGTTTGTCATGGATTCTTCATATCCATGTTGTGACTGATCAAAGCTATATTGCACCATTCATGCCCTCATTTCTTTGTCTTTCACTCTCTTTTGCTGCTTGTGACGTGCTTTCATTGACACACACTTGCTAGAGGCATTATAATATAAATAGATGACAAGAAATCATGCCAGCCATGATCTTCCTTTTGGAGAGCTGTTATGACAAGCTAGCTGTAATAACAATCCATGTTAGTGCACCAATGTCATTCAATGAACAAATTATTAGCATAAATATACATGCTTGCATAATCAACAAAATATATATGTCGACACAAGTTGTTAGCTCATCAATAATAATGAAAACATATCAATTTTTAGTCCATGCTACATAATAAAATCACAGAGTGATCATATCAATCATGCATGCAATCAATTAATCATAGACCAAATATTAACATCTAAATGTTTGTCTCAAATAGGAGCTTGCTATTAATTTCCCATATAGAGCCCATCCAGTCCAAGTGCCGAACCCGTACCACCTATAAAGACCCCACCTTACACTCAGTGAAGTTTTCACTTACCAATCCAACTCCTTCGATACAATTAGAGAAGTGGGATTCCTTTTTTTTTGATCTTTCTTTCGAGTTCTCAAAACTTAGAGTAGATGTCACCATCGGCTTCATCTCTCTGCGATGTTTTCGATGATGTGAACTTTTGTCCAATTTAGACTCCTATATCTTATGCTACCCATCCTTAAAGTTTTGCTTATTAAAAAAAATGTTATCTCCTCTTTCTCCCACGTAAAGCTCATGTAACATGACATCATACCACAACCTAAAGACTAACCCATATATATATATATAACTAGTTACTATACATATATGTAAGTCCAAACCATTGAATTTGGATCAACGGTAAAGACATAATCTCGTTTATATATATATATATATATATATATATATAACAAAGTACAAACACTTTACATATGACATATTGATATGTTGCAATAATTTAGATCAATGGTCAAGAGATAACCTTTTTTTTATATATATAACGATGTACAAACACTTTACACATGACATATTCATATGTTGCAATAATTTGGATCAACGGCGAAGACATCACCTTTTATATATATATATATATAATGATGTACAAACACTTTACACATGACATATTCATATGTATTGCAACACATACATATCACACAACCGCCTTATATCCCACGAGAAAAATATTTATATAATGAGGGTTACAATGGGCCGGGCATAGTTCCACCGGAATCTACGTCAAAGCTCAGCCCAATCTACGTTGGGCACGTAAGGTCGCCCCGACCTCTGCCCATTTGTTAAGACAGTAAGTCACCATTTGTTAACAGAGTTGTTGGATCATAGGCACCCAAAGAATTACAGTGATAGCACGACTGTAGGTATGAGTTAACATCTTGGAAATCGATGTGTCATGTTAATACATTACATATGTATATAAGACAAAGAGTTCACTCCCAATGTAGCGAGATTTTAGTCGACGACCCAAATGTAACCCAACCCTTGCAATCCACTTTCATTATATAAAATTAGTATCCGCATAGTAGTGAAATTCCCCGGTATTAACACAATGTAGGGTATATCGCACCCCAGTAGAAAATTCAGATAACCAGGTTTTGAGTCACCTATTAAGCACTCAAAGTACCAGTATATTTGATCAGATTAATTGATAATTACATACAAACGCTTTACGTCGATAGGTTTTCCAAGACGATAAATAATCAAATCAAAAGTCTCCACCCTCATTGCATTCGACCCATGCCGAAGTACACATTTAAGAGCAATAATGAAAATAACCAATATGACTGCCTTAAAGGGAATACGGTCGTCTACCCATTTTACTATAAATGATACTCATCTGCCGTCTTATATTAGGAGCATTAGGTTATCCTTCCAACATGATTACGACAATGTAAAACGATGCAAGTCCCTTATACTTGGCCTGTCAATGAACATAATGAACGTAATACCTACCGTTACAGTGGTGAGGCTTAGTGCTATGACAAATTCGTTCTCTCAACACTCAATTTTATTGTTGTTATTAACATTTTACAGAGACTCACATTTTTCTCAACCAGATGAAGTGCAGATGTTCAAGGCCAACCTGCCTAATATAACTAATCATTAATTACAACTTTTTTCATGTAATCATTCCAACACCAAGAAACCATGTAGAATGTAGTACTCATTAAAGAGAAATTTGACCCTTTTAGGTGCATAGCAAAGACAATATTATGTCAATTCCATGAAGCATAAAACAAACTTATTCAAGCTTATGAGGCAGTGCCATCCACAACATATAAGTGTAAGGTTTATTTATAGATTAGTTTTTTATAAAATGGAAATGAAGACCTAGAACCAAGGTATACATTATTGAAGACTTAGAGAAATCCACCATATAAAATAAACACGTCAATAAGGACCAGAGAGGAAGAAATCCTTAGTATTACCACACACCAACATAAGCAATGCTAGTAAGAGCTTACAATCAACATAATAACATCAATGTAATAAGAAAACATCCATAGTAATTGCTAATGGAACATAACCAATACCATCACACACTATTCCAATGGCTTTAAAATAGTGAGAACAACATATTAGTCAATCATGTATACAGTAAAAACATAAACCATACCCAATACATCAATAAATACCATTTAAATCTAGAAATGTAAATGTGTATATGTATTCATTATCTCTTGAGAATATGGGAAATACTCATCTCAAAAACTAATGAGCAACAAAGTTTGGGACAATGACTCTCCACCCAACCATAGACAACTGCAACCAAGCTATCACTTGTAGCTATCACACTGAGCCACATTCCAGAGACTAAGGGGCCTTCTACGTAGGGATTCTAATACAACTATCAGTTGAACCAGGGACTCTAGAGATTCTTTCCCTCCACCCACTAATTGAGTTGTTATCAACAAGTGAAAAAGGAGTTTAGGGACTTGTTGTATCCACCCTTTAGAATTCAACACTGCGGTTCCACCCAACTTAGGGACTCTAGAACCACAATAAAATCAAACAGACAAAAAAGAAGCCTCCATAAATCCTCTAGGAGCTTATAGGAATAATTCCTCCACCCCAATCCTCAGGGATTTCTAAGAAATAACATCTCCACTCTTTGGTCAATGGGGAGTCAAGGGGTAATTACTTCCTCACTTGGAAGTAATTTCTTCATGACTTCTTTCCAACCAAAAGTTGTCTCTCTATTGTAATGAATTTTCCTGGCTTTTTTATTGTTTTTCTTTGTGTTCTCACCTCTATCTTTTTCTTCTTTTTCTCCTCTCGAATGCTTGTCTTCCACAGTTCGAAATCCAATCTCCTTTCAACAGTTCGATTGTCTCCTCCTCTACCTTGCTACGCTTCTTCCAACAATTTGAATTTTCCCTCCCTTATTGCTATGCTTTCCTCCTATCTCCTCATATTTTTCCCTTGTTGTTTTGACTATCTCCCTTTAGAAAATGACTCTTGCCAACAAAACCTTGTCGACCAATGAGGAGAATGCCACCTTCCTGCATATCCCAAGGTTGTTAAATGCTATTTTATTTGTTGCAGTGGGTGGCCAACACATCATACTAGCTGAAAACTCACCCTTTTTCCTTTCTAAATTTGTTGTCCCTATTTTCTTATCCACTACTATAAAAGTGTTAGGATATTCCGACACATAGGAAATAGTTAAGTACAACTTGGTTAGGTATAGAGTTAGGTAAAGTGTGTTTCTTTACCTTGTACATTTTGTATCTTACAATCCGACGGTCACGATATGTAGTGATCTGACGGTTCATTCTCTCCTCGGTATTACCGACACTTGATCCGTGGCTTAACACCCGATTGGTCCATGATTTCTATTTAAAGCGCATGGAGGGTCATTTGTAGGGTAATCCCTCTATGAGAGAAGAATATGTAAATTTTCATTCTTTTATTAATAAATTGCCTGAAGTGGCCGCGTTGGCTCAGGTTGTGGACTGTTTCCCTCTTTGAGGGTTTTAACCACGTCAAAAAATACTGGTGTATTGATCTACGATCTGGTTGTGAGCGGTGTCCTTTGGTGTTCTGTATGAGGAACTTACCCTGTAAATTCCTACATGGTATCAGAGCTATTTGAGTGCCACGTCCGTTGGTGATCCAAATCTGAAGCCATTAGAATTGCATCCGACTGTTGTTCCCAGATCTACTGTTTCTGACTACTTTCGGGCCGAGAGGACTGCTCTATTGTGTTGGGAGCATCTGTTCTAGTGAGGAACCCCTTTCGTTTCACGCGAAAAGGTTTCCAGTAGCCCTAGCTGCGTTATTTTTAAGATCTCGAGGTATACAATGTTTATTTGCAGTTTACAGTTATTTTCTCTCTGTTTATTTTTCTTTCGGTTTATTTAGCTTTTTTTATTACCGGATCTATACCTTTCATTTCTGCGTATGCTCTTTGCCCTGCGACTCTGTGCGATCTGGGCAAATCAAAAACAGAAAGGAAGGATTTTTCTCATGCGTATGCTCTTTTCCATGCGCCTTAGTGTGATCTCGGAAAATCAGAAACATTGAGGAAAATATTTAGTTTCCGGGTAAAGCTAACTTTGAGCCGCAAAGTTCATTTTTGAAAATATTTAGTTTTTCGGCTAAAGCTAACTTCGAGCCACAAGGTTCGTTTTTTTTGTATGTCCGTGTTGGGTTTTGTGTTTTTTGTTTTGTAGGGAAAAAGAGCCTTTTCAAAGCAAGCACGCAACCCAAAGCATCAACCCCCCCCCCCCTCTCTTTCTCTCTCAAACTTTTTGTATAGCTCACTTGGTGCATAACTCTCTCTCTCTCTCTCTCTCTCTCTCTCTCTCTTTTATGAGAGTAGAGGTCTTGGGTTCAAGTCTCCATTTTTTGGGGGCGGATTTTTCCATTTCCGCATATTCCTGCACTTCGTCGGCGACTTCATCAACTTTTTTCAAAAAGCCATAACTTCTTCATCCGGAAGCCGTTTTCAGAGCTGTTTTTTTTAAACTAGCCTAATTTTTTGAGATCTATCCATTGGAACACTTAGTTTTAACATCTTTAGCTTCAGTTTCCGTTGAAATGGAAAGTCAATACCAAGTTACCCTTGACAGCACCAACTACTTCCAATGGTTGTCCTACATTGAGGATTTACTTAGAAGTAAAGGTATCTACAGAATAGCCTCAGGCCAAGAAAAGAAACCGAAGGATGAAGATAAGGCTGCTAAATGGGAAAATAGGCAAGATCAAGCACGTGGATTGATAGGGATGTCTATTTCTCCAGATCTTAGATTCCATATTGCAGAACTTGATACTCCTGATGAAGCAATGAAGCAAATCAATAAAGTTTTTGGGATTAAAAATGAACTTAGAGCCCATCAAATTGAAAATGAGTTGCTTACATTGGACCCTAATAATTTTTCTTACATTGAAGATTTCTTGTCCAAGTTCAAGACCCTTAGATATCTCTTGGAAGGTGTTAAGGTTAAGAAAGAAGATAGTAACCTTATCTATTCCATTTTTACTAAGTTGGGACCAGCCTACTCTGTGTTTGTTTCCACCTTCCATTCTACAAGAGAAGCCTTCATTTCTCAAGGAACAAACTACAAGTCCCCTTCCTTTGACTCTTTTTGTGATTCTTTAATAAGAGAACAAGAGAAACTCTTACACCTTGGTCTTCTTAATCTTGGAAACTCTTCCAAGAAAGCGTTAGCCGCCTAGCAGCAACCAAATTCAAAGAATCCTAAGAAGTCATATCCTAAAAAGAATGGTCCTAAACAAAACAAGGGTCCTAAGCAATCTCAACCTCAAAATGAAAAATCATTTCAACAAAATGATAAGACAAATAAAAACAAATGGAAGAAGACTGATAGACATTGCAACTTTTGTAATCAAGATGGCCACTTAGAATCCAAATGCTTTAAGAAGATGGAAGCCTTGGAAGCAGCGATGAAGAAACATAACATCCATTTGGAGCATTCTTCAACTTCAACTTCATCTTCAGGAATGGCACTTTCTGCATGTGGTTGTCAATCATCTTGGTCTGGTTATGCATTAAATGTATCTTCTTCTTCTCATTCTCATGAGTGGCTCATTGAACCTGGAGCTTCTTATCACATGGCAAAAAAAAAAGCCATGTTTTCTTCTTTAAATGATTGTAACACCAAAAATATATATGTTGGTGATGATAGATCTCTTAATGTTGTAGGGACTGGAACTGTTCATCTAGACAATGGTCAATTTAATGATGTATTATGCGTTCCAACCTTATCCTGCAACCTTCTATCTGTATATCAAATAACTCATTCAGGTGAAGGTAAAATCGTTGAATTTTCACCTCATGATGTTGTAATCAAGGACCTAAGAGATCCTAAACAGATTTTAGCTACTGGCATTGTTGATGATTCTACAAGGTTGTATAAGTTTTACAACTTTGGGTCATCAAATCTTCCCTTAGTATTTGTTGCTCATAACGATGAAGTGAGAAAAATTTGGCATGAGCGATTTGGTCACTTAAACTATCGCTCCCTTCAGCATCTATGTAAAGAAAATATGGTGACAGGTCTTCCTATGGTATCTTGCAGAGATGGTGTTTGTTCTGGATGTGTACTCGGAAAACATCATCGGGACAGTTTTGAAAAACGTGCCTCTTGGCACGCCTCAGCCCCTTTACAGCTTGTGCATAGTGATTTATGTGGTCCACTTCCAGTTGTTTCATCCTCTGGATGCAAGTATTTCTTAACTTTCATTGATGATTTCTCCAGACGCACTTGGGTATACTTCTAAAAACTCAAGAGTGAAGTATTTAACACATTTTTGGCCTTCGAGGCCTTTGTTGAAAAACAATCTGGACATCAAATTCTTAAGCTAAGATCTGATAATGGCGGAGAATATGTTAAAAACACATTCATCAACTTTTGCACTGAGAATGGAATTCAAATGCAACATACTGTTCCATATACTCCACAACAAAATGGTGTAGCTGAAAGGAAGAATCACACCTTAAAGGAAATGGCTAATTGTATGCTACAATCTAAAGGACTTGGTCTTAGTTTTTGGGCAGAAGCAATTAACTGTGCAAATTACGTAATAAATCACACTCCTACTAAGGCTTTAAAGAATATCACTCCAGAAGAAGCATGGAGCTCAATCAAACCAGATGTAAGTCACTTTCGTGTTTTTGGAAGTGAAGCGTGGGCCCATATTCCAGATGAAAAGCATTAAGCTTTAGAACCTAAGAGTGAAAAATGTACTTTTGTTGGATATTCTGAAGATGTCAAAGGCTATAGACTTATTCCATTTAAGTCCAAAAATGTTATCATTAGAAGAGATGTTAAATTTGATGAAAATATATCGACCTGCGAGCCTAGTCCGACGGATGTGCCACCTCTCCCTATCTCTTCTACTTTTGAAAACATTTCTTCTTTAGATGATGAAAGTGAGGATGACAATCCTCCCTCACCATCTCAGGATCCTCCTTCAGCTCCTCAGCTTCCAAAATGGGTTCGTGCTACTCGAGATGCAGCAAGTGATCTTGTCGGTGATCCTACAGATCAGTGACGCACACGTTCTCAGTTTGACAAAGCCTCTTCTTTACTGGCTCAAGCTCCAGTAAATTATGATCCTAACACATTTGCAAAAGCTTTAGGCCATCCAGATTGGGAAGCAGCTATGAATGAAGAATATCATTCATTATTGGCAAATGATACATGGGATCTTGTTCCTCTACCAAAGGGACGAAAACTTGTTAGATGCAAATGGGTTTACAGAACCAAGTATGGACCAGATGGGAAAGTTGATAAACATAAAGCTCGTCTTGTTGCTAAGGGTTTTTCATAAGTTGAAGGCATTGACTATACTGAAACCTTCTCCCCTGTTGCCAAAATGAACTCTATCCGCCTTGTTCTTTCCCTTGCTGCCTCTTTCAAATGGGAAGTCCATCAGATGGATGTTAAATCTGGCTTCTTGCATGGGGACTTGCATGAAGAAATCTATATGGAGCAACCTATTGGATTTATACAAACAGACTCCAGCCTTGTATGTCGGCTTAAGAAATCCCTTTATGGTCTCAAGCAAGCTCCTCGAGCTTGGTATGCCAAAATGGATAACTTTCTTTTAGAAAATGGCTTTTCTAGGTGTCATTCTGACAATACTGTCTACACCAAGAAAGTGGGCAAGTCTCTTATCATTCTTGTTCTTTATGTTGATGGTCTTATCCTGACTGGTAGTGATCCCAACCTTATAAACCATGTGAAGTGTAGACTTAAAAGGAAGTTTGAAATGACAAACTTAGGACACTTACATTATTTTCTCGGTCTTCAAGTCTTGCAATCCAATGAAGGTATTTCCCTTTCTCAGTCCAAGTATGCCTGTGATATTCTACGCCACTTTCACATGGAAGACTGTAAGCCAGCCCCTTCTCCCTTTCAGTCTGGAGTCAAACTTTCAGTCACTTGTACTTCTCCTGAAGTTGATGCTACCTTATACCGTCAACTTGTAGGAAAACTTTTGTATCTAACCCATACTCGTCCTGACCTTTCCTTTGCTATTGGCCTTGTTGCTCGGTTTATGCAAAACCCGTGTGAAAGTCATTGGAAAGCAGCTAAAAGAATACTTCGTTATGTTCGAGGTACAGTTCAATTTGGGATTCATTACAATGCCGAAGCATCTCCTCTATTGGTTGGTTTCACTGATTCCGATTGGGCTGGTGACCCTGATGATCGGAAGTCTACTACAGGTTATGTGTTCACTCTTGGTTCAGGACCTATTACATGGGCTTGCAAGAAACAAGGTGCCATTTCTCTTTCTTCAGCAGAAGCAGAATATCGTGGTGCCGTAGAAGCTAGTAAGGAAGCCTTGTGGCTTCGTCAGATCTTGTCAGAGTTTGGCTTTCAGCAGCAGCATCCGACTACACTTTGGTGTGATAATCAAAGTGCCATTCAGCTATGCAAAGATCCAGTCCAACATCAGCGTAGCAAACACATTGAACTGCACATGCACTTCATCAGAAAGCTCATTCACGACCATGTTCTTGAAGTGCAATATTGTTCAACAGATGATCAAGTTGCAGACATCTTTACAAAGGCTCTCACAGAGGCGAAGTTCACTAAACTTCGATTTATGGTTGGAGTTCAGGAAGTTGTCACTAAGGGGGGATAGGCTCTAGTGCCTCCTTCCTTCTCCTATTGTGTCATATTAAATCCTTCAATCCTATCCCAAGTTGTTCTTAAGGGGGGATGTTAGGATATTCCGACACATAGGAAATAGTTAAGTACAACTTGGTTAGGTATAGAGTTAGGTAAAGTGTGTTTCTTTACCTTGTACATTTTGTAACTTACAATCTGACGGTCACGATATGTAGTGATCCGACGGTTCATTCTCTCCTCAGTATTACCGACACTTGATCTATGGCTTAACACCCGATTGGTCCATGATTTCTATTTAAAGCGCGTGGAGGGTCATTTGTAGGGTAATCCGTCTATGAGAGAAGCATATGTAAATTTTCATTCTTTTATTAATAAATTGCCTGAAGTGGCCGCGTTGGCTCAGGCCGTGGACTGTTTCCCTCTTTGAGGGTTTTAACCACGTCATAAAATACTGGTGTATTGATTTGCGATCTGGTTGTGAGCGGTGTCCTTTGGTGTTCTATCTGAGGAACTTACCCTGTAAATTCCTACAAAAAGCACAAGTGATAAGAAAATAAAAATTGTCCCTTTTTCCTAGCTATTAGTTGTTATGTACCAGCTCATATTTTTGTTGTTGTAAGGAACTTTTAAAAATACCCCAGCAAGTAACCTCCCGAACCTCTAGAATTTGTGTCCCATTACTCAACCCATATTTTTTTGTAAAAATATTTGCATTGCGTACATGAGTGAAAAATAATTTGGCTTTTCAAATATTCACATATGGAACCTTGATGTTAACAACCATCAATTGATTTGAAAGACTTTGTTAGAAAATTGTAGATGTTACAAATTGTATAAATGGATATGTCTAGGTATTTTCTATAGTTAGCATATGTGGAACTTTGTTCACATTGTGGTATGATCTTTTTACATAAATTGTTTGTGCATTGAATGTATATGCATTTATTATTATACTTTTCCTATGTGGCCAAGATGACCAATTTGTTGAGGTCATTACAATACCAATATGAAATTACAATCTCCATGTATAAGTTCTTGTAGGAGATATTTTGAAATATGTGATGTACATTAATACCTTGAATAAGTTTGGTTTCATGTTGTGTAATGAGGTTATTGGGTACATTTAATGTAATTGTCATTTCTCCTATTAGATCAACCAAATCAATATGTGATATAAATATGTTGTGTGCTTTGTAAATAGTTGTTTTATATGCCAAAACGACATCACCATGGAAGGCTACTCCAAATTTCATGCTTTTCATGTCTTGAATTGTTATGCAATTGAAAACTATGTGTTTTTTCCTATTGATCAACATTTAGTGCACGTGAATGAGCACAAAACATCCCTAAGAAAGTCAAGGAATATTGCTATAATGAGTTTCTACCTTTATGTCTATTGTTGCATTATGTCTATAGCTTGGTGATCTTCATGTCTTATTTTCATGTTGTAACATATGGAAAAGAACAAAAGTATTTTTATCTACATGAAAATATATTGCCATTTAATAGTTAGAATAGATTTAGATTGTAAATGCACAAATACATCATGCATTTGAATGCAATAGTTGGTAACAATTGACATTATCAGTGTATGATGACATATGAAAATGGAAGTGTATTACAACTTAATATAAAGTATCTAGTACCATTTCGAATGCATAAAATCAACATAAGAGGATGAAGAAAATGAAGAATAGTATTGAGTGTGTGATTACTTGCTTCTAATTATAATTATAATCCTTGACATTTATCTCCCACTAGGCATTTTATTCATTTAAAGGACTAATAATGCTAATATCTAATGTTGCTGATATGAGTGAAATGAAAAATCCAAATATGGAAGCCAAGAAATCCAAAAATGAAGAAGGACCAATATTATAAGTGGTCCTAGTTAGAGATGAAGAGACAAAGGTATAATTTGGCACCTCAAGCCCAATTTATAATGACACTATTTGTTGCATGAATCCTGACATGGTGTGAAAATTTCCACCCCTCTATGAAGACATTAGCCTAAATGACGATTTCTATCCACTAATAAAATGTTCAAGGTTGCACAAAATACTACACATTCCATTATTTTCCCATATGCAAAGGCTATTTAATGAATCATCCTCCAAGTGGATATAGACAATAGGTTGATAAAGGATTTTTGGTGATTCAGAAGCCTATGTCTGCTATTTTCGACCTTCTGAGTCTAATGGCAGAGGTTTCAGAACCAATTGAGGTCATATTCACCTCTAAATTCTCCATGCAAGTTTAAAGGGCCACTAGGGCCAATTGGGGAAAGTACTATATAAGGTACAATTTCACTGTTTAGTGTTTGGGAAAGAGCATGTTTAGCTAATTCCTATCTTCTGATTCTGTATTTACAGTTAGATCTGTCTTTCGAGACACTCATATTCTTGTATTAGCCTTTGTAGAATTTTTAATACAAGAGGACAAGCCTAGTTTGAGAGGTTTGGTCCAGCAGATGTAGCCCAGAGGGGGTGAACTGCTTTATCATTTTGATGTCTTTATTTGCTGAAGATGATATGCTAAACAAAACTGATATAAAGTGTTAAACAACAAATATACATAACTTGCATACACACATAATCACCTATTCAGCTGCAGAAATTTATTTGTCTGATTCCGCAAGACATCAAACTTCAAGTATGTGGATGTCAAAGACTTCTAAGTGTTTAATTCGTTATTTCTTTAGGCAGAGCCTGTAGAGGGCCAGGTAGCCTCTGGAACTCATCCTCTCTTTAGAGGTGACATGTCCGGTGAATGCCCCTACAATCTATCTCTATATAAGAAATAAGAAGTTTTCACATTTTTAGAGGTCACTTGGAGTTTATAGCTCACATTTGAAATTATGGGAAATGGATACCTTGCACCCTTAAACAAGTACATTCCATTTTCAGATCATTTACTGGAGCCAAAATCCAGTGATAATTGCAATGCCTCTTGTCAAATTTACATCATTCCCACCAGATATCGTCGACTCTTCATTGAGTAAAGGGATTTCTTCGTGCTCTTGGACGTTAATGCGTATAGATGGAGCAGAAGCCATAAAAAAATGAAAATCAACTCTACTTATAGCAAGACTAGTTAAGAAAATGTAACATCATATGTTAACAGGGTCTTCAGTGCCACAAAAATGCATATAAAATATTAATTCAATGCCCCTGCATGCTCCTAGATTCTCATTTACACAACTAGATTAGTGGCCTGTAACTTCTAACTGTAGCCATTAACCATACACTGTTGGATAGGTATTGACTTTAGCGGTGAATTAATAATCAAATCAATCAATTACTGTTGTAGCAAAGCTGCGGACTAATGTTGACCATGGACAAACGATATTGCCATCAATGAAGCCTCCTTTGTCGCTTCTTTTTACACGTTTTTCTTCTGTGGTAGCGAATCCATGGATTTAGTGAAAGAAAATCACAATCCTGATTCCTCAAACCACCATAGCATCCCAAAACCGGATTTGATTCTTCCATGGCTACAACTGCTGTCTCTGTGCATTAATTAAAACTGTTTTTTCTCATGCGGTCAGCGAAACAAGGTCCCAAAGAATCTCATATTTCTCTCAAACGGTTGTAAAATTGAGGAAACCATTTCTTGGTTATCTAACTCACCCTGTTCTTGAAAAAACCCATGTCTTGTATTTTTCTAATTTTCCTAGGTTTTCTCGGAATCTATGTTTTAAAAATGAAATTTTTTCAGTTGTTACACATTTCCTCTGCAAGTATTGCACTCGGGCTTTCTGGGTTCGATTTGCTGTGTGGTGGCTCTCGAGGCTAGTTATGTATCTATCCAGTAAGGAGATACACATCTAATGGATTTCATCAATGCACTAATTCTGCTTCTTCCATAAGCGTGGATACAGACGCCTTTGTGCAAGCCTTCAGAACATTTAGCGTTCTGTCAACTTCCGGCTCAGGATCTTTAGGGACAAAGTTGATAGGACTGGCCACATGAAAAACTTCATCAAAGCCATGAATGGAAGCTACAAAACTACTGTCTAGTAGATCCACTCTTAAGAGCTTGATCAACTTCTCCCCAATGTCTGGTTCGACTATTATTCTTCAACCAAATTATGGTAGCTTTGATTTTTATTTATGAAATTGTGAATTTTTATAGAAATGATTAATGGTTCTCAATTTCAGGCAACTAAGGCTTCAAAGTGAATGAATTGGAACTTGAAAACAGGGCTTTGACTGTGGTCTTGAGCTGGCTTTTTTATCGATCTGGGCTAGGTGACTATGATAGAATCCATGTCGAGACGATTCCATAGATGCCCATGTGGCCGGTTTCTTCGTTTGACACCTATAACCTGCTAAACCATGGAAGTAGATACAGAACACACAATTAGCTACAGAATAGGCTACGTTCCGTAGCTAATTTGAAAAAATTTATTCAAATAGCAAAAACATAAACAAGACACAACGTTTTGAAGGTCACTACAAACCATAACCAGTCAATCTGGCCGGCTGAACCTACCAAAGCAGTTGGATCATAATAGAACCACCATACCAATCTAATTTGACTCCTCTTTGGTGTGAACAACCAGACCAACTAGCTCGTATGATACAGTTCAGAACACATGCAAAGAATATTAGAATTTAGCACTATTTTTGAGCTATGTTTCACAAACCGCAGCCTCTTCGAGCATGATTTTATTTTTTAATTTTTATTATGATGGATTTTAGAATTTTGGATTCCAAGCTAACAATTTTTTTCTTTGTAGGTTGCATTAGAGCCAGTTATCAATTTGTCAATTCTTAAAAAAAAAAATTGATCATTTTTATTTAAAATTCTAGATTTCCATTATTAAAAAACATGAAGAATTTTATTTATGTTATTTTTTTTATTGAAAATCTAACACGATTTTTTTTTTTTTTTTTTTAGAATCAAAACATGATTTTTTTTCTATTGAAAATATTTTTGTGAGGTTAATGAAGAAATGCAAGAAAATAAATAAAATTCTAGAAGATTTTAAAGTCTAAAAACTTTTAAAAATTGCAATCAAGAACTCTAAAAAAAATGCAATCAAGCTTGATTTTATATCCTAGTTTAGCCTACTTGAAATAATTTTTTTCTTTTAATTTTTAATTATATGAATGTTTCCAATGGAGCCATTTACGGATTAAAATTTCTAAAATGTTCATATCCAAATTTGTGAAATGTACATGATTGTGCATGAGGACATGAGAAATAGTTTTAACCTTTAGATTTGCCGCAAGGATTTCTTGAAGAATTGATGAATATTATGGCGTAACCGCTTCTTGATACCATTCCTCAATGTAGTCTTTGGGCTGCATTCTAGATCCTTTGTCCATAAATGGTTAGTAAAAACAAAAACAAGTAAAATACACTCTAAACTGAAAGTTAGTTCCTATGCACACTTTCGCAGCAGCGGCGCGAAACTGTTGGGGCAAAGTGATTGCTTGTCATTTAATTTGTCAACCCGAGGGTTTCGTAAAATTGTGAAGCATGCGTGCACTGTATGTGCTAGAAATTGTCTTTCAGTTTAGATCAATCTAACTACAAAATAATGAAAACCAATTCATCTAATCTATGAAATCAAATAATGAAAATGAAATTCAACTAACTTGTGAAATCATAAACACTAATGTATACTTAATTACTCCATCATTCAATTATGAAGTGTTACCTTCTTGAGATGATGTGTAAGAAAATATTTATACTTTAACTTCTAATGTCCTAGAAAATAAAGGAATGTGTGTAGAAAATAACTCAGTAATTGCATGTATTAAATATTCAACCATTCAATCTTGAAATATGATTAAATCAATTTCTTAGGATGATTTTTAGGAATATCAGTTAATGCAATTAAATGAGGATCTTAAAAGAAAATATAAAAGCACGAAAAAGTAAAGCTCAATGATTCCATAGGTTGAACATTCAATCACCCAATTTGAAGTCACCTTATTGGCCTGATCCTTTATTCAATTATACAATGAATTGATATTTTGATCTAAGAAAGTAAATAACAGAACATGAAAAGAAACTAAATAGCTATGAGCCCTTGCCTCAAACTTAATCCAATTAGAAAATACATAAATCTTTTCTATTGATATGTTTTTAGAAAAGCAAAGATTACACAATCATTCTAAAACTAATACTAAGAAAGCAAATGAACTTTAATCTATAAAAGCAATTAAATCTCACAATCATTAGATGGCCATTCCAATGGTGTATGAGGATGGCAAGTGAAGAAGCTCCATATGCAAGTAAAACTAAATCTTCAAATCTCCAAGTATAAGCTCCAAATTCTTTATTAAAAACATGAGCATTTCCCCAACTTTACACATGCCTTTCAAAGGAGAATACTCTCCTATTTATAAAAAAACATAAGAAGCTACCCTATTTAATGAAGATCCACTAAAATCTCATATAGTTACAACCAAATAGCTCATAATGAGACACATATCCCCTAAGTGTCTCATAGAGTTCTAATCCAAATAGAAAATGATGAGACACCTCATAGAGTTACAATCCAAATAGGATGCATATCCTTCTTTGACCTTTATCCAAATCTCCTTTGAAGGGAATTCGAATTTGAGCATTGGAGGCCACATAAGGGTGCCTTGGAAGCTTCCAAATGACCTACACATGTCATGAAACTCAAGCCACATATATAGATACATGAAACCATGTTAATTTCCTAGTTTTTAATCATAAATTCACTTTAAACACATAAAATAAATAACTTTGGTAAATAAGGATCCTAACCCATATATTTATGAAAATGGTGGCTAATGAAAGGTTATATGGTTATGGAGTTGCAACATGTGAGTGAAATGGTGGCGATAAAGGTGAAAGTGGATTTCATTTTGAAGACATTTTGGAGGCCCAACAAGTATCCCACTTATGACAAAGAGATGTATTCCATTGTGCAGGCTTGCCTGCAATGGAAGAATTGCATTTTGGGGAAGAAAACAGTCATCCACATAGACCACCGACCCCTACAGTTCATACAAACACAAGGGAAGTTGCAAAATGATCGCCATTAGAAGTGGTCCACATACCTGCAACAGTTCCATTTGAATATCAAGTATAAGAAGGGAAGCACCAATAATGTTGCAGATTGCCTCAACCGACCACCAATCATGGCATTAACCACCGTGCTCGACTCTCTTTGGTACGAGACTTCTGATCGGTCACTTCTCTACAAAAGTGACCAAGAATTCAGCCACACATACCAGAAGCTCTTGGAGGGTCAGCAAGTTCTAGATTTTCACCTCTTGGCTGCACTATTATGCCACCTGGGACACCTTTGTGTTCCTTCAAGCGAGCATGCAAAGATGATTTTGGAAGTGCACTAGAGTTGGGTCACTGGGCATTTCGAGGTTAAGAAAACAGTGGCAGTACTTCAGAAGTATTTATATTGGCCGAATCTTCGACAGGATGTTAGGAAGTAAATTAGATGTTGCACTTCCTGCGCCATTTCCAAACCAACCATCAAGGAGCAAGGCCTCTATACTCCACTACCTACCCCTAGTTGAACTTGGGAATCCATCTCCATGGATTACATGTTGGGCCTTCCTTCTACTAAGCATGGAAATGACTGTGTTTTTGTGGTCATCGGTAGATTTTCAAAGATGGCCATTATGGCGGCCTGCAAAAAGAATATCACAGCAACAGTCACTGCTAAACTCTTCTTTGAATGAGGGTGGGTACACTTTGGGATTCCACATTCTATCATCTCAGATCGGGACAACAGGTTCCTCAATACATTTTGTTCCAGTCTCTAGTCGATGTTGTACACTAAGCTCAACTTTCCATCCCCAAACTGATGGCCAGAGAGAGGTCGTCAACAGGATGATCATACACATTCTGTGATGTACAACTCAAAGCATCCATGCACAGGTGATGAGAGCCTACCTTATGTCTATCACAACTATAACTGAGCTCTCTAGAGCTCGACTGACCACAACCCTTTCCAGGTGGGCTTGGGATTCCAGCCACTATGTTCGATTGATGTGGCCATACCATTTGCAACTACTCAGGAAGATTCGACTCATGTCCAGTCTGAAGCCAATAAGGAAAACAACTTCATTCAGCACATTTAGCACATCCGCCAACAGGTCCATGACATATTAGACAAAGCCAATGCTAATTACAAGCAACGACATGATCAGCATCGGGTGCCACACAAGTTCTAGGTGGGCGATAAAGTTTGGTTACATTCGCAAAAGGAGCGCCTCACTGGGCCCCACCACAAGCTTCGCCCGCTCTGATATGGGCCATACACCATCACCAAGGCAGTAGGGGACAATTCCTTCAAGCTTCGTATTCCACAATTCCTTGGTATGCACCTAGTGTTCAATGTGGACTGCCCTCGGCCCTACTTTCCACCATTGTTGGACACATCTAACATTACAAAACAACTCACACCAACATAGTTAAACCCAGACTACATGGAACAAGCCACAATTGATCGGATCATGGACACAAATATCAAGAACACTCGATAGAAAGGGATCCAACTATATTGAGTTGTCAAATCAGACCAACTCCTTCACCAGGGAAAGTGGTTCAACAGAGACCAAGTTCAGCAGAAGTTTCCTCACCTCATGGAGGAACTCAACGCAATGGGGACCATTGCTTTCTAAGGGGGGAGGAATGATCTAGGTGGATATTGGTGGCCACCCACCTGTTCCATTTGGACCCCCACCATTGTTTCTTTTAGTTTTTTAGTTTCCTTAATTGTAGCACAATTTACATTTTTTGGCAGTTTTTTGGGTCCTGAACTTCGAGAGCCATTTTGAGGCCCTAAATGATGTTTTTTTTGGGAAAACCATAGGTGGCGAATACATGTTTTCAACTTGGTATTTTCAATCAGCAGTTGTAGTCCTCATATATATCTTTCTAACAAGGTATTGTGTGCATCAAACTGAGATCATATGCCAAAATTATGACCCCGGGAAGTTATGTACCAACTTACCCCAATGGGGCCCATAGTTTGGTGTTTCATCTCCTAAGGTTATGTTTTTGGATGTTTAGGGTTTTCCTTTGTTTCTCAATAATAAATAGGCCTTGAAGCCTCATTGTAAGAAAGTTAGAGGCACATAGCTACCACATCTCTTCTTAGAGATAAGCTACCATCGTCTGAGCCAGTCTTATTGCCATTTTGTTTGTACGCATATTTCAGTATCTGATGTTAATGAAATGAAGTGTTATTTCTGCTGCATCTCTATATTTATGGTTATATCTATAATTTGTTGCATTCCTGATTAAATTCGGATCATGGGATCTTCACATAACCTTTCAGAGCTCTTCACATAGAGTTTTCCTCACGCTAGAGGTTCTGGTTACTGGAGTTTGCCTCAGCGAAAATTCAAATTGAAAATAATAAATGAAAATTCACAACCGCCCATGTAGATTTTAAAGATAGAGTGATACCAATTATCATAAAGTATTTGGAACTTTTGTTGTTAAATATTACCAATTATTAATTGTGATTCGCTTCGTTCAAAGGCAACACAGATTGCACCAATGAATGTGTGTATTCATCGACTTTTGACTTCAATGGATTGAAATGTTACACAGTGATCAATTATTGCAAAGATATGAACCAATAATTAGCAATGAAGCACAAATTTAATCATGAACTTGACTGATAGAAATTCTCTATTGGATTCTCGACGAATTTGAAAACATGCATTTGCAATTAATTTGTGAAATTGTTCTTCTTGTACGGAATTTTTTTGAAGAGTTTTAATGCTTTTTTTTCTAGAAATCACATTTTAGACTCCAATTGATTATCATAATTCTTAATGAGAAAATGGTTTTCAGTTGGTGTTATGTAGAATTATTCTTGAAGGTGTACAAAAAGAAACCACTTTAGGTTGTGGATGACAAACAACCCTAACAATAAAAATGGCTGTTAAATAGTGTGGATATGTAGCAAATGATAGAAACGAAACCTGCCAAATCCCTGATTTATGCAGCAGAACTAGTTCAACAACAAAATGGAATAGTAAAATAAGCACAAGTAACTCCAATAATCCAATGGAAACCGGATATATAAAGAATACATTTTATTAAACAACACCTATGAAGGGAACAAATAATGCTACTAGTCCCCCTCTATGGGATGGGTTCTTGGCTATCCTCAATGTCTTCAGCTTTTGTAGTCTCTCTAGTCTATAATGTGTAAACCCAGCAAACAAAATGTTTGAGCTCAATGAGAACTCAAATGGAAAAGAAAAATTGTGTGTGACATTGATAATAATCAAGGTTACGATAGTGAGTGCAACAATGAAAATAATCAAAAGTCAAGAATGAATGAAAAACCCTTCTATTTATAACAAAATATTAGGTTATCCTCGAATAATGAGCAATAATAAATATTATTAACCCCATTCTATAATTAACCATTTGCAATATTTTATTATATTTCGCTTGGAGGGAAAAAGTATTTAAACTTTTATTTAGAAATAATAAATAAACAAATGATTTATTTATCATCTCAAGAAACATGGTAAAGGAATAATAAACAAATAATGATTAATTTAATTATTCCTAAGTGATTTGGCAAACTTGACAAGGAATAATAACTAATTAGTGATTAATTAATTATTCCTAGAATATAATTAAATAAATAATGATTTATTTAATTATTCTTCATGGGTTTAATTATAAATGACTTAACAAATGTGGTTTATTAAGTTATTTCTCATAGTGAAAGCAATTTTACTATGGTAAAATTGGCCCTGCATGGTGTACTTTGACCCATCTAGTAAATTATGGCTAGATGATAAATTTTTTGTGATAATAGTTGGGATGAAATAACAATAGTATTTAAAAATTATGGCTAGGGATTCTACAAAATTCCAATAACAGTAATATGGATTGATCTCGATTTCTTGAACGAAATAAGAAAAGTTGCTTATGATATATTCAATTAGGGGCTGCAGAAAATAGAATATGGGTATGCCATGCCTCAAGTTTCATGTTGTTCCATAAAAAATAATAGAGGTCCATGAACTCCATCCATTTTCATAGGTCTGAGAATGCATGCGCTAATCTTCAATGCATCTACAAACTCCATCTTTAGTCTCGTCCACGCAACTCATAATTGTTGGAAATTTCCTTGCTCCAACAAAGTTATCCTCTTCAGAGCAAATGGCGAGAGCTAGCTCAGTAATTCACTCAACAATGTCTTATTGCAAAAAATCATCCACAAATGGAATTAGTTACAAACAAAAAGTCTACAAAACCAGTGGATATACAAAACATAATGTTGATCACCCAAATGGTAGAAACTCCTTTCAAATGACAATAACAATGCTCGTGTCCCCTTTCTTTATGTAGCTCCACACTTTTTTTTGCAAGAACTCAACTCTTCCACGGTGCTATGCAAAGTCTTTCACATGCTGAAATCCACTCAGACTCTCAACTTGCATATCCATTCATACTCACAGGGTAGTTCATATGCCATTACTCAATCCTTTATCAAGCTCTCCCATGGAAAACTACCATGGTGCTACTACGCCTGAAGAACTATGAATGCTCTAATACCAATTGAAGAAAATTAATGAAAACAAATAAATAATTCAACAGACAGAAACATAGTGGAAAAGTATTTTAATCCTAATTTTATATTCACAAAGAATGATGATACAATATATATACATCAAGCCATGTCTCGATATATTTATTCTATCTTGGACACACAATCTCTTGGTTGAGTGAATATATCAACCACACACTAATCTAGGAGCTAACCAGTTGGAGAGAATCTCTCAACCAACTAGACTTCAATAAACTCCCAAGTATTAGGAACAAATTAATTCTACAATTGATGAGCACATCAGAGACAAGTAGGAATTATATTTTCCAAGTTTCATAATTTTATTATTTTTGACTTATTGATTGTGAGTATGAGGCTAACATCCAATGGTTGGATGTGTTCGCTGAATTGGTGGTTTAAAGAATACCAAAAACCAAATGAGGTACCAAACTTGTGGTGGAGGAAGGGCACACGATTGTGACTCAAACATAATCAGGAACGAAATACACCTTCTCTAATACCATGTTCAACACTCACACAAATGTAAACATAGATTTGATAATGCACGATATTCATTTCATTAACATAATGTACATATTAATACATGTCAATGACCTTTATTTTTCATCTTCGAAGAGGTCTCTTGGACTTTTGTGACTATTGGAATTCCTCCACACCAACCCTAACTGGTTACATTTCCAACATTCTCCCCTTAATCTGAACGGGTGTATATGATTCCAAGAAGAGAGTTGAAATAAAAAGAGTGCATGGCAAAAAATAGCTAGATGTTCTCTCTAAAATGATGGTTTAAGGAAGACCATAAACCAAATGAAGTAGCAGAACTCAAAATTTTCTACTAGTGGTGGTTTAAGACCGACCACCAAATTTGGAACTAAGATCAAAGCAGTTCTTGGAACAATTTTGAATCTAACAAGAAGCTAAAGTATTTTGTGAAGTGGAAGTGTTCCCTGATGATGGTTTAAATATAACAATAAACAAATGAAGTGAGTGGCAGAAAACAAAATGTTCTATAGGTGGTGGTTTAAGGCAAGGAACCAACCATGTCATGCTCATGGAACATGAATCTCTCTTTGGATATAGCTTCGACTTTGAAAATTGCTAACTCTAGATCTACGCTTTGGTAGTTGGCTTTGGTTCAGGTGGTTATGGCTTAGGATTTCTTAATATATCTTTGAAGCTAGTAGATAACCGTCACTATGCATGCAAAGGGATGGATAGGTTGTTCATGTTGGTCTTCATTTATTCCTTTTGGCTACCTTTAGCTTTAATAATTAAATAGGAAGGTTTGTAATATTGCACAAAAATCCCATAAACATAATACAAGTTAAAGGAAATGATGTTCAACCTCAACCTTGTTTGTGTCACAAATTTTATATTCTCACTCATCCCAAGGAGTACATGAATAAATCTACTAACCAATTTCATTATAGATGTCATGAGCATTGGTACTAATTTTGGCAATATTATAATTTCATTTTTTAGTTTCGCAATGTTGGAAAAGTAGTTTCAAACATCCAATTATATTTAGAAATTTACTAAAGTATTTCAACTTTCCCATGATAATGTTTTCATCTAATATTTCAACTTCATGGAGTTGTAATATTTAATGTTGTGCATTTTATTAATTTGATTGTCTTGTTTTATGATCCAATAGTTAAATATCTAAGCCTTAAAATGTGTAGTGCAACCTCCTTTATGTTTGTTGTGGCTACTATAAAAGGAGTGATATGGACCCTATATTTTCTCAATTTGAGAAAATTGTTTTTATAATATGAATACCCAATCATGACTTAAACCCCATAGATGCACACCCAACTTCATTAAGGATAATGGGTAATGGGTTTCACATTTAATTTTAAAAATTTAGTTATTAAGTGTTTTTGGATTTACCCAATTTTATTCCATGTCTCATAAGGCATGGTACATATCCAAACTTTATGGCCATAAAGAATGATAAATTTAACTAAAGTGTCAACAAAGAATCTTTTTCTTATCTAAATATCATATCTCAACAATTATACATTTTTTAAAGGTCATAATAAAGTTTTCCAACCACTATTAATTCAATTCTCAATATTGTGGTTCTCATTCAAATGGAATTCATATCTACTCTTGAGTACCTATAAGATTGCATATCTTTCCCTGAATGGGTTGGATGTATCAATGAGAAAAAAATCTCCACTAGTGGGAAAGATTCAATTCCCTTAAGTACTTTTCCTAGAGTCTAGGGGTCACATTCAGGTAGTGATTGAATTTTTGGTTGCACATAGAGAAATTATATAAGATGATATCATGATCTATGCACACATAAGTGGATCAATTACCACTCCCATGTATTTGAAGTTTTATCCAAAAGGAGTTTGATCCATTGATAAGGAGAAATACATTCATCACCATTAGGAAAGCTTCAATTCTCATAAGGGATTTTCCTAGAGCCATGTTGTCATCTTGACGTAGTGGTCAAACATATGGTTGAACCTATATAGATTATATTAAATAGTACCATGACCCTTTCATATATAAGTAGATCAAGGCCCACACCCATGTCCTCAAATTTTAAAGCTTAAGGAGTTAGCTCAACTAGTTGTCACTAATATTGTTGGGTATTTAGCTAATTTCATTGAGGCAATTGGCTAGTTTGAAGCTCCTAGGGTGAGCCGCAATAATATATTTTGATGTCATCAATGTGTGTAGCGAAGTAGTTATTAGGTTTCCCTATGATGTTTTCTTAGGAAAAAAACAAATTCCAACTCTTTAAATGTGTTATCATTAGGAAAATTCAAAGGATAAATTATTTTGTTAAATTTAATTAACACAATTTTTGTTGCATTGATATGAATTGTAAGATCATGATTTTTGCAAAATCACTGGAGAACTTTAAGTTTCTTATGAAGATGTAAATTAATAATGTTTTCAAGGAAAACAATATCATTTCCTTCTAGAAGAGAAGAATGATAATGAATTGAACCATATTAATACTAATGCATCCTTCCTCTTCTAAACATTGCTCTATTTTAATAGTATAGATTGTGAATATGGTGGGATAAAGTAGACACACTAGAACAAAAAATATATTATAACTAATATCCATAAATAAGTTTTATTACGTTGCATCATATCAATAAATTTTATTAGAGCCTAACTGTAAAAATATGAATCTCATAAGAGATAACAAGTTCTCCCATTATTTCCCATAGCTTATTTCTACGAACAATGTTGAAGGGTTTTCTAAAATTAATTAAAAAAAAAAAAAACATACGAGATCTTCCTTTGGTTGTCTGTAATCCTCAACAATCATCGTAAATTTGAAGATGTGATAATTCGTAGCATGTTGATTCCCAAAGCCTACTCACCCTTTGGCCCTTTTGTTGCAACTCCATGAGATGGTTCCCTTTTGCTGTAACTCCTTTAATGTCAATTTACTTTCTTTCATAGAATAGAATTTCCTTTCATGTCAATTTACTTCCAATAGAATTAAAAATTGAATCCTTGAATACATTTTGTTGTGTACTTCGTAAGTCTATCAACTTAGATTAATAATTTGATGTAATATAATTTAATGCATAATTAAATTGACCAACACCTAGTATGAAGAAGATATATAATATCCATCCTTAACATAATGTAACATGTAATATAAATTAACCCAATTTAATATTTAAAAATAATAATAATAAAAAAATTAAAAATATATTGAAGAAATATAGATGAGAAATTTAATATACATACTTATAAATCAAAATTTCAAAAAATAAAATTCCCCATATAAAATTAAGAAAAATACAAGGAATTAAAGTTTTAGCAACCGAAAGACTATCAATAACATAAAGTGAATGAAAATTCCCTCTTAAATACCAAGGAGCCAAATCCCTCATGGAGTGGAAGTACTTGTTTCTTATTATAATTGTAGTTTTGTCAATCCAAATACTATTGTAACATCCAACCATACTTAATAGCAAAAAAAAATTATCATTTACACTACCATACCAAAATTTCAACTCCATCAACCATGTACACATATGCAACATTATATAGTTAAAAATCATGGTTCAATTTCTTTGTTTTTTTTTTTAACAATTGGTTTTTATTCCCAGCAGAGTTATTACACTATGGTTATACATTAACCTCAGAACTCAAAATATAACCTTTGTTAAAATTTCCACCCTACCGATGGCCTACAACTGGGACTATTGAATGTTTGTCATAAATGAATGTAAAATTCCTGGAGCGAATAGCATGATTTTATATTTGAAATTAAAGAGATTTTTTGGAAGCTTTTTTGGTGGGTTTTTCCAGTCAAAATCTGGCAGCAATTTATTGAAATCGCAAGTTTGATAGCTAATTTCTGCACAATCAAAGCATTCCAGGGGTTTTCAGGGTGCTGAATCCAAATATGCAGTTAAAAACCCATTTTAAATAATACAAATCAAGATTTAACCTCAAATTTTCCCATGGGATTCCGTCACCGGAATCTCCAAAAAGTCGCACTAAAGGCAACTCTGTTTATTACTACAATCATTTGATTTTGGGTAACATTTATTCAAACTTTTGGAGTGTTCGATGAGGGCACGTGGCCTATGTACAATATAGTGAGGTGGGAATCTATGAACCATTGATCTTTCAATTCGATAATTGGACGATCAATAGAGTTCAGGTAGGTTATGGGTATAACCACCCTCATCCATTGTTGCTCTTGTGCGTCATTTTCTCCTGTTTTCCAGAATCATGCAACGCCTGCAATCAACCCTAGTCTCTTCCTAAACCATGACCCTATAATGTGAGGTACTAGAAGGGATTACCGTGGATGTTTAGTAGTTGCATGACATGAAATTTTTACAGTTCTAGTGGTTGTTGACTATTCTTTGCAATTCTAGACCGCCCTTACCATCATTGATGTTTTTTTCCAATTTCAAGTTGCTACCGCATGAGGCCTTGCTATCTCTTGGTAGACCCATGTCAAAAACGGGGTGAGATAAGCTCCGCCTGACATCATGCTCCGTACCAAAGGTTAACAATGAGTGTTTTTACTTTTGCGAGGGTTTTTGTGAAGGGGTTCCTCATGGAAACATAACAAGGAGAAAATTTTCCACTTCTGGTTAAGTTTTTTCTACATTTATGCCTTATATATACATATCTTTGTTTAAAGTTTGGCAACACTACCTTCCTTGACCTTAAAAACTATTTTGTTTTTTTTTTTCTTTGTAGGTTAAGCACCCAGAGTTTAGTCAACTGTGACTTATTCCTTCTTTGTTCTTGTTTGGTTTTTAGGCAAATTAAATACAAGAATTTTTGTCTAATATAGCTTGCACTTGTGGGCAGGTTAGTCCAAGTTGGACTTCTACAACCTCCAACAAATTTGGGCTTTTCCATTCACTACAACTAGTTTATCCTCTAGGTTTTCCTAAACTTATGTTTCTTGTTATATAGGGTTAACAAGTTGTTGTTAGGACCAGCTAGAACTTGCATGGGAGTCATAGGCATATAGAGTGTTGTCCTTCCTAGCTCTGACTGCATACTTATGTCCTATTACTGGGTGTTGTATTGTTTAACTTTTGTGACCTAAGGTCTTGGCTTTAATATAAAATATTTTCCACCTCATCTTTTATTTATTGAATATAATAATTTGTACCTATGTTTGATTTTGGGTCTCTCTCGGTGGTTCGAAAGAAAACTCCTAAGATGGTTCAAGCATACTTTAAACTTTATATTGTATAGATATGTACTGATAATCTCCTCAAGTTATTGAGGGTTTATGATATACAATCATTTTTTTTATATTATTGGTTTATGATTCATGCATTACATACTACAGGCATTCAGCAGGTTCTTTATTAATTATTTTATTATTATCTTTGATTTAGTGTAGCTATTGAGATATGAAAATTTCTTGTGTAGTTTTTGTGTTAGAAATCCATGCATATTGAAGTTTAATTATTTGGGCCCAGCATTTCCGGTCAACAACTGGGTCATCAAGCTAACCAGGGTCTCATGCTTAGTTTCTGCCTAGTTACGTTGCAACTAACATTCAATTTTTATAGTATGGAACTTTTCTTAACAAAGAGTTTTAGTCCAGGCAACCTGGACGTCTTAAATTGATTCCTAAAATGTAACCTATGTTGTCATACACTAGGTTGCCTGGTTAATACGTGAAGATATTATATAGAAATCTTCGATTATTTGTATAATTAGGAACTTCTTCTCGGATTTATAGAACAACAACGGTTAGGAAAATTTTCCTTTAGTGTCTTTTCCTATTTCCTTTATGATCCCATCAAATTCAAAAATTCAGAATGGTGCCCCAGTTGCTGAATCCAATCCGGCACAACTAGGGGTGCTAATCTAAATCCATGAATTAGTTATTTTTTAACAACACCCATTTTATTATGTCTACTAATGGGGTTTTGGTTTAACACATTTGATCCTACAACATTGTATAGGTTCCTTACCAATCCATGCAAACTCGATTTTAATGTTTTACACAACAGGGCATACAAAGACTAAAACCCTCCCCATAAACTACGGTACCCATATCTTTCATTTCACCTCTTTTAAGGAATAAAAAAAAAATAGAGAGTCTTTCTTTCCTTGATATTTCTCTTCTTCCCTCATTCTGTAACGAATTTTGAACTATCTTCTTGATTCAAAGTTTATGCGAGTATTGACTAGATTAGTCATTTTCCAAGCATGTTCTTTTCGTTTTTAAACCCAACTCAAACCACAACTTCGAATAATTCTCATTCATTCACACCATAGAGCAACAAAGAACAAAATACATTACCATAGCTACCTATTAATAAACAACATAAAAGAAAAAGAAAAGAACAATACAATATGTTACTTATCTATGATGAACGTTGTCTGTGAATTCACAGATGAGGCCACAGCGTCCAACCAATGATATTGGATATTATGTCTAATTATCCCCCGAGTTTTTCAATTCCAGAGCAGTGAATTAACAATGACCTCTCAATGTTAGTTCCCGGGCATAGAGACCACATAGTCCATCCCATAACTTACATGCTTAAGTCTGTTTTGGAGTTTTCCATTGGCGTTGTCCAACTCAAGAACACTACATGGGCATCACCTTACTAGAACTTCCCAACATCCTATTCAGGTTTGTAGAATTCCTTCTTCTCTCTCTCAAGATGTCTTCTACTTTTCCCTGTTCTGCCAACCCCCTTGATTTCCCAGTGAGATATTTTTATCTCCAGGGAATGAGAGAAGATCACTATCTATAACTATCTAGAAGTTGAAAACTTGTTTTAGGGCCTTTTTGTGAATTCCAAGACTTCTCACAACAAAAATAATTAATAAAATTTTAAAGCATTAAAGTTTCATTAGGATTTTCACTAAGTCCACAAGTTATTAGGTGTGTAGTAAAAGTAAATGACAGTAAGTAAACAATATCTACAATAACCAAGAGTGTTACATCTCCCCCCGTTAACATTGTCCCTAGTGTTCACTCTTATCCTTGAAACATGTCAGGGTATGCTTGTTGCATAAATCTTTCATCCTCCCAAGTGGCCTCTTCCAAGCTAAAGTGCCTACACTACACTTTAACTTGGGTTATAGCGTGCCTCCATAACATTGTTCCTCTCTGATCGAAGATATGTAGAGGCTATACCAGGAAATCTCCATCCATTTCGACCTGTTTCACAATCATAACACTATCATTAGTTCTATTTTAATCACTGAATCATGACATACATACATAAATAAAAATTGCAACATTACATTTTTACCTATACATCTTGCCAATTAATGATGCCTGGGATCATCTATATATATATATATATATATATATATATATATATATATATATATATATATATATTTAACAATGAAACATGAAACACATTATGGACTTGTATATGACTTGGTAGTGCAAGTTGGTATGCTATAGGTCCAACCCTTTCCAAAATTTAGAAGGGTCCACAATATTGGGGTGTTAATTTTGCACAACCACCCCACCTTAAGGTACTTTTCTTAGGTTTAACTCGCACATATACGTGATCCCCAACATGTGATTATTTGTAAGTCCTCTTCTTGTCTGCGTAAGCCTTCTACATGTCTTGAGAAACTCTTAAATTCTACTAGAATTGTTTTACCGTCTGTTCCATTTCTACTAGCATGTCGGGTCCTAGTATTAACTTTTTTCATGATTGGTCCAATTAGTGGGTGTTTTACATCTTTTTCCATACAATACCTCAAAAGGGATCATTTTCAATGATTCATGGTAGCTATTATTATATGTGAATTCAACTAAGTGGAGATATTCCTCCCACTTGGTTGGTTGTTGCATTACATACATTCTTAACATATCCTCAAGTACTTGATTCACTCGTTCAGTTTTCCCATCTATTTGCGGGTGATACACAATACTAAATTGAATATGAGTACCCAATTCAATAAAAATAGATTTCCAAAATGCAGAGGTGAACTTCAAATCCCTATTAGAAATTACCACTTTCAGCATACCATGTAATTGAAATATTTCTTTCATAAATATATCTGTAATTTCAATAGTCTTGTATGTGGATTTGACAAGAATAAAATGAGTTGTTTTTCTCAATTTATCCACCACTACCATGATGGAATCATTTTCCTTCCTATTAGTGTCAGTATCTGCATACTTCCATCAGGGATCAAATTTTCTCTTTGCATTTTCATTTTAGGGGTCCCATACTGAAATTTTTGCATCATTTCATTAGGTAATGTCAAACTGATCCACTGATGGTTCTCTTCTCTTCAGAAAATCCAATTTCTCCGTCATAAAGTACACTTGCTGACCCATCTCCAAGTTATATTCACTACAACAAAACCCTGTGATTAGCGTCCCTTTTTGCTTCCTTTTTTGCATCTAGGGCACATTTTTGGTGCTATTTGTGTCCATTTATCTAATATGATGCAAAACTTGATGCAAAATTTTCATTGAGTTTTGCACCGTGACTTAGACCAAGTTTAGCACCAGGTATTGTAATAGGTTTTGCACTAGGTTTTATACCAGGTTTTACGCCAGGTTTTATGCCAAGTTTTGTGCCATCCTTTGCACCATGTTTTGCATCAAGTTTGGCACCTAATTTTTTTTCACTTACTTTTGCATCCTCTATTGCATCCACTTTTTGCACCTACACTTGCATCAACTTTTGCATCATCTCGTGCATCCTCTTTTGT
The DNA here is from genome assembly GCA_031772625.1 of Pinus tabuliformis. Classification (NCBI taxonomy): domain Eukaryota; kingdom Viridiplantae; phylum Streptophyta; class Pinopsida; order Pinales; family Pinaceae; genus Pinus; species Pinus tabuliformis. Next base: position 707,911,610 of record CM062806.1, on the reverse strand, counting down.
GTCCTTTTTAAAATCATTTTTTGCATCCATTTTTGCATCATTTTTTGCATCCCCTTTGCGCCAAGTTTTGCATCAAGGTTTGTGTCTAGTTTTGCATCTACTTTTGCATTTACTTTTGTTGCATCCACTTTTGCATCTTGTTTTACATCCATATTTACACCCTCTTTTGCATCTATTATTGTGTCCACTATTGCATCCAATTTTCTTGTGCCATAATTTGTACTTAGTTTAGCACCTCCCTTTGCACCCACTTTTGCTTCTAATTTTGCATCCATGATTGCATCCTCATATACATCTAGTTTTTCATCAACTTTTACATCTATTTTTGCATCCCTTTTTGTATCCACATTTGTGTCAGGATTTGCATCGAGTTTTGTTTCTCATTTTGCATCGAATTTTGTTGCATCAACTTTTGCATCTTATTTTGCATCCATTGTTGCACCAATGTTTACGTCCACTTTTGTATCCCTTTTTGCATTTTCTATTACATATTCATTTACTTCTTTTTTTGCATCTATCATTATATCCACTTTTGTTGTGCCACAATTTGTGCCATGTTTTTCACTTACTATTGTACCGACGTTTGCTTCCAATTTTGCATGCATGTTCACATCCTATTTTGCATCCAATATTTGCATCAAATATTACATCTCTTTTTGCATCCACTTTTGTGTCAGGCTTATGCGTTGTGTTTTGCATCTTATTTTGCATCTACTTCTATTGCATCCATATTTTTCATCCAATTTTGTTTCTCCTGTTGCACCGATGTTTGCATCCACTTTTACATACCATATTGCATCTTGTTTTTATCTAAGTTTGCATCTTTTTTTGTGTTTCTGTTGTTACATCCACTTTTGTTGTGCCAAAATTTGTGCCATATCTTGTGCTTATTGTTGCAACCCTCATTTGCTTCCACTTTTTCATCTACATTTGTATCCTCTTTTGTGTCCAATTTTGCATCAAATATTGTTTATGTTTTTTGCATCTCATTTTGCATCTACTTTTACATCCACTTTTGATGCGTCCGCTTTTGCATCTAATTTTGTGTCCATTGTTGCACCCATGTTTGGTCCATGTTTACATTCGTTTTTGCATCTAAGTTTGCCTCCTTTTTGCATCCAATTTTGGGTCCTTTTTTGCTTCCATTGTTGCATCCACATTTGTTTCACTACAATTCATGCTAAGTTGTATGCCTACTATTGCACCCATGTTTTCTTCCACTTTTGCATTCGCGTTTTCATCCTATTTTGTGTCCAAGTTGGCATTAACTATTGCATCCACTTCGTGTCAATTTTTCTATCTTGTTTTGCATCTACTTATGTTGCGATCACTTTTCATCTAGTTTTACATCTATTATTGCCCCCATTTTTTTTGTTCACTTTTGCATCCCATTTCCAACACTCATCATATTTTTTGCATTGATGATATTTCTTATGACAATAACAATTATGAACAATTGATGACAATGTCAATAACTATGATGACGATGATAATAAAGATGATGACGATGACATGAATTATGATTATGATGTTAAACACGATGGTGGCTATGTTATGCATATAATTCATAACAAGTAAATAAATAAAATAAATATAAATATTAAATAATCAAATATTAATTAGGTTAAATAGTCATTAAGTTAAGTGAAAAGGCATGTCTAAAAGACATGCCCATTCATGAAAGGACACCTGCTTAGGTATATAAATGCGGGTCCTCATTGTAACATTCATCACTTATACATTTTTTATATATATAATAAATTATTATTAAATACCTCTCGTGTATTTTTAACAATTAAATCTACAAGCTATCAGTTTTCTTGCTTCAGCCATAGTTTTTATGTTTTAGTGGTATCAGAGCCATGGTGCAAAATATAATGATGCAAGTCTTTGAACGTTGTTTGCCACATAATGTGCCATTACGTGCACGTCCTGATTGTGTCAAGCAGTTTTGTATTCAAGAAGAATTTCAACGATTAGAAAAATCAGTTGCAAAAGTTAAAGAATGTCGAAAGGAAATTGATAATAAGAAAGATGATAACAATGGTGAAGCATTAGATGATCATAATGTTGAAAATTCTAATGAAGCTGATATAGATCAGGATGATGATTCAGATGAAGAAGATTTCAAGGAGAAGCTGCCATCGGTGGCTCTTGAGAAAAATCAGGCTCTTGAAGATGTGGAGAATGTGAATACCTTCAAGAAAACAGGGATGGTGGGTAAAGGCAGTTCAATTATTACTGCAACTAGTGTGACTATTGGTGTAAGTAACATTCAGAGTCGTCCACATTTAAATATTGATCTTGATGTGCCTAATGAAGGAGTAGTGGAAAGTGAAAATACATTGCTTTCTTCAAATTAGGTTGTTTCAGAAATGGATGATGATCATGTTGTTTATGGTGGAGACTTTTCGGAGGAATATGTTGAAGGTGAGTCAATGGACCATGAGCTCTATGAGGAACAAGATAATGACTCCCAGCAACATCAAAACAATGTTGCAACAACGATAGAAGAAATGAAAAAATGGATAACTGAATTAGAAGAAGAGGTGAATTCCATCAAGGAAATGCAAGCTAAAGTTGAGAGCGAGATGGGTTTAAATTCAAGCTCTACCCAAAGTGAGCCAACCAGGGAGGATATCGATTCACGCTCGGTATTTGTTAGCAATGTTGATTACTCTGGCACCCCTAAATATCTGTGACTCCATTTTTTGGCTTGTGGAACAGTTAATAGAATTACAATCAAGTCCGACAAATATGGGCATCCAAAAGGGTTTTATTACGATGAATTTTTGGAACCAGAGGCCGTTCCAAGAGCTTTGGCATTAACTGATTCTGAGCTATGTAACCAACAACTTAAGGTGGCTTGAAAGCGAAAAAATCACCTTGGGTTGAAACACTTTCGTGGGCGTGTTTTCACTCCCCCTGTACCATATCAAAGGATCATTGCCAGGATCATCTTGTCATACTCAAATTTCCCTTTTGTTTGGATCACGGCTGCACTCTCTTTGATCTCTGATGCCAAAAAAGAGAATGAATTGCGAGTGCCTACATCAACTTTCCCCCGATGACATTGGTTGTTCCATCGTGCTCCCATGTCGTCCCTTTTCATGCCCCTTAGAACTATCAAACATCGCATCAGATTGATCTACAACTGTCGGTCTGTCGTCTGTTACCACCACACCGTAACCCATCCTCCTTCAACCCCAACACTGTTTGTCCCCGCTAGCCAATTTGCCTACATGTTGTATCATTCTGTTGCCTGGTTCCTCTGCCAAACAAACCCTGACGCGTCCCTGCCATCGCACCACTCAATCAGCGGTTAACCAAATAGACAAATATAGGGATATTCTTTGTTTGGAAACACTTTTTCGCATGGAAATCCTGTAACTTCTAAATGGAATCCTTTGGGCACCCTTCCCATGGTGGGAGCAATGAATGGGCCCAGAGTTCAAGTGCATGGTTCTACGTGGAGACCTACACATATGGCCCCACAGATGACTGGTCCAAGATCGAGCACTTCAACTTCACGTGGGCAGCCCTTCAATGCAGTGCCTATGCAACCACAAAGTCATACATATGGTCAACAACTACCTCAATTATAGCAACAGGTACAAGACGGAAATGGGGGATTCAGCATGCAGCAAGAGCCATGGGTGTGGATGGTAGCTGTGTACGATGTGATCAGATGTGGGTCACAACTTTTAATGGTCTCTGTCAACCTTGAGACAAAATTGTTTATTATTTGGAAACTCCATAAAAACTCCCCACTAATACGCCGCGATTGTTGGTCATACACTCGTCGGTTTGTTAATAAGGTTTTTAATATATATATATATATATATATACGTACAAAGTTTATATAACTGCATAGTATATATAAACTATAACCTTATTATATATATATATATATATATATATCTATCTATATATATATATATATATATATATATATATATATATATAGTGTTATATTTATAACTAATATATTATAATTATAATTTAATTAATTAAATTATTAAAAAAAAGAAAAAGAAGGGAAAACAACCTTGGACTCAAAATAGAGTTACTAGTGAGCCACCTTCCACCTTCCATATGTGGAGACGACAACCGCAAAGACAATTGTTAGCGATACAGATTTGAGGACAAAGATTTCAAAGGAAGGAGATATGTTATGAATATAATTCATAACAAGTAAATAAATAAAATAAATATAAATATTAAATAATCGAATATTAATTAGGTTAATTAGTCATTAAGTTAAGTGAAAAGGCATGTCTAAAAGACATGCTCATTCACGAAAGGACACCTACTTAGGTATATAAATTCGGGTCCTCATTGTAACATTCATCACTTATACATTTTTATATATATAATAAATTATTATTAAATACCTCTCGTGTATTTTTAACAATTAAATCTACAAGCTATCAGTTTTCTTGCTTCAGCCATAGTTTTTATGCTTCAGGCTACAATGACAATGATGATGATGATGACAATTATTGTGATGATGATGATGATAATGACCTTGGACAATCTTCCCAGTTTTTAAATGTTGTCATTTTCATAATCATAATCATTATCTTTGGCTTCGTCATCCAAGTCATCATTATCATTATTGTCATCTAGGTCATCATCAACAACAATAATGGCATGAATGACAATGACGGTGCCAATGATGATGATGTCCATGATGATGATGAAAACAATGATGATAGCAATTACATTAATTATGAGCACTAGAAAAGGGATGATATCCAAATCAACCCTCCTCCAAATCTCCTCCAACCAACTCAAAGTCAATGAAAGTCAGTGCTGATCAAACACTCTAAAATATGGTCAAATCACTAATTTTTGGACCTGCAGTGAAGGATGAAGTTCAGACCTATAATTTTCATAGAGAAGCCACAAAACCTTCCCACGTGTGCATAGAAACAAACTGAAAAAATCATAGTTGATCTCTCCTTTAATTTCGGTTGTCTTTTATTCATGTTTGGCATGTAGAATTTCCTGTAGATTCATAAGCTCATGCAATTTACTAAATCACAGGACAAGAATCTACTTCTACTTTCAACCAGTGGAAGCCAATATAACGATGAAAAAAATATGAACTAGAAGAATACAAATCAATGGCACATAACACAATAAGTTTTCCTGGGGAAAGCCACTGCTCAAAACCACACCTAACTGTATTGCATTAAATCAGAAATATGAGTGACGATACAGAGATTGTTCTCACTTGAACAATTCCACACAAGTATACTCAACTCTCTGCCTCACAAGCCCACTACTAGCCAATAGTTAGCCAATTTCCACTGCCTACCAAGCCCCTATTTCCTTGCACAATTCCTAGGATGAATAACTCGTATTTAAAGGGAATTCATGCTTCCAAAATAGCACAATCCTAAATTAAGTCCTTCTCTGATTGCATGAATGATATTTATAACTCAGTAAATCATACAATTGATAATACACTGTCCCTGCACTCTAGTCTCAATAGGGTCTTTCTTTGAACTGACATGCATGAGTTTCTCATGAGGGAATGTTCAGTTAACTAGAGTAACACTTGGGGATGCACCAATGCACCAAATGCCTATTAGTCCTCTATTAGTTCCACAAACAATTAGAACTAATTTAACTGACCATCACTCAGTAAACTGAGTTAATCTATTTACAACTCAAATAAACTCATCCTAGACCCCTAAAATTTAGGGAGAACATATACATGACTACAGAAAGACTTCCAACTCGAAATTCCTAAGCTTATTAAGTTAATTAAAACTTAATTAACTATTTACAAGTTGCTATGGGAATAGAATTTGATTTTAATTCACAATTTAATTTGAGGACAAAATAAACTGAAATTTCTTGTTACCATTTATCAACACTCCCTCTCAACAAGAAAGAGATTATCTGCTACCCCGGTCCTATCTCTGTGAAACTCAAATTTAGATATTGAGAATGAATTTGTCAAAATGTAAGCATCTTGCTCCTCCATGGGAATGTACTCTAACAACATGATCCACCTCAATACACAATCTCTGAGATGATGATATTGGATATCAATGTGCTTGGACCTATCATGAAAAATTAGATTTTTAGAGAGTTTGATACAACTTTTATTATCGCACTAAATCACTACGAGATCCATCTGTTGACCAAATAGGACAACTGGGATCTTCCCCATCCAGATGGCCTCACATGCTTCTTGACTTGCAACCATGTACTCTACCTCTGCCAAACTAGGTGCAACCGATATTTGTTTCCTGTTGTACTAAGAAACTATCGCTGACCCAATATTGAAAATCCCTCCTGATATGCTTTTCCAATCGGATGGAATCCCCACCCAATATACATCTATGAAGCCTTGAAGCTTCACTCCCTCTATCCATCTGTACTATAATCCATACTAAGTAGTTCCCCTGAGGTATCTCAATACATGCTTTGTCACCTTCCAATACAACTTGGTAGGCCTAACCATCGTTTGACTAAGTTGGTTAACTGCATAACATAAATCTGGTCATGTGTTTACCAAGTATATGAGTGAACCCACAAGCTTCATGTAAACAATAGCTTCCACTAGCTCTCCCGAAGTAGCATCCTCCTTCCTCCAGTTACCAGCTAGAGGAGTCTCCATAGGCATGCAGCTCTCCATGTGGAACCTCCCAAGTATCTCATTGGCATACTTGCCTTGAGACACAAAAAACTCCCCATTACCCTACCATACTTCCATGCCCAAAAAGTAATGCATGAGCCCCAAGTCCTTCATCTCAAACTCTCTTGCAAGGTCCTCCTTGCGAGATTTGATCAGTTGATCATCACCTGTTAGTATGAGATCATCAACATAAAGTACAATGATTAAAAGTTTACCTTCCACCACTATGTGGTACAGGTTCGCATCCGCTTCACTCTTCGTGAAGCCCAACCCGGTGAAGTAGTTGTCTATCCTGGTGTACCAAGCATGAGGTGTTTGCTTCAGCCCATACAATGCTCTCTTGAGTTGGCACACATGTGACTCATGATCGAATGTTTCAAAACCTTCAGGATGCTCTATATACACCTCTTCCTCAATTGTGCCATTAAGGAAGGATGTCTTTACATCCATTTGATGTATCTTCCAACCCATATGCCTTGACTAACAAGTTCTATCTCTCCATTAGATCATAGCACAATGTTGGGAGGCATAAATTTGGATACCACTGCCTCTCTAGGCACTTACCCCACCAGGTTGTTCACCGGGTATGTCCTCGCATTACCTTTCCTAATCCACTATTATAATACTTGACACTAATAAATGTCGATCCTCATGAGTGTTCTTATCTTGGATTAATGTACTTTGCTTATGGTGGTTATTCCTAGTCAAAGTACAAACTCTCAAAGAATATCGGTCCCAAATGTTTATCCAATTCACCATTCTCCCTATTGGTGTCTTTACTAGGCTTAAGACTGTTAGTCCCGGCCATAGTACATGACACATGGATAATATGGTGTCCACCCTCACTCCCTCTCAACCAGGGAGGATACATCCACAAGCATAAGCTTTTCTCAAGAATACCCATCCTTTTCATAGAAAATAACATCATTAATTCATTTTTATCACATGACACCTTTATGATTAAGCATTCATAGATTTGTGGCAAAGTATTTTCCATTTTGCCATTTGTGATGAAAGAAAAGCAAAAAGTGAAAGCCAAAATCATTAAAGATACACTAGAATGATGTATCTAAGTCTAAACTCTAAGGTTGAAGTGGAAATTCATGTAAATGTTATATCTATGAGTTGTGCCAAACTTATGAAAACCTCATTCCCTAAGTCCTATATATAAGAAAAAGAAAAAGAAAGGAAAATAAGGCCCAATGAATGGTAACTCATGTATTCACTCCCTCTTTGACAAACATATGAATATATACACTCCTAGTCACACTTGATCACATGTTTGTGATGGTTAAATCATGAAGTCCTCTTTTCCCCTTTCATTTTCACTTCATCATTTAAGCACCTAATTGAGGATCTAGGGAATGTTTGTTGCCTAAGGGTTTCATGTCTACTCTTGGTTTACTTATGTCACACTATGGTCAATTTATGTGATGGAGTGAAATACTTAAGTTTGTGGAGTTATTAGAACAATGTATTAAGTTAGTCACCACACACACATGTATTACATCTCATTTTATCCACATGTGTGCGTTGGAGACTCATTGCTTTAGCTCTTTAATGGAGACTACTTTAGGGATTTGATGGTATAACTTACAAAATCTCTTGGTAAAGATTGTGATTCGTCCTTTATTTTCCTCGAGAGACTTGATAATATTGAAGTCACTCCCAATAATCCATGGATATGGGGAGTATAAATTACTTGTGCTAGCAATAGAATTGAGAAATAGAGGTTTTCCATTTGCGATATTGGAGTCATAGACATTGGATACATGGCAGTAGTCTTCGATGTCAATTAATTAAAATTGTATTATCATAATGTGAAAAGAGGTAAACATATTAATAACCTTGATGTCCTGATCATTCCAAATAATAGCCATTCCACCCAAGTATCACTAAGCATCAATCACTACTACTTGGCAATTCCTCCCCCATTTGCTAATTATGTGAGGTAGAAACTCACTTAATATTTTTGTTTCTTGTATCAACATTATTGATGGGTGCTCTACGTACCATTTTCCTTTTAGGAATCTTTGTTTTCCTTTACTATTGAGTCCCCTCATGTTCCATGAGGCTATTTTCATGGAGAATTTACACACAAAGAAAGTATAATGTGACTAAAAAAGCATGTTTCAAGATTTAAGTTCTTGGACAATACCACTTTGTGAATCCTATATTTCCTTAACCCAGGACCAAATGGTGAACTTGATGGCCTTAAGGGAAATTGACCAATGAAAATCTCAAAAAGAGGTAATTTTTAGCTTTATCACATACTAGTATACTAAAAAATATATCCATAACAATTTCATCAAGAAATAAATCATTACATTATAAAAGACAATCTATAAACCTTTTGGCAACTTTTTGCTAAACCATGCTCAAAACCAACATATTTAATATTAATATTTAACAATAATATGGACAATAACATTTTTTCATAAATTGAATAACATGTTATCAAGCCTAAGAAATGTCACTAAAAGGCATGCAACTAATGGGAGTGACCAGTCAAGGCCACCATAAGACAATTAATCTATTAAGACCAAGATTAATGGGGACAAAGATGTTCGAAGGACAATGGAAAACTCATTTAACTTTCTTGTTTTATTAGGTGCAAGTTGAACATCTCAAGATAAAATGAAGAGAAGAATGAATTTTATTGCATTAAGAAAACCCAAGCACATTCTATAACTTAGCAAGGAAGAGCTATATAATACCAAAGAGCTATATAATACCCATCTCAACGACACAAGACATGGCATTAAGTTATTTTTAATATATTATTTAAACTTTTATCATAAAATCACAAACTAACATGAATGGAATATTTAAAATCTTTTTTTATAAAAACAAAACATAGTTTTTTGTTATGAAAAATACCAAAAACTAAATATATTTTTTTAGAAAATAAAAAAATACTAAAACTAATTATATATTAAAAAAAACTAAATTATAAGCAAATAATTATTTTTTTAATTAATATTTTTTTAGAATTCTTTTGCACACGTCCATCTATTCCAAAAAGCAAAAATAATAATAAAAATAAAGATGGACCAAAAATCTTCCTTTTCTTAGTAAGGTTTCCCACCATTCAGGGGTTTCCCACCCTTCATTCCACTCATAGACATGCATTTTCACATTATGGAAGAGAGAGGAATTATGCTTTTTCACATTATGTAAGGGAAAAGAATTTTCTACTTGGACTGGCCACTGAAAGATCCAAACAAACCACTTTGATTCAACACATGCAGGTCTAGGTTTGGGTTTGGCCAACCCAATGAAATCCTAAAACATCAAGTGCAATCAACAGAAACTTTTAGAATTCACAAAACTTCTCCTGTGCAATTTTTTTCTTGGATTCATATTTTGAAGCATTTTTGGATTTTTCTTCGGATGATCTTTCCATAGTTCATGCTAAATGTGAGTATTCATCTCGCTCTTTCATATACTTTTTTTTTAATTGTATTAAATTTAAAGCATTTCGAGTTCTTCTTTTTTGAAGATGCATGCAAATTAGGTTATCTCTTAGCTTTTATTTTTTTGGATGGTACATTAGGTTATCTCTTAGCTTTTATTTTTTTGGATGGTACAAGCTCTCGTAACAATGAAATCTTAGGGTTATTATTTGGTAGATGGAGAAGACAGAGCTATATATCATATGTCTAAGAGCTTAGTTTGTTGATTCCTCAACGATGCTATTGAAGAAGCCATTCAATTGTTGCTCAATATGGGCAGTCCTTATTTTATTTTCTTTGACATCTCTTCCAGCAATGATGTATGTTTGTGGTAAACAGAACAATCAGGTTTCACTCGAGGGCTCATTATCTGAATTTTCTATCTTAGCCTTGAAGCTCGTGATACTACTCTTACACAAAAAGATAGTTGAAATGCAAGCAGAATAAACCTTTGAATCATGGTCTTTTTGGTGAGGACATCAATGGAGCCAATGACAATTATCTAAGATAGTTGAAATGCAAGCAGAATAAACCTTTGAATCATGGTCTTTTTGGTGAGGACATCAATGGAGCCAATGACAATTATCTAGATGAAGAACAACTATAAAAAAAAATGAAGAATATGATTGTCGTGTCAACTCTCTAGAATGGAAAACCCTTAACTTATAGTTTGGACAGAGAAAGGGTAAAGTTTGCTTTGTTGACTTCAATGATTGTCCAATTTTTTATAACCACCATGATGCCACCATTGATAAAATATGGATGGTATATGGATGGGTAAGGAAACATTTATTGTTGTTTGCAATCAATTTCTACATCTAGAATGGATACATCTCATCTAATTGTAATAAATATTTATTAGCAATTGGGCCACTAGTAAACATGTATCCTTAATCATTTTCCCTAGAATCAGTCATGTGATCAATTGGGAATTTATTGAGACTTTTCCATTTGAAATAAGTAATTATGATGGACGTTACAGAGGCTTTGGAACCGTAGTCTCCTAAAGATCAACTTGAGGGACATCGAGTGTATTAGGTATGATGTGTGTTTGCATCCAAAACATGGAGGAAGCAAATGAACACGGAAGAAAAGTAGCGTGCAAAAATTACATACACAATTCATGGCTTGTCCTTATCCTTGTGAAAAGACACACAACCATCTATAATTCACCAACATGGAAACTCTGTGGAAACTAAACTCTGATCTCTGTTCTTATTCTTGTACAGAGATGTTGATCTTCAAAATGGCTACAAAGCCTCTATCTTCAGCATAGCTTGCACATATCAACCAACTAAAACAACATAGCTTGCACACATCAACCAACTAAAACACAATAGTAATCAGACTGATAAAAGAAACCAAAGCTCTATAACAATCTGTCACTGAGGACTCTGTTTTCTGTGCAACTCCTCTGCATGTGGATATCCAACTGAATTGAATCACTCCAAATGCGAAAAATTGAGACACATCATGATTCACTGTGTGTTCAATTCTTATTGTATAGTGCTCGGTTTCAAACCCAAGGCAAATACATGACATAGCTACTATCATTGGTGGTTAAACCCAATACTCGCAATACTCATCTATGTAATTTCTTCTGCTCACTCCATGTGGCACTCCAGATTCAATTATTGAGTTGTTACATAAACCAATCCCTCACCTCATCAGTCCACCAACAAAACTCTGAATCAATATTGCTGTAGATTCAACTAGTGCATTGGATTGATGGTTTGTTCAAATCTTCAATGCACTCAACATAAGATGTATCGCATGCCAACTCTTTATAGCCTCAACAACTCATAAAAATAAGAAACCAATCTAGCATTGATATGTTAAACCATCACCTGGAATTATGCATTTCCCTTGCAATGAGTAAGAACGGGAACGATGTGGCTGTAAGACAGGGTTCCCAAACATGATATGTTCTCATTTATAATTCAACTCAGCAATAATAAAAAACAACAATGCTTTACGTTGGCTATTGTTATCACTCTGTAGTTTAGACTGGGTTGTGTCAATCAATCTCCAGAACCATTCTCCAGAACCATTCTGTAGTTTAGACTGGGTTGTGTCAATCAATCTCCAGAACCATTTCAAACCTCTACCAATCCAGAGAGAGAAATCTAGAGAGGGCTCTCTCGCTCAAATATTTAGGTGCAATGGCTAGGTCTTCAGTAAGGGAAAATTGAAAGGGATATGGTTGGGTAAGGGAGGCAAGTGCAATGGCTAGGTCTTCAGTAAGGGAAAATTGAAAGGGATATGGTTGGGTAAGGGAGGCAATCCATTGGGCATGGAGTCAGATCTGAGTGAAAAGATGGATTATAAGTGACTGGTAGAACTGTCCGGGAAGCAGAGGCAAGATAGATGACGTGTAAAGTCCATAAGATCGCTGCAGTAATGGGGAAGAAGAAGAATTAACAAATCGTTTTACTTGAAGTATCTATCTAGGATGAATTTCAAATAAGATTCAGAAGAAAAACAAAGTATTCAGAACACCACTGACGATGAATTTTGAATCTCCTTCATTTAATTTAAGGACTGAAGAGTCAAGCTTCATATGTTAAACAATGAAAGGAAAGTATACACAAAAGGGAAAACTAGACTTTGAACACACCATCACACGAATCTCTGGTAGGATGCAATCCTGTACTTCTGCACTTAATATCGTATTAATGCTCAGAAAAATAAATATGCCCAGGGGACTCTCCCAGGGACTGAACCCTTATTCATTTTTCAAATCAATATATATACAAAAGGCTGCCAAAGCTAATCTTAACTAACTATTACAAATTTCTAGGGATAAAATAAAAATAGTTTTAATTTTGTTGCAGAATATTTGGAATTCTGGTACTGAGTAATGGCCTTCAAATCTGGAATATGTGGCCAAAATAAGCTTTGCTACCTTTCAATCATGTTCTCGAGATGATAGTAAATCTTTGACCAACTGTCTAAGAATGTGGGATATGCTCTGTCATTATTATCACCATATGGCACTATCTGAGCTTGGAAATCTGATTGCCACATATTCTGGAAATGATCTTCGACCTAATGATTTCAAAACCTGGAAATGCTCAATACCTTTGTTGTAAAAACTGGAAGTAGTTAACTATTTTTAGTTACCCAGAAATCCTGGACTAGATTGCTTAATTAATAGCTGAGTATCTGGAAGTGATATTTATGGTGATCCTCTGTTTTAATATTCTGGAACAGGTTCTCGAATGCTGGATTCTCTAGCTCGATGATAAATGTCTTCAATTTGGAAACGATCTATTTAACGGCTAACCCCTTGCCACCTGGAAAATGTATCATCTTCTTTCACACTTGGTATAATTTCCCCTTGATATCTCCTCAAAGTTTGACACTTGTACAACTTTCTGATCTCTTCTAGTGATACTCTTTCGATGTTGTCTGAATGCTGGGCTCTACTAAAACGGTCCATCAACAACAATTGGGACTATATATTGCAGAGAAACCACAAAATCAGCTAGAATCATTGACAATTTCGAGAGAATTCTCACGAATCAGTTAATTAATGCCCTCCTTCACAAAACCCATGTCGTGGATTTGGCAAATTCGATTCCATTCACCCAGAAATCACAGCCGAAGTTGACCCTCTGGAAACCTGTGTGAATCTGTTCTTCAGGGTTTATCTTTGTGTAATCGATCCACCAGCCAGATGTCCCTTGTACGTCTACATATGGTTCGCTTGACACCTGTGCATTTGTTATCATGGCACATCTCCAATTTTGATCTGATCTGCAAGTGTAAATTCATATTACAGGTAACAAGCTTGAAACACCTGCACGCTGTTTTTGTGCACACAAACAGGGGTTTCGTCCCACATTGGTGGGATGAACATGTTTTACGGTTTTAATATACACCATGTATTCGCCATTCAAATGACATGTTGAACGTTATACTCCTCTACCGACCTCTACCGACCTTGGTGTAGTACTAAGAGTGTTCGATTGTAACTTTAACTTGGCATGTGAAATGTGGCTTTGTTTAGTAGTGACTCAAAATCTTGTGGTTTCTTTTTTAAGTGGTAATTCTAATTTTAATTGTGAAATGTCTCTAATTCTAACTGGTGGTGTTTTTTTTGCAGGATGACTTTAAATGTGGTTTTTTTTTTTTTTTTTTTTTTTTTTTCTTCTTCAGGCTGACTCTAAATGTGAAATGGTGGTTTCTTCAGCTTTGTTCAAATGGTGGTTTCTCCTGCTTGGTGAATTTTTTGTGACATGGTAGTTTCTTCAAGGTTGATGTTTGGTGAACTTTCAATCCTAGCCTTCCGACCCCTTCAAGGTTGATGCTTGGTGAACTTTCAATCTGATTCCTAGCTTTCTGGCGATGCTTGGTGAACTTTCAAAAGGGCAATGCTTGATGAACTTTCAATCTGATTCCTAGCCTTCCACCCCCTTCAAGGTTGATGCTTGGTGAAATTTCAATCTGATTCCTAGCCTTTCAGCCCCTTACAACCGAAGAAAGAAAAATTAAACACTACTTTGGCCTCAGAAGCCAAAGTATTTCTTAAATCTGATTCCTAGCCTTTTGGCTTTCAATCTGATTCCTAGCCTTCCGGCCCCTTACAACCAAAGAAAGAAAAATTAAACACTACGTTGGTCTGAGAAGCCAAAGTATTTCTTATTTGCCAAAGCTCGTAAGTATTTTTAACCAAAATTCACATCTCCAGCATTTACAAGGTTGGTACCAACAAGCAATTACTTGGAGCTTATGGAAAAACTGAAACCTCTGGAGCATTACTAAATAGCCCATAAATCGACACTAAGATTTATAGGGTAATAACAACTATAATTCAAATATTTTTAACCAAAATTCACATCTCCGACATTTACAAGGCTGGTACCAACAAGCAACTACCTGACGCTTATGGAAAAACTGAAACCTTCGGAGCGTTACCAAATAGCCCATAAATCGACACCAAGATTTACAGGGTAATAACAACTATAATTCAAATGTAACTCAATAATCCATTTAAGGATATGAGAAACATGAACCAACTTCTACCCTTTTTTTCGAAGGAGACTCACATCTACGACTTGTCAAGAAATCACCCAGCAGAAGGAAAATACATCCAATGAACAATGTATGGTCAACATGCAAGAGGAATTTGTCTTCAAGAGATGTGTATAGTCTAAGTATAGGCGGGATTATGGCTCAGTAATTTAAAAAAATGCCCCAGGCAATGAGGAAAATGTCCAACATGCACGAAAATGTCCAACAACCAATGAGAACACCCCAGGCAAGTTAGAATTCGTCCAGGTAGTGAAAAAAACGCCGAACAGTCACTGAAAGCACCCCAAGCAAGTTAAAATTTGCCTAGGTAGTGAGAAAAACGCCCAAGCTGTCTACAAGCAGCAAATTAAGCCTCGGAGAATGAAAATATGGCTTGTAGCAGCCATGGCATTCAACAATGATGTTTTCCCCTTCTCGAATAATCAGTCAATTAAAAAGAGAAATTTATAATTGGAAACTCTCTACAATTGTGCAACAACCATATTATCTGAGCCATTGAACTTGCATCTTTGAGGTAAACCAATGATGTGTACTCCAGAGCTATTGGGATTCCTTAATAGTTAAGAAGAATGAATACATGAAGCAAAACTCAACATTACCATTAATTGAAACTTCACACCAGTCAAATTACTAGGAAACCATTAGAATGCAAAGTAACTTCATTTTCAACTCATAGAAAGAAACATTACATAACATATAAATAGATTCATCACAAGAACACAGAGTTTCACCTGAGGATACTTGAAGTAAAAAACCCCACATCAATTGGCTCACTCAATCATTAATTTGGCAATCTCTGGTTACAAGGCAGTTCATGGCTCTAGGTGCCATTCAACAATACTTAGCTTCTCTGTGCATCCTCACCTTTCTTGGCCAAAAGTTCTTTGAGAGTGCAAGTGAATGGAGTTTAGGGAAGAGATGGGGTAATGGGAAGACCAACAATTTAACCTATCATTTCCTTTTCCTCATTCTCTTTCTCTCTTATATTTTTCTTTTTCTTTTGCATTTCAATTAATTATTTTTTATTATCATTTTATTATTGAACTCTATATTGCATTGCCTTTTATTGTAGCTTATAACCTCCCTTTATTGTTTAATTTCCTAAGGTATTGAAGCTTACAACCATTGTTTATTGTTTAGGTCCATTTCAGATCAATAAAAAATCTAGGGAAGAAAGAAGCAACTTTGACAATTTCACTTCTAGTGCCTTGTAAACATTGTAAAAATGTTTAACCCCTATCTTAGGTAAGCCCTGAAAAGTTCTTACCATGTTATCTTCCTCATTCTTCATTTCCATATGTGTTTCTACCTTTCCTATGATTGGCATATTAATGAAAAACCTTGGTATTCTAATCACCTAGATCTAACCAAATGGCATTGCTTTTCATTCTCCAGTTCATCTCTCTATCCCTTAACAATTTATCCTTCCTTGATTGTAGTTTTTTTATTTGATAGATCTCCTCATCATTGAAGATACCTCTCACATTTCCTTCAAAGTTATCTTTAATTTCCAGCATGACCTCCTTAAGCTACCTATCCATGATATTTTGTCTTTCTCCTGCCCAAAGACTACTTTTTCTTTTACAACCCTGAGATAAGTCGCAAATTGTTCACTTGCCAAGGTTCTTAAATTTGGATCAGAATAATTCCATGCATCCTTTACCATATTTTGAAATTCTTCCTCTTCCATCCAACTTGGGTGAAATTAAAAAGGAAAACTAGGTTTGGGATTGTTGTTCTCTGTATGTAGGAAAATTGAATTGTGATCAGAGCATCTGTGGGGATCAATCCATGTTCTTTTTCTATCCACTATGTTAGAACCTAAAATCTCTCATCATTTTAGAGACCCCGTCATCACCAAACCTATTATCTGATCCAAGTGGGACCCATGGAAATAGGTTCAACATTAACTAATCCAATTTCCCAATGTGCAGTTGTCTACACCACTTGTGCATACATTTCACAAACTAATCATATATGCTCAGTTCATGACCCCAAGCTTAGCCTTCTAAGATCAACAACTTAAGCATACCAACTAAACTATTTTCTTGAGGATCAAAAATAATATTTTGAGAGTTAATTCTTAGGTTACGGTTCTGAATGATCTCCCAAAAATAAAGCCCCCAACTAATATAAAATACTAGGATCTGCATCCTGAATAAGGTGGCTAAGGGCCTTTGTAGCAATTTTTATTTTGAACTTTGATATCTGCATTTTCTAGTAGTTGTAACAGTGCTGGAATAGCTTCTACACTTTAGACACAAGCACATATATATTCACTATCACAACACAAAATTTTCAATACAAGTGCAACAACTTCTTTTTGCTTTAATACAACTCGTTTCCTGCAATTGCACAAGAGGATGTATTCCAACAACAACTTTTATAGCCCACTTGCCCTCGTCAACTTCCATAGATAAAATAGAAAGCAAAGCGACAACATATTCTTGTTGCTCCTCAATAGATAATTCCAAAAAAGAGATCAGAAGTTGAACACCCTCTCATCGCTTAAGTGATTGTTGAATATATGAACTAATTATGGATAGGACTCTTAATGAGAATGTGAGATCTTCTTGAATCTCAGTATTACTCATAGTTACCAGTCCAATAGGAAATTTCTTTGCTTCTTTAGAACTTTGATTTTTTGAACTTTTTTTAAGGACTTCGGGGATCTATGAAGCTTTGAAAGTTTGAACTTGTCCAAAATCCTTTGGGTAACTCCATGAAATTGAACATTTGAACTTTCCCAGTGCCATTGAGACTCTTGCAAACTTACATATCTAAATTATGCCTGAAATCCATTGAGGGATTTACAAATTGTGAACCTTCTAATTATCTCAAAAGTGTTTTTTTTTTCCTTTCAATGAAATATATGCATTTGAACTTGTGAACCTCACATGAGCCTACATTTCAAACTTTTTTCATTTAACAAAATAGACCAGTTTTGCATATTTCGCAATTAATCCATTATAGCATGGGATTGAACTTTCTAATCCATCATTATAACTGGCAGAGTTTCCATAACCTAATTATGCGCTCTTTCAAGAACACAACCTAGCACTTCAAGCCATGAATTTCTCATTTACGGATTTATATACCCTTTCCTAGCATTTTGTCAAACCCATAAACTATAAAGTGCATTTTCTCCTGGTTATCACAGTAGACAGATTCACTTAGCCTTGCTTATTCAACTATTTTAGTGATATGTATACATTTCCAGTAGCAATCCAACTCCAGGATTGAAGCCACTAGTCCAATTAATGCTTTGGAAAGGATAAATTACATATCTATAATATGATTTGCGGGTAGGACTCCAACTCTCTTAAGGAATATAATAAATTAGAATAAAGAAAATCCTTAAAACAACTTGTTTTATTAACTCTTGGGATATAATCTACAATGTTATTTCCAATTGAAGAGATCATTGGATATCAATTCACAACTTCTTGTCCCTTGAACGCATGACTAGTCTCCGTACATAAAACAAGTTCTCTATCAATTGCTCAATTACAGCTGGAAACTTTAAGTCAATGCACGGGTCATACAACTATGCTCATTTTCCATCCAATTTGTGCATATCATTTTTTCCCACAGTAGTACTTATTTGCATAGATGAGTTTGTTTTTTTATTGTGGAAGTGTCATGACTTCCTGCAAATCGAAGTCCCTTTGACCAGATTGTTATATTATTGCTTTGTGTATTTTAACAATTAGTGTTGTAGCATAGAGATCTACATATTCGAATGAGCAAAGTCATAAATTGTTGGGAAAACTAGGGTTGCACACTTAATTTTTTTTTTGGAATGCATCTATATTGAATTAATTATTAGTATCATGTGAATGGGTAGATGTATGTTAGATGCACTTGTATGTATCATGTGAATGGGTGGATGTATGTTAGATGTACTGTTGGTTCTTATTATTTAGAAAGAGAGTGTGTTACCTTATACAAGAAATGGGTTTCTTAAATTTTATGCCACTAGAGTAACCTCTATCTACTTACATTGGCAAAGATATATGAAAGATTGATTTGTATAATATATATACTCAATTGGCATTTGGACTAACATGCACTCAAATATCTCTGACATGTATTATGGATTTAATGTATGTATGTTGAATGGAGATATGTTTGAACTAAAATCAAGTTTCTTGATTACACATTATAATAGATAGAGTGTGTGACGTAAGTGGGTTGAAAATAGAGAGGATTTTCTTTTTATTTTTAGTCCTTGGTCTATTCAGAACTAGTAAATAACCAAATAGCCATGTACTAACCAAAGCATGGAAAAATATATACTCATGCTTGTTGGTGAATTGTAGCATAGGAACTTTATCTCAGATTCTAGGGAATTTCTTTTGCTTTTGTAGAAGTACCTATGTTGATGAGACAGATGAGCCAAAAGATTACCATTTATAGATTATGTTGATATCACACCAGTTGAATTCATGATTTTAGAGAAGCCACAAACTTTTTGAAGAGAAAATAGACATATTATGGGTAAATAATTGAAAATAGAAATGTTGGAAGAGTTCAGAAGATTCAATGTGCATATCAAAGAGGAGAGACACCATTAGAAGGAGAGGATATCAAAGTTAGAAAAGGAGCTTGTGACCTCTATAAAATTGTTTACACAAACACTTTATTAAAGGCTAGGACACTTTACAACTAATACGTCATATTAGAACAAGAGCAATGTTTAGCTCATTGCTAGAGAATTCATTTAGTTTTTTAGTTAGCAAGAATAATGCTTAAGTTAAATGATGGTTCATTCAACCGTACTGAGAATTCGAAACAAAATGAGACATTGACCAAGCTACAAGTCCCATATACCATGCAACCATGTTAATATGGTCAATTCGATCCCCAATTTGATTCTAAGAAAACAAGCCCCATAGGTGATGTTGTCATGTTAATATGGCCAAAATGCGATCCTCAATTTCATTCTAGGAAAACAGGTCCCATAGACTAAGTATTTCTGAAAACATGTTAAAATATTTATTATTATTTTTATTCGAAGTTGTGTCTATACATGTTCCATTCCTCCTTACCTATGCTACTTAAGTATATCAGGTCCATTTATCTATGTGTAATGCATGCCCATGGCTTTGGAGTTTATTTAGTGAATTTGTTTGTGGCTCTAAGATTCAATTTTCTGGGTGTACATTGTTGGGTGCTATGATCTATATGGACAAGAGCTCTATAATAGTGCAGAAAATGGGTGCAAACAACCCTAATAAATTTCTTTCTAGCCAGGAAAAACAAATGAAAACACCTTGATATTCCTCTGGTTACCATTTTTTCTGCATGCTAAGTCTGATCACTGAAATATCAACATGAATGGGCAAAGGAACTTAAAAAACAACAGTGGAGTGAGTAGGGAAGGTCATCCTACATATCAAAGTTTGCTAGGCTAGCCTTGGCCCTTAGCCACACCTAGTGACACAATAAAAGAATAAAGCATGGCTTTAGCCATGATTACAGAAGTACACTAGTGATACATATGAATTGGTTGTGGCCACATGTATAGATTACACCAATGATCCCAACAACTACTAATTGTCAATTGTCACAACAACAAAAGTCTTATTATTGATGACCCTAATAGTTAACATAATCCTAGGGTGTGTTCTCTCCCATGAATTTATAAATAATATAACAATTTGATTCGGAACTGTAACAACTATTAATTTTAGACCATAGTTTGTAAGGATATTAATAAATAATCTGACATGTTCTCATCATAAGTAGTTATTCTAGTTTAGAGGAAGGTTTTTTCTAAATTCATCTACTGCATTACCTACATTTGTTATTTTCTTCTCATTGATGGATGAGTTCATTTTGACTTTGTTTTTGGGCTTAATACAGGTCTTTCTGTGGCCTATGGATTTCTGTTTTTTTGTTTATCTTATTCCCTTCTCTTAGATGTTTCTAAAATTCTTCCATAAGTTTTTACCTGCTTTAGATGATCTTTTGTAGTGCCTTTAGTAGGAAGACCAATTGAGTTCTTCACAAATTTGTGCAATTTTCAATCAAATTGCCATAAGGTGCATATCAAGAGCACTTGTGATGTGAATTAATGGGGACAAGTTCTTGAGCACAATTCTCAGTGGTCATTGTTGATCTAGATGAACAATGTGATACTACAAGAGTTAGTGCATGTAGAAGATCAATGTGCAAATACTTGTTAGAGGATATTGATTTAGTGTAAATGTACTGATTGTATATATGATTTCCGATTTAACATTATGTGGATAGACATGTTAAGTGATTATCATGTCAACTTATTAATTGTGTTAGGAAGGAGGCCTTGTGACAATTGTGCTGCATAATAGCTGCTTACACATGACAATTATGCATTGTGACATTTTTGGTGATGGAAGCCATTTTGACCGTCACGAATGAGCTTATGGTGACATTTTTCGACCCTCGCCAATGACCTTTTTTGTTGTAGTGTTGGAACCTTTCAAACTCTGTTTCCATGTTTTTAAATCCTAACCACCACCAGCAGACAAGGGATATTCTTCCTTCCAATGAAATTTTTGTAGAATTTCCACCTTACCTTACCTTTCACTCCACCTAAACCTAGTCTGGCTGAAAGCCCCTTGCTTACATCACTACATACATTGTATTTAGTGCTAAACTCATAATAATATCAAACTATTTTTAAAACCTTTATGGTTTAGGAAGTTCAAAATCAATTGGATTTAGAGTTAAATTGAAATCAAGATTTTATTCTCTTTTACATTATAATTTAGGGAGTTCAAAACAAATTGAATGGAATCATTGTCGTCACTAGGTATAATGGATTTAATGTGATAATGGATAAAATGAAGTAATTTTTTGTGAGTATTTTTTCTTGAATGAACATTAAGATACATTATATCATAGAGGCAAGTACATGCATTAAAAACAACTCAATATTTCATGTGACATTCATATTGTATGCGACTTATTTTTCATTAAAAACAATTTACTTTTTTATGCAAGATTCTTTTTTGGTTAAAATTTCTTCTATTTCTAATCTGAATTACAATTGTAATTTGAACTAAAGCTTCCATTAACTCTTGATTTACCAGTCATGCTTGGAAATCATAAGAAAAAATCACAATAGAATATGAAGATCAATTGGGTACCTACTTCATATGCATTAAAAAATGCTTCTACTACTTAACGTCAATTACAAGTGTAACTTAGTTGGATCTCCAATATATCTTAAACCATATTTTCATTTTATTTTTTAGTACTATTAAAATTTATTATTTCCTACCTCATTTTATGGTTAGCATTGTAACACAAATATGCTTTGTGCTATGAAGTAAATACTAACATGTAATATTGATTTTTTTCCCAGAACGCTATAGGTAATGACCGTGAAGACGATGATATAGACTATGTTGAGCTTACATAAGATATCAGAGATGATGATGATGAGTATGGCGATGATGTTGGTGATGATGATGTGGATTAGATTATCAGGATGGTTAGGATGATGATCATGGAAATGATCATGAGGATGATCTTGACTATGATTTTCTTGGTGCTAGCTAGCCATGCGTTATTTTTTATATTTAGTTGGGATGTCTTAATATGGTAATCATACATTTGGATTTTAGTTGATTCGAATAATGAAGATGATACTATCATTACTATCTTGTTACCTTATGAATATGTTGAAAATTGTTTACATTTTTTTATGAAAAATTATTGTGTATGATGAGATTCCTGTTTTTTTATTGATGTTGTGAATTTACCTTAGAATAATGATATCTATGAAACATTTTGATTTGGTAATCGTACATTGACTTTTATTTGATTTGATTAAATATGATGATGATATTATCATTATTATCTTGTTATTTTATGTATATATTGAAAGTTATCAACATTATTTTGATGGAACATTATTATGTATGATGATATTATTATCTTTGGATAGATGTTGTGAATTTACCTTAGAATAATGATATTCATGAAATATTTTGATATGATAACCACACATTTGAATCTTAGTTGATTTGATTAAAGATGATGAAGATATTATTATTATTATCTTGTTACTTTATATATGTGTTGAAAATTGTCAATGCTTTTTGATGGAGAATCATTATGTATGATGATATTACTATTTTTGGATGTAATGTTGCGAATTTACCTTGGAATAATGATATCTATGATAGGTGTTGATTTAGTAGTCATATATGTATATTGAAAATTGTCAATGATTTTTTTATGGAGAATTGTTATATATGATGATACTTTTATTTTTCCGATGAATGTTGTCAATTACCTTTAAATTTGTTTACAAACATTAAGTTATCAATTTGAATTGTGATATCTTCTTAAATGATATTTAGAAAGTGTAATATATTTCACTATGTAATTGAAATTAGTAAAATGAACTCATAAAGGGGGTCATAAATGGAAAGAAAAGTGCACTCTAAACAAGAAGCCAAAAGTGGGTGTAACCATGGATGCAAAATTGAGAGTAGAATTTGATGTTAAACTAGCCATCAAAACAAGATGCAAACAATGACAAAAAAGGGTTTTAAAGTAGAATTAAAAAATCATGCAACACTAGACACAAAGAAGGGAACAAACTAGGGCATACAAAAGGATACCGAATTGGACACAAACAAGCGCGCAAAAATGGACACCAAAATGAGGATGCAAAGAATGGTGTAAAATTAGGATGCAAAATTGGGCGCAAAAAAGGATGTAAGAAAAAACACAAAACAAGATGTAAAATGAGACTAAAAAAGGGTGAAACCAAGGATGCAAAAAATGATGCATAACTAGATGCACATTCAAAATCAAACCTAGGCGCAAAATGAGATGCAAATGTGGACACAAAATGTGGCAGAAAAAATGATGCAAATTTGGATGCCAAAAATGATGCAAAATTAGACACCAAAAAGGATGCAAAATTGGACATAAAAAATGGTGCAAAATTGGACACAAAAGTAGAAAAAATTGTGCAAAAATGGGCATAAAAATGACTCAAATTCGGATGCAACGGATTAACCCTAGGACCTATAGTACAACCTGGGCATGCAGGATTTCTTTTCATAGGTTCTCTATCAGTTAGTATGGTGGGAACAACTGGAGGTTCCTTTACCCATTATCCATAACATAGCACAATGACTCCCCATTCCCTAGTAGAGCACGATTCACATACCACCATTCCCATAGCACGAGGCCCATACACGTAGAGGAGGATTTACGTACAGGCGTTACCACAGATACACATTGAGCTACCCGACATACGGGGTTGGTGACTTTATGAAAGGTGGATCTTGACCTGGTGCTGCTATTGGTGGTGAAATGAGGTGCAAAAAATGATGCAAAAGTTGGTGCAAAAACAAATGCAAAAGTAGACGAAAAAATGGCTCAAAATTGAACATAACATTAGACACAAAATGGGATACAATGGTGGACACAACATAGGATGCAAATTTAGATGCTCAAAAGGATGCAAGAAATGGTGTTAAAAATGATGTTAAATTGGATGCAACAAATGATGCAAAATTAGATGCAAAATAGGATGCAAAAAAGGGAGACAAATCAAACGCAAAAGTGGATGCAAAAAATGGTGCAAAATTTGGTGTTAAATCATATTCAAAATATGGTGCAAAATTGGATGCAAAAAATTGTGCAAAAAAAGACACAAAAACTAGTGCAAAAATAGGCACAAAATTAGAAGCAAAAACGACATAATACTAGATGCAAAAATTGGCAAAAAGTGGATGCAAAAAAATGCACTAAATTGGATGCAAAAGATGGTGTAAAACTTGATGCATTACGATACAAAACTAGAAGCAAAGAATGACACAAAACAGGAAGCAAAAACTGATGAAAAATTTGGTGCAAAAAGGGACGCTTTAAAAATTGTACAATAGAGTCAGATTTAGCGCCAGTATGCTCATCCAAATTGAAAAAAAAAATGCACTAAAATCTGGTGCTAAATTTGGCACAAATTGCCTGTTTTGTTGTAGTGATTTAGCCATAGTTTCAGAGTCAAATGTAATCATGTTTCCATTAGGTCTTAGGGCATGTTTTCACTAGGTTTGAGGGTTCATTTCCAAAGTCAAAAGCATGATTTAAAAGTGTAAATAAAGGGCAGAAAGGGTATGAGGATGATAAATAAATCAAGAATGATTGCTAGTAAGTCATAGTCACTGTACAATTATCTCTTTCACTAATGTAATTTTCACCTCAAAAACAATTATTTTTGAGGTGAAAAGAGAGTATTTTCAATTAATTTATATTTTTATGTAATTTAAGTCACTTTATGTAATAAATGATCCTGGCTGCATCAATGCATCTCTCCTTGCTACAAGACAATGAACCACTACAAAAATCAGTTCAAATTGAGCACCTGAAAAGGAACAATGAAGAAAAGGCATTAAAACGAAGATTTTGAAAAGGTCAAAAAACATTAGAAAGTGGGTTTTTCTAATGAAAAATCAAAATCTACTCCTATATAAGGTGTCACATTTCATTTTCAAGCTTATCATTCTTATTTGGCAAAGAAGGAGTCAAAAAGTGAAGAAGAGAGGAGAAGTTGAGCAAGTTTTGGGCCAAGGAGAAGTGGCGTTGCACTTAGGGTGATTGGCGCTACAAATTTGGGGCAGTTCGAGGTGGCGCTGCACGTTCAGGCCGGAGCGCTGCACGTATAGACTGAGCACTGTGCGTACGTAGGTTTTGGTAGTGGAGAAAACAACAATGTTGCGCTTACAGAAAGGCGTTGCGCACCTGTAGGAGGCGATGCGCATTGGGCCAACAAGAGCCAAAAGACCTCCTGCCACCTAAAAAACATAAAAATTTCCCTCCTTTCCCTCAAACAAGTAAGTTTTCTCCTTGGACTTCATTATTGGTTTGCAATTAAAGCTTTTAAGGATAATTTACCATGGCAATGTAAAACCCTATATTCTCCACTAGTTATGCCTAAAACCCTAACCCCTATTATTCCTCCCATCACCTATCACTAAAACCCTAAACCCCTTCCCTATATCACTCCATAACATTCTATATCCCTTTTTCCTTCATCCCATAAGCAATACTTCAAAAACCCAAGCCCCTCTCCCTCATTTTTATGATTCATACCCTCCCATTCATTTTCTAGCCCACCAAATACCTCACAAGGTCACCTCCCCTTCCCTTATTCCTAATCACTCTTTCTCACCCCCTTCATCCCTTTTCTAGGAGTGCATAGCCTCAAAATTTGCAAACATGGATAGAGGAGACAGAGACTATGAGGAGGAGGAAAACACTGGCAGTGACAGTTCAGCAGATAGACCTAGGCATCAGAGAAAACCACACAAGGGAGGCAGAATTATCAGGGAAGAGCCATCAAACCTCAGAGAGTTGCAGGCAT
The DNA here is from genome assembly GCA_031772625.1 of Pinus tabuliformis. Classification (NCBI taxonomy): domain Eukaryota; kingdom Viridiplantae; phylum Streptophyta; class Pinopsida; order Pinales; family Pinaceae; genus Pinus; species Pinus tabuliformis. Next base: position 707,885,086 of record CM062806.1, on the reverse strand, counting down.
CTCATTTGGATGTCACTTATTTCAAGCATATAGGGTGCTATGAGTTCTGTGAGCAGGTAGAGAGAGTTCAACACCATCCTGAGCTCACCAGGCTTTTTGTGGCTAATATTCATGACAACAAAGTGACTCTTGTTGGGGTGACATTCACAGTTTCACCCTCCATCATTGTGGATGCGACCAGGATTCCAAATGTGGGAGAGAAATGGTACAAGGCACAGGACCTAGATGAACACTATTATGAGCCTTACATCAAACCTAGGTACAGAAATGAAGCAAAAAGGCTTTTTCCTTTCAGGTTCCTTGAAGACAAGTATGCCCCCATGATGAAAATCATCATGAAATATTTCACTTGTGAGGGAAGATTTTCCAGACTGTACACCTATCACATCAGGCTTCTCATGCATTTTACCAGGGTGAGGATGTTAAACCTCCCTTATTTCTTGTTCAAGAATATTGAGAAGATGGCCCACTTTGTACAGAAAAAGCCATACCCTCAATAGATGAGTAGTCTTTATCATTATTCCCTGATCAAGATGATTGTGCTTCATCATATTAACCTCCTCAACATCTCCTAGGAGACATTTATTGCTCATGACATCTTCAAGGGTCCTCAAATTCCTCCACCAGTGTCTCAAGAATCAGGAGGACCTTCTAGCAGTGCTCAGGTGAAGACAAATGAGAAGGCCAAAGAGACTAGAGCTACTGAGGTGCTTGAGACCTAAAAGACATCCCAAAGGGGCACAAGAATATTTTTTGCAACTGATAGGCAAGTTTTTGCTCCACTTGGTGTGGAAGGGACTTTTCCTTCTTCATCCACTCATAGGAAAATGCTTGCTCCATAGGGTGTGGAAGGGGCTTTGCCTTCTTCATCAACACAGCAGGAACAGGTGCAGCAACTGCACAAAGGGAAAGAAAAGATGCAGGTGGAAGATCTTAATGATGAGGAGGAAAGAGACTTTGATTTTACGGAACATAATGAGCCAAAACAACATTATATTCATCATGGCATAGAAACAATTGACTTAGAGGCTCAGGATGAAGCAACAATAGAGAACATCATCATAAAGGAGAAAGAGGCTCAAATCCAAGCAATGATGGACAATTTAGAGAGAGCCAAATATGTCATCACATATATGGAAAAAGAGAACAAGCAACTGAGTGATAAGCAGGTCCTCATGGGGTTGGAACTTCTCAAGATAAAAAGACAAAGTGACAAGGGTAAGTTAGCAATGCAAGAGGAAGAGGCACTGGTCACTTTTACGCCAATTGAGAAGGAAATTGAGGGTGATAGAGATATTTTACTTGAAAGAGTCAATTTTCACATAGAAAAGCTACTACAAAAGGCCAATAGGGACAACCAGATCATCAAGCACATGGCCTACCACTACAAGACCTGAAACAAAATTTGCAATATAAGGGTCAAACAAATGAAAGCAAGGCTAAGACAGGCTCTAAAAGGAAAGAAAGAGGAGGATAGGCTTAGGTTTCGTACTGAAGCTTCCTTGGCTCATCAGGATACTTGATGATGGTGCTGCTCACCAATTTTGGTTAAGTTTGGAGGAGTTTTTGTGATTTGCAAATTTTGAAAATTTTAAACATAGAAAATCTAGCTCAACGCACAATGCCACTGGCGCTGTGCTTTTCTTAGAAGCACCCAATGGACAAATGGCTTGTATTTTTGGATTCACAGTGATGATTACATGCATCCTATGCATTTGCTAATTTTTTGGGGCAGAACTGGTCCACCAAAAAGTCAGAAAAACAGCCCAAAAATGACCTTTCTGCCACTTTTTGGACACACAGAAGTCGTCTTGGGAGAATCCACTTTTGAGGGGTCCAATGAGCTTCAAATGAATAAATTCTAGGTGTTTTGGAATGTATACTTGAAGATATTTCCAATGAGCTATCGTGAAATTAATTTGTATGCCGGGAAGCCCTCCAAAAGGGACATGAAAGTGGCATTGCGCGTTGGACCAGTGGCACTGCGCGTAGGACAAATTTTGCACAGGATGGCCATTTTATTGTGTTTTGACTGTGTTCGTGGATTTTTTCTCATGGAGGATGTTTTACTATTGTAAATGATGACTTGGCTTGTAAATATGATGGATAATTAGTAGTAAAGGGTAGATTCATTAGATTAAAAGTCATTTTGAGCACAAATGAATCAGTTTCCTCACTTTTAGAGGCAAGTTGTTAAGATGCCTAGATTCCAGTTTCTTGTTCAGTGTTAGTTACATTAGCTCCTCATCTTAGGGATTCGACCCTTGAGGATGGGAGGAGGTTGAAACAATGCCTATATCTTCTTATTCTTTCTCATTGTAAAGGGTTGGACTCAGCTGGAGATTTATGCTTTAATTGTACATAATTTTGTATCAGTTTAGTAGGAGATTAATCAGATATTACAACTATTTCTTTGGGATCCATGTGGTATGGTGTTTAGTTTAGTTTCCTATTTTTCCGATCATATGTTTAAATGTTTTGTGTACTTCATTAATCATTTCATTTCTTCTAAGTGAATGTTTTCAATTTGATAGGAAGAATCCATAACATTAATTCTCTGCTTTGGGAAAGTATTCAAAGTTCGTGTTTTCAACAGTTTAGGAAGGATCCATGATGGTCACATTCTCTTCCTATCTTCTCACCGGTTTTAAATCATCTCACCTACCAAACCCTAGAGTGCTAAGCTTCATACCTACCTTTCAATTTTGACCTAGTTTCCTTGCCCAAACTGTTCGTCTCCTCTTGATCTAGCAGAACCCCTTCAAAATCAAATCAAACCTTGTGCTACTATACCTATCCTAACATCATTTTCCCGATCTAGTCATTTTGACTTAGATCCCTACGGAGAGAGCCCTCTCTTGACCTAGTAGGGCTAGCTACTTGGCTAAGCATGGTTTGTGGTTACCCTCATATTGCCTTCCTTCATCCTGAGGTTCAATCCAGGTGATAACATAGTGGCGACCATACTGGGGAACAAAAGATTAATCACCCCAGTAATATCTTTCATTGGAATTCTTAAGCTTGTGGATGATGAGTCTTAGAATTTACTAGGTTGAATTGGAAAGTTGTAAAGCAATATACAAAATTTCAAAATCAAGCATATCGACTTCTCGAAAGTACACTAGATCCAACCCAGATCCAAATCCTCCAACCATTGTCAGTGATCCTCATAAAATTGGGTAGAAATCTAAGAAAGCTGCAGAGAAATTCAATATAGTATAAGAACAATCAAGTGAAGCTTTCATTCCTCACGTTCATTCATTCCCGTTTGAGTTGGATTGATCAAATAGTTGTTGATTCCTCTATATCTTTTGATAACCCCATTTAAGACTTGTTTACACAAAGTAAATCAGGGTCACAGGTTATTCATGCTCTAGATCAGTTAGAGAACCTTACTTCAAGCGTAGACACTTGGGTGAAAATAGGCCATCTTTTGATTTTCGAAATATCTCCTTTACATCTACTGCAACTGAAACAATTCCTTACCCATTACTTTCATATTTATAGATTGTTCACACTACTCCAACTGTTGTTAATCCCCCTTTGAATATACCGAGTACCCCAATCCTTGCTTTAAATCCACCCCCCCCCAAGCTCGAGTTATGGCTGCTCGATATGCACCCCTTGTTTTACCTAAAAATCTTGGTGCCATTCCCGCTGATGATCAAACAAAAATACCTTTCTTTGATGCCACCCAAACCATTACAACTCAGTAGCACGTAGATAAAATGAATGATTTCTTTGACCTCCATGAAGTTGAAATTGAAGATGTAACGATGAGGTTGTTTGTACAAAGTTTTGGAGGTGAAGTTCGGAAATGGTTCAGAGCCCTACCAGCAACTTCTATCACCACTTTACCAGTCCTCCATAGGTAGTTCCTAGATCGATGGGAGGTGAAGAAGAATCCCCTTCAGATTTTGTCCGAATATGAGAACATCAAATGAAATGTTGGCGAGAGTGTGCAAGACTATTGTGTGAGGTTTAATGAAGTATACACTGCTATTCCTGCAAACAGTAAACCACCAGATGGATTGTCTTTGCTTAAGTTTCTAGACGGATTTGATACTGATATGGCATATCAGTTGCAAGAATGTGATCCTACAACACTAGAAGACACGCAAAAGAATGTTGTGAGTGTAGAATCAAACTTGCTAGTCAAAAGAGCAAGAATGAGATTCAAGAAAAGAGTGACCATGAAATAAGAAGCATCTAATTTAGATGTGAAAATGGATACACTGATTCGAACAATGGAGTGGATGGTTGATCAGTTATTCTTCACAAATAGACCTAAACCTCAAATCCAGAATCCAAATTTTAGAGGCCAGCAACAACCCTAATTTCGAATCAAGCAGAGAGAACAAAAAGTACCAGAGCAACGAAGACAACAACAACAGAAGATCATAACTCCCCTACAACAAAATTATGTTCAAGGAATGGAAGAGGAAGATGAGGAAGATCTGGAAATTGAAACAAATCACTTTTTCATTGTTGATGGTATACCCATATTTCTGACTGAAGATGAAGAGTATGCAGAAGTTCCCGACATTAAAAAGGATGAGGACTACATTCTGGCAAATGATGTGGTTTTGGACACTGAATCTAATGACTATCAGCATGGTTACATGAATTCTTTGACTGCACAACAGAGGCAATACTCTTTAAGGAGCAGAGATGTATTGGTCAATCCCATTCAGAAAAGAAAGGATGTGCAATCAAAGAATGATCCCTCAAACAATCAGAAGAAAGGAAAAGAGCTTGCTGATCCTAATCCCAGCAAGGTACCATCAACAAGTACTGCTGCAAACGAGAAGAATAATCAGCAAAAGGATAGTGCAACAAAAGAGAAAACAGATAAAGACATCAGTGTCAAGGAGGTAGAGAAAGTTTCATCTTTGAATTTAGAAATTGAAATTGATAAATTGAAAGTGTCCATTCCTTCGACTTAGCTTATTAAGAATAGCAACTATAAGCATCATGTATCTAGAATATTGCAAATAGATCCTTTTTTTGACATGGTTAATGTTGAGGATGATCATCCTGAACTCATTTTTGGTCCAGCCATAGAAGGTCAGTCTGAAGATAGCGAAGTGCCTCCCTTTTATCTGAGTCTTAAACTACATGAGTATATTCTCCATAATGCTATGTTTGATTCCAGAGCTTCCCATAATTTAATGCCCAAGGCCATTATGGAAAAGCTGGGCCTTGATATCACCCGAAAATATCATGATTTGTACTCATTTGATTCTGGTAGATCTCGTTGCATTGGTCTCATCAAAGATTTGGTAGTTTCTTTAGATCAAATCCCAGCCAAAAATGTCTTGATGGATGTGGTAGTTGCTGATATACCACCATGATTCGGTATGCTCTTGTCTATATCGTGGGGAGCCAAACTCAAAGGCACTTTACAGCTTGACTTCTCTTATGCTACATTCCCTGTTTTCGGTCAATTGAGGAAGTTGTACCGGGAAAAGAAAATGAAGTATATGATCACTAGTAAAGAGAAGCCTGTAAATCATCCGATAAATGTTGTACATACTGATTTAGAGTATTTTGTTTTTCACTCTGATAGTGGATTGAATGATGTAGATATTTATCTTGTAGAGGTAGATGATGTATGAGAAATTTTTGCGAATTTTAGAGCAGTTCTTAATCAAGGAAAAGAAAAAATATCAATTTCTTCTAAGCAGCCTACACAGTAGCAGAAGGTCAGTGAAGAGCAGAAAAATGAAGTAATCAGTGAAGGTAAGGTTGAAAATAAAATAGAATTCCAACATCTAGAAGATGAAGCCGGCCTTTGGAGCATGGACTTCGATGGTGCTTTGGGTAAAGACGGTGCTAGTATTGGAATTTGGATTCGAAGCCCTGCTTTCTAGCCTGCCAAAGTCCCAAGTAATGTTAGAGTATGTTCCTACAAGTTAGATTTTGATTGCTTTAATAATGAAGCGGAGTATGAGACATTGATTACATGTCTAAATTTTTTGAAGAAAATGGGTGCGAAAAGGGCAGCAAGGGTATGAGGATGATAAATAAATCAAGAATGATTGCTAGTAAGTCATAGTCATTGTACAATTATCTCTTTCACTAATGTAATTTTCACCTCAAAAACATGTTTTTGAGGTGAAAACAAAGTATTTTAGGTTAATTTATATTTTTATGTAATTTAAGTCACTTTATGTAATAAATGATCCCGACTACATCAATGCATCTCTCCTTGCTACAAGACAATGAACCACTGTAAAAATCAGTTCAAATTGAGCATCATCCACCTGAAAAGGAACAATGAAGAAAAGGCATTAAAACAGAGATTTTGAAAAGGTCAAAAAACATTAGAAAGTGGGTTTTTCTAATGAAAAATCAAAATCTACTCCTATATAAGGTGTCACATTTCATTTTCAAGCTTATCATTCTTATTTGGCAAAGAAGGAGTCAAAAAGTGAAGAAGAGAGGAGAAGTTGATCAATTTTTGGGCCAAGGAGAAGTGGCGTTGCAATTAGGGTGATTGGCGTTGCGCGTTTGGGGCAGTTGAAGGTGGCGTTGAGCATTCAGGCCGGAGTGCTGCGCATATAGACTAAGCACTGTGCGTAGGCTAGTTTTGGCAGTGGAGAAAACAATGGTGTTGCGCTTACAAAAGGGCATTGCACGCTTGTAGGAGGCACTGTGCGTTGGGCCAACAAGGGCCAAAAGACCTCTTGCCACCTAAAAAACATCAAAATTTCCCTCCTTTCCCTCAAACAAGTAAGTTTTCTCCCTGGACTTCATTATTGGTTTGCAATTAAAGCTTTTAAGGATAATTTACCATGGCAATGTAAAACCCTAGATTCTCCCCTAGTTATGCCTAAAACCCTAACCCCTATTATTCCTCCCATCACCTATCACTAAAACCCTAAACCCCTTCCCTATATCACTCCATAACATTTTATATCCCTCTGTCCTTCATCCCATAAGCAATACTTCAAAAACCCAAGCCCCTCTCCCTCATTTTTATGATTCATACCCTCCCATTCATTTTCTAGCCCACCAAATACCTCACAAGGTCACCTCCCCTTCCCTTATTCCTAATCACTCTTGCTCACCCCCTTCATCCCTTTTCTAGGAGTGCACAGCCTCAAAATTTGCAAACATGGACAGAGGAGACAAAGACTATGAGGAGGAGGAAAACACTAGCAGTGACAGTTCAACAGATAGACCTAGGCATCAGAGAAAACCACACAAGGAAGGCAGAATTATCAGGGAAGAGCCATCAAACCTCAGAGAGTTTCAGGCCTCTCATTTGGCTGTCACTTGTTTTAGGCATCTAGGGTGCTATGAGTTATGTGAGCAGGTAGAGAGATTTCAACACCATCCTGAGCTCACCAGGCTTTTTATGGCCAATCTTCGTGACAACAAAGTGACTCTTGCTGGGGTGACATTTACAGTTTCACCCTCCATCATTGCGGATGTGACCAGGATTCAAAATGTGGGAGAGAAATGGTATAAGGCACAAGACCTAGATGAACACTATTATGAGCATTACATAAAACCTAGGTACAAAAATGAAGCAAAAAGTCTTTTTCCTTTCAGGTTCCTTGAATACAAGTATGCCCCGATGATGAAAATCATCATGAAATATTTCACTTGTGAGGGCAGCTTTTCTAGGCTGTACACCTATCACATCAGGCTTTTCATGCATTTTACCAGGGTGAGGATGTTAAACCTCCTTTATTTCTTGTTCAAGAATATTGAGAAGATGGCCCACTTTGTACAGAAAAATCCATACCCTCAGCAGATGAGTAGTCTTTATCATTATTCCTTGATCAAGATGATTGTGCTTCATCATCTTAACCTCCTCAACATCTCCTAGGAGACATTTATTGCTCATGACATATTCAGGGGTCTGTTGAGTCCCAAACTTGCATCTTCCCTATACACCTTTTCAGCCTTCTTTTCCATTTACTTGACCCACCAAGCTGTCAAATCATTGCATATTAATTTAGAAAGAGCTTATAAAATGGTTTCCTAACTATGCCTTGTGACTGCTGTTTGATTTAGATTTTTGTTCAATCAACTGCGGAAACTTGTCACTTTCCGCAGCCAGCTCAAGTTTCCGCAACCATTTGGTCGAAGACTATGTTACAGGTGTCCACTGGAGAATCTGGCCACTTGGGCAAGCTGCAAATGACATGTACATGGAGCGTGTCCCCTTGGTTCAGCCGAATCACTCACAAGCAACCATGGTCAAGGACGGTCAAAGGAGTGGTCAAACCAAGAGTTTTGCAGTGGCACAACTCTGTTTGTCCCACGTGAAATTTTGTGTGGCAAGTTCCTCAATCTCCAGAGGTGTAGTTCTGTAGGCCCACAAGGCTTCAGGAAGCCTTTCTGCCCAATCTCTTCTGTGCATATTGAAATTTTTGGTGATGATGCTCTCAAGAACTTTGTTTGTAGACTCCACTTGGCCATTTGCTTGCGGATGGTAAGGAGTATATTTTCTGTGCTTGATTTTGTATTCTTCCATCAACTTCTCCATCAAGTTAGATGTAAATTGACTTCCCTGATCTGTCACAATTTCTCTTGGGACACCAAAACGAGTAAAAATATCCTCATAAAGAAAATTAACAACTGAACTTTCAGTGGTAGAAGGCAATGCTTTGGCTTCTACCCATTTAGTGACATAATCAGTGCATACCAATATATACTTCTTCTGTTTAGATGGTGGATTAATGGTTCCAATGAAATCTAAAGCCCATTTTTCAAAGGGTTCGATGAGTACCTGTGGTTGTAATGGCATTTCATTTGAAAGAATCAGTCTCCCAACTCTTTGGCAGCTGTCATACCTTTTGACATATTGTTTTGTATCTTTGAAGAGGGAAGGCCAATAATATCCTAAAGAAAGGATTTTATAGGCCGTCCTTTTGTCAGCAAAGTGTCCACCGCATGGTTCATCATGACATGCCTTGAGGATGTCAGGCATTTCATCTTCCCGAACACATCTTTTGATCACACAATCTAGCCCTCTTTTAAAGAATCCGTTAGAAATCCATGAATAATTTGAACTCTCCTGAATAATTCTTCTTTTTTCACTAGGAAATAAATGTGGAGGTAGCTTCCCTGTAACCAAATAGTTAGCAATATCTACATGACTACCTCGAATCCTTAGAAAATACAGCTACAGGCCTGAGTACCACTCTGCCCCACATGACACAAGATGCACAAGTCCAATACTTAAAGCAAGAAGTGTTTGAATTAGAGGTTCTAAACAGGCATATTAAGCAGGAAAATGAAGCACTTACGAAGCAGAGCAAAGTGGATAAAATTATTCATGATAATACTATGCTTCATTTGGGACTATGGCAAAAGAAAAACAAGAAACTAAAGAAAAAGTGCAGAAAGTTAAGCAGAGAATTGATCAATCTCAAATTCAGATGTCTGATAAGGAAACCCAGGATGGTGGTAGCACCAAGAAAGAAGAAAATAGGACTAGATGTCCTAGCAGAGGCTTTAGAACATATGGATTAAAGGGGAATGACTAAAATTTTGGTTGCATGAGGACATGCAACACCTTCACAGTGGGGGTATGTTGAGTCCCAAACTTGCATCTTCCCTATACACCTTTTCAGCCTTCTTTTCCATTTACTTGACCCACCAAGCTGTCAAATCATTGCATATTAGTTTAAAAAGAGCTTATAAAATGGTTTCCTAACTATGCCTTGTGACTACTGTTTGATTTATATTTTTGTTCAATCAGCTATGGAAACTTGTCACTTTTCGCAGCCAGCTCAAGTTTCCGCAGCCATTTTGTCGAAGACTATGTTACAAGTGTCCACTGGAGAATCTGGCCACATGGGCAAGCTGCAAATGACATGTACATGGAGTGTGTCCCCTTGGTTCAGCCGAATCACTCACAAACAACCATGGTCAAGGACGGTCAAAGGAGTGGTCAAACCAAGAGTTTTGCGGTGGCACGGCTCTGTTTTTCCCACGTGAAGTTTTGCGTGGCAAGTTCCTCAATCTTCGGAGGTGTGCTAACACCTGTGGATCAATCCGTGAACCAAATCGAACAGCCACCACTCCATAGATTTATTTGTCACGGCTACCATACTGCTAGATCTCAGGACGTGGAGATTTACGTGTCTGTTTGGCAGCGTAGAATTTAGGAATCAGTTATAGCATCTTCAGTTATAAATAACGCGTTATCATACGCTTGATAGTTAGCTTTTCATATGTAATCTCGACTGTTTTTATAAGCCCAGTTGCCGTGCTTCGTCTTTATGTTTTGACTACACTTTAATATATGAGAAGACAACGTTCTTAAGTTCAATTTGTGACTGAGTATTGATTGGCCGAGGTTGCAGAGGGCCCCTGTACACCAAGGCTCTGTATCTACTGTATAGTTTCTCGCTTTCTTTCATTATGTCACTGCTTTTATAATCATTTGCTTGTATATATTACATTGTTTTGATATTCATGTTAACTGCTGTCCATATTTTCTTTTATGCTTTTTCATGATTGTTAACTGATCAATGTCTTTCTTTCAGGTTCTTGTAGGCAGCCCGAGAAATTTACATAGTTTTAATGACTAATGACATGAGATCATCTTGTCCTTTCTGCTGATTTCTTTTCTGAAGTTTTAATTTTAGCATTGTCATTTCTTTCAGTTATGTTTTGCTCATTTACTTTCATGTAATTTAGTTATCTTATTACTCCATTTGTTTATGGTTACCTTCCTATAGCCAAGCGACTCAAATAGTGAGGAATCAAAATTATTTGATGTAGTATGATTTAGTTTCCTTTTCTACAAGATTAGTGATTAGATTACTCATGTCATTTTCAGGAATTGAAATATGAATGTGTAGTTTAATCTTAGTTTCATTTTATGCAATTTCATTTCCTGCAACTTAGATATCAGATTACTCAATTTATTTATGATTACCTCCTATAGCCAGAGCGAGTCGAAAGGTGAGGGATCAGACTATGAGTTGAAGTAGTGTGATATAGTTTTCTTTGCTTACAGTGTTTGAATTGCTTTGAGTTCAGTTTTTGTTTTCTTTTTACATAGCAGTAAGGATATTGGGCTTCATTGTCACTAGTTCACTGTTTTGGTACATTTTAATTTTCTTTTGAGAATTGATTTCATCACAGCAAGTTTGAAACCTTTTTGAGAACTTCAAAGTTTGGAAAATCATTGTAGAAATCACCATTGCCATCCATACTTGACTTTCAATTCTGCCATCTCACATTAGGGAATCAACAGAAGATAAACCCAAAAACAAACCAAAATCTCAAAAACGACAAAGAACTAAGAAATCAGTTATCTTGCATATACTGTGCACTTCACTTCAGCAGTTTACGACTCTCGGATTGACATTTTAAATAGAAATTTAGGACACACTAAATTGACCAAACAGGGTCCTCAAATTCCTCCACCAGTGTCTCAAGAATCAGGAGGACCTTCTAGCAATGCTTAGGTGAAGACAGATGAGAAGGCCAAAGAGACTAAAGCTACTGAGGTGCCTGGGACCTACAAGACATACTAGAGGGGCACAAGAAGATTGTTTGCAGCTGATAGGAAAGTGTTTGCTCCACTTGGTGTGGAAGGGAATTTTCCTTCTTCATCCACTCATAGGCAAATGCTTTCTCCACAGGGTGTGGAAGGGGCTTTGCCTTCTTCATCAACACAGCAGGAACAAGTGCAACAGCTACACAAAGGGAAAGAAAAGATGCAGGTGGAAGATCTTGATGATGAGGAGGAAAGAGACTTTGATTTGACGGAGCATGATGAGCCAAAACAACATTATATTCATCATGGCATAGAAACAATTGACTTAGAGGCTCAGGATGAAGCAACAATAGAGAACATCATCATACAGGAGAAAGAGGCTCAAATCCAAGCATTGATGGACAATTTAGAGAGAGCCAAGTATGTCATCACATATTTGGAACAAGAGAACAAGTAGCTGAGTGATAAGTAGGTCCTCATGGAGTTGGAACTTCTCAAGATAAAAATACAAAGTGACAAGAGTAAGTCAGCAATGCAAGAGGAAGAGGCACTGGTCACTTTGACTCTAATTGAGAAGAAAAATGAGGGTGATAGAGAGATTTGGCTTGAAAGAGTCAATTTTCACATAGAAACTATGCTGCAAAAGGCCAATAGGGAAGACCGAATCATCAGGCACATGGCCTACCACTACAGGACCCGGAACAAAATTTCCATTATAAGGGTCAAACAGATGAAAGCAAGGCTAAGACGGGCTCTAAAAGGCAAAAAAGAGGAGGATATGCATAGGTTTCTTTCTGAAGCTTCCTTGGCTCATCGGGATACTTGATGATGGTGCTTCTCACCAATTTTGGTCAAGTTTGGAGGAGTTTTTATCGTTTGCAAATTTTGAAAATTTTAAACATAGAAAATTTGGCTCAACGCGCAGCGCCACTGGCGTTGCACTTTTCCTAGGGGCACCCAATGGACAATTGGCTTGCATTTTTGGATTCAAAGTGATGAGTACATGAACCCTATGCATTTGCTAATTTTTTGGGGCAGAAATGGTCCACCAAAAAGTCAAAAAACACCCAAAAAATGACCTCTATGCCATGTTTTGGACACACAGAAGAAGTCTTGGGAGAATCAAATTTTGAGGGGTCAAATGAGCTTGAAATGAAGAAATTCCAGGTGTTTTGGAAAGTAGACCAATGCGTTATCATGAGCTCAATTTGGATGCTGGGAAGGCCTCCAAAAGGGACCTGAAAGTGGCATTGCACGTTGGACCAGTGGCGCTGCGCGTAAGACAAATTTTGCACAGGATGGCCATTTTACTATGTTTTGACTATGTTCGTGGATTTTTTTCTCATGGAGGATGTTTTAATACTGTAAATGTTAACTTGGATTATAAATATGATGGATAATTAGTAGTAGAGGGTAGATTCATTAGATTAAAAGTCATTTTGAGCACAAATGAATCAGTTTCCTCACTTTTAGAGGCAAGTTGTTAGGATGCCTAGATTCTAGTTTCTTGTTTAGTGTTGGTTAGATTAGCTCCTCATCATAGGGATTCGACCCTAGAGGATGGGAGGAGGTTGAAACAATGAATATATCTTCTTCTTCTTTCTCATTGTAAAGGGTTGGACTCAGCTGGAGGCTTATGCTCTGATTGTACATCATTTTGTATCAGTTTAGCAGGAGATTAATCAGATATTGCAACTATTTCTTTGGGATCCATGTGGTATGGTGTTTAGTTCAGTTTCCTCTCTTTGTGATCATATGTTTAAATGTTTTGTGTACTTCATTAATCATTTCATTGCTTCTAAGTGAATGTTTTCAAGTTGATAGGCAGAATCCATAACATTAATGCTCTGCTTTGGGAAAATATTCACAGTTCATGTTTTCAACAGTTTAGGAAGGATCCATGATGGTCACATGCTCTTCCTAGCTTCTCACCGGTCTTAAATCACCTCACCTACCAAACCCTAGAGTGCTAAGCTTCATACCTACCTTGCCCCATCGAACACCCTGCAATTTTGACCTAGTTTCCTTGCCCAAACTGTCTGGCTCCTCCTGATCCAGCAAAACCCCTTCAAAATCAAATCAAACCTTGTGCTACTATACCTAGCCTAATATCATTTTCCTGATCCAGTCATTTTGACTGAGATCCCTATGGAGAGAGCCCTCTCCTGGCCTAGTAGGGCTAGCTACTTGGCTAAGCATGGTTTGTGGTTACCCTGGCATTGCCTTCCTTCAGCCTGAGGTTCAATCCAGGTGATAACACTTCCTAGATATAGGCAGACCTGTTATAAAATCTAATGTTATAGTGTCCCATTTCCACTTAGGAATAGGTAGTGGGTGTAGCAAACCAATAGTGTGTTGGTGCTCAGACTTGACCTACTAACACTCCAAGAATTTGTCTAAATATTTAGAAATGTCCTTCCTCATATCAGGTAAAATTTGTCCTTTTTCATTATAGAAAATATTTTTTGATGACCGAGATGGGAAACATATGGACTTCTGCGAAACTCATCCAACATAAATTGTTTAACAACTGTTTTATTTGGAACATATATTCTTCCCCTAAAAGTCAACAAATTATCATTGTTTATACCATATTCGGATTGATTTCCAGAATTTTGTGCTTGTTTGGCTTGCTGCCATAAAAAAGTGTACTCTGGATCCTTTAGAGAAACTTCTTTGATCAGTTCATAGAACTTAATTTCTATTTGACTATCGTAAATTTCATACACATAATGTAATCTCCTACTTAGTGCATTAGGCACACGATTTTATTTTCCTTTGAAATGCTTAATTTCAAAGTGAAATTATCTTAGAAATATGGTCCACCTGGCTTGGCATGTGTTTATATTAGGTTTCTTAAAGAAACTTGTCAAACTGCTATGATCAGTCATTGAATAGGAATATTTTCCCTAATAATTAATGTCGCCATACCTTCAAAGTGTGAACTACTGCAATAAGTTCTATGTCAAGCAAAATATATTTTCTCATGATATTTCAACTTACGCGATTCAAAAAGATATTACTCTGCCTTTTTGCATCAGAACTACTCCAACACCTTCTTGGCACACATCTGTGCAAACTGTGAATTCTTTCTTTGGATCTGCGACTTTTAGCACAGAATAAACATTTCAATTTTTCAAAGTTGTGCTGACACTCTTCTCTTGAATTGACGTCTCTTCCCATTTTATGAAAAGATATTATATGGTAAGCCATTCTAGAAAATCCTTCTATAAAATGGCAGTAATACCTGGCTAAACCCATGAAAGACCAAATGTCTGCAACATTTTTGGGGACATGCCATTCCATGATGGTTTTAATTTTCTCACGATCTATACCTATGCCTTTTGATGAAATGATGTGTCCCAAGTATTGGATTTGATCCTTATAAAAATCACATTTACTGTATTTATCATAAAGTTGGTTTTCTCATAAGGTTTCCAACACTATCCACTGCTGTTCCTTATGTTCCTCTAAACTCCTCGAGTAAATCGGAATATCATAAATAAATACCACAACGAATTTATCTAAGTAGGGATGGAAAATATCATTCATTAAAATCATAAATGTTGTTGGGGAATTAGTAAGCCCAAATGGAAAAACAAATTTTTTTTAACGAACATAGCGAGCTCTGAATGTTGTCTTAAAAATATCCTCTTCTTCTATCCTTATTTGTTGATAGCCTGGTTACAATTCAATTTTAGAAAATAAGGTAGCACCTTTAGCTCAACTGAATAAATCATCAATTCTTGGCAACAGATATTTATTTTTTATTGTTAACTTACTCAGAATTCGTATAGCCCACCTGCAAAGCATATATTTGATACCCTTTTGGATGAACTTACCCAATTGGTTAGTTGTGATAGGTCATAATTTAATGGCTCTTTTAATCCCCTGAATTTCTTGTCTAACACCTTCATCAGTGAGGAAACTAATGGTTTTGTCTTTACAGTTCACCAAAGGCCAATGTCATTCTAGCCAGTCAATCTGATTAACACATCATAGGATCCTAAGGGAAAACTATTTAAATTTACTTTAATTTTCTATCCCTCTACCTCAATAGGATAGTTCTCTACTTTCACATTTACTCTTGTTTTAGCCCCAGTAGCTAGTTTCACTAACCTAGGGTTCTTAAATTTAATAATTTGCAAATGACACAACTCAACTATTTTCAGATAGACATAATTGAAGCTTGCACCTGGGTCAATTAAAATAGAGACAAAATGGTTAGCTATTTTACCTTCAAATTCTATCATCGCAGGTTGGTATTAAGCTTGGTGATCCTCCAAAGCAACGTTAATTCTTGGTATAGTTATTTCTACCTACCCAACTATAGATGCTTCTTGGATGTTAGAAGTCAGCTCTATTATGGTATGATGAGGACAATTTTTATAATAATGGGGCTGTGCACAACCCCAACACTGCAAAGGGGTTTTTTTCAATTGAATAGGCTCTTGTTTGCTTGTCACCTCAACTTGTCTTGTTTCCCCTTGCGACCTAAATTTCTGTTGATTCTTCCTTAGAGGTCTATTTTGTTATTTTATATGTGCATTCTTAACTCCAACATCTTTCACATTCTTAATATTTGGAAAAAATTTCTGCAACTTCCATTCCCCTTTTTTCTTCATTTGTTGGTAGCAGATTCGATCTTTTTGAATAGTTTCATCCATCATCCTCGAATTATCAAATTCTAGTCTTTCCTTCATGAAAGCTGGTAAACTACTAACAAAATGTTGCACCTTAGATTTTTCTTCATGGATATAGGGAACATATCTCAATTAAGAATTAAACTTAGTTGTAAATTCATCCATGGATTGTTGTACTAATTTCAAATCATGGAACTCTTTTTCTTTTTCATTGTAGAATCATTTTATTAAATACTTGTTCTTAATATGTTTTTGAAAATTGTCCCAAGTTACTTCCTACTCGTCAACTTAGACAGTTTAGTTTCTTCCCACCATAGGGTGGCTTTGCCTTGCAACTGATAAATTTCCAATCTTGCCTTTAAATTTTCATCATATTCATAAATCTATAATTATTTATTCATGTTGATTAACCAGGCTTCAACAACTTCCTCCAATTCTCCATCAAATGTTGCAGGTTTTATTTTCTTTATTTCTCCTTGCAATTCAATTTTTTGTCTCTTGCTACCTTTTCCACTAGAAGCATTTTCATATCCTTCTTCATTATTAATTCAACCTCCCTCAATTTCTAGGTTATCCTTCCTCTATTGGTGTATATCAGGCTCGGTTTCATCACCAAGACTTAGATTCAACTCTCTTTGGTTTTGTTTATCAGAAAGACTCTTCAAGATCCTTTCTTGTTCTTGCCTCAACCTATCATTATCAACTCTTAAATTTTTCATCTCATCTCATAACTGCTGAATTTTCTCTAGCAAGATAATATTTGTATTGCGAGGCTCCTCTCCAAACTGAACCCACATCTCTGGATTAACTTCAACCATTGGCACAAGTCTAGACCCCACCAATGATCTCCAAGGTGGAGTGATTCCAGTTGCTCTCCTCATGCTTCTTCTACTCTATGCATCATTAACACTTTAGTTATTTCCTAATTTCCAAAATAGGCCATTGTGTTGAAACCATGACGCTCTCGTACCACTTGTAACATCCAACCAGACTTAACAACAATAACAAAAAATTTACTATTTGCACTACCATATCAAAATTTTGACTCCATAAACCATGTACGCATATGCAACGTTATATAGTTAAAAAACATGGTTCAATTTCTTCATTTTGTTTTTTAACAATTGGGTTTCATGGCCAACAAAACTCTGACACTATGGTTATACATTAACCTCATAGCTCAGAATATAACCTTCGTTAAAAGTCTTTCCCTATTGACGGCCTATAACTGGGACTATTGAATGTTTGTCATAAATGAATGTAAAAAGCCTCAACCAAAGAACATGATTTTCTATTTGAAATGTACATGTTTATTACTACACTCATTTTCTTTTAGGTCACATTTATTCAAACTTTTGGAGTGTTCGATAAGTGCACATGGCCTCTGTACAATAGGATGAGGTGGGCACCTATGAACCATTGATCTTTCAATTGTAGAATTAGATAGTCATTAGGGTTCAAGTAGGTTATGGGTGTAACCACCCTTCGTTGCTCCTATGCGTCGTTTCTTCCTTATGTTATTCTGGAATAGAGTAGTGTCTATAATCTGTAACAACCCTGGTGAAAATTTCATTTAAAAAAATATAAAAATACCACGGATGATGGTAAATGTATTCCAAGCTAAATGGTGGGTAAAACATCCTAATGGACATTGATTTCATTTATTATGGATAAGGAAATTGACAAAGGAAATGGCTAAGGCTTTGGAAAGGAAACACGTCATTTTGGCACATTTATTTATGGAAATAAAAGAAATTAGGAGAAAAGGAAGGTGAAAGGTAAGAGGTTGCATTTGAGGAGGAAAATAAAGGAAAATAATGGAAAATGAAGAAAATAGAGGCCTCATTAATAAAAAGGCTTATGAGGATTAGTGGGAAGGACTTGGTCAGTTCAGTTTTGAAGCTCTCTCTTTCTTCTCTCGCTCATACTCTCAGATACTTAGAGTTTTCTTGGAGCCCTGTAACAGCTTGGGTTAAGTTATTAGTCCTAGAGCCTTAGTTGGAAAAACACTCTAGAGCCCTTGGTGGGTTGAGTTACTAGTCCTGGAGCCTTGGTTGGAAAAATGCTCTAGAGGCCTATATAAGTTGTGGGTTGAGTTACTAGTCCTGGAGCCTTGGTTGGACAAATGCTCTAGAGCTTGGTAGAAGCTATGGGTTGAGTTACTAGTCCTGGATCCTTAGTTGGAACAAACACTCTAGAGCCCTGAAAGGCTTGGGTAGAAACCAATATGATGATGGTTTTGTGATGTCTGACCGTGAGGTGGAATCACATGAGTGTTAGAGGCTTTGCCTTGGAGTCATTTTTTGTCTTGGAAAGTCTCATAAAGTTCTAGGCATTGGTTTGGAGACTAGCCCTGAAAAAGTGGCTTAAATCTCACAGTCTCTGGCACAAAACTAACTGAAACAAACTGCAGTATCTCCCTTACAAGCATTGTGGGAGTGACTATAGGGTTCTAGTCGCATGCATGCCTTGTCATGGGAGATAATTTGGGTTTAGTTCATGGAAATTATAGGTTAACTTAGGGGTTGGGCACTTGGATTGGTGGATTAGCTGTTCGGGATCCCAAAGCACCTCGGGGAGGTCTGTAGGGTCTTATTTGTCAACTCCATTTTCTTAAGGTTACCTAGGAGGTTGAGTCTTATCATAGTGGCCTCTCGTCACATGTTTACCCTGGTTGGTCAGTTGCTTGGGTAGATGTGGGAGGAGGGTGTTATGGAGTGGTATCAGAGCGTGGTTGCGCACTCCTTTGTTTTTGTGTTGATCATGAATTCATGTCGATTTCATATGTGTTGCTTATGCTTATAGTCCATGTGCTTGTTTCATTTGCATGGTGTTGAGCATGGTTGTAGTGATTTCGTCATGTGAAGTTTGAAGGTTTTGTCGTGGATTACATTATCATGAGTGTACTATTGTATATGCATTTTTTATGCACGTCAGTGTTCACATATTCTCAAGTGCACATGATGTGGTTGTTGTTGTCATGCATGAGGTCATGGTTTGTGTAGTTGATATGGTCATGCATTGATGACTGGACTCTAGCGAGAATGATGTGTATATGGTTTTGTACTCATGTGTTATATGTCTATATGTAGTTGTTATGCATGTATAGTCTTAGTTATAGCTATGCATGAATAGTAGGTCAAAATTGCCTTGTGAAGTCATTATATGCAAATTTAGGTCATCATGGTTCTATTAGTTGTTATGATGCTAATGTGTTGGCTGATATAGAACAAGAGATGTAGATCATTAAAGTGAATTTGCAACATTGGACCTCAAGGCAAGAGAGGATCTTCATACAGGTATTATATGTTTGGCATGCATGTATGTTTGTTAAGGATTTTCATATCCATTAGGTTTATGTACATGTTTTTGATGTTATGGTTACATACATGATAGATAATAGTTGACTAGTATAGTCACATGCACGTGTCAGATAGTCATGAATGATAGTAACATGTGGTTGTATTCATTACTATTGTTGTTTTATGTTAGATAACTTGATGACTATGTTATATGTTGTTGATGTGTATGTTATAGGTTAACTTATCGTTGTTATATGATAGTTAGCTTTATGATTAGGGTTATTCCATTTACGATCTTGATGTTATATGTATCATACTAAGTTGGATTGGTATATGCAAATGGTTATGGTTATGACATTAAGGTATGAGTTCGCTTATGTCATATACTTGGTGCTTTATTGTTTGATTATGATGTCTATTTGGTGTTTCAGTGTTTGGTGTCTATTACGTCGTCTAGTTGATTTATTTAACATGGTATGTTTGCAAGTTGGTTGAATGTTTGATTAATTGCATAATATGAGTATGTGTTCAAATTATCTTTTTTCAAGATGATTGTACTAACACATATGTCTTCAGACAGTTGATATGTACTTGAATGTAGTTGACATTTGTAGCATTATGTCTAATGACTATGAGTTGAATATGGGTTATGACATGATTGTTTGTAAAAGTTGATTTCAAATTGATAGGTATGATTGTATTGATATTTGGAACGTGTGGTTGACATAGGTGAGAAGTTGCAGGAAACATGTTTGGTATTAGTGTGACAAGGTAATAATTGATGTGTTTACATAACTAATAGTTGGGTGATGTGGCAGTACATAGTAAGCCTTGATTGAAACAAGGTTAAAAAGGGTAAAAGAAAGGAATTGGACAAGAATTCCTTTAGCTATGTTTAGAAACCCTAATTCCAAACAAATGTGTGCCTTTCATACAAGAAGTCTTCTTAACCTTGATTTTTGTTTGACATTATGTGGATATGTGCTATCAACATGTACTTGACACATATATTAGCTAGTCTCTAGTTACAGGTGGATCCGTCAAAGGATTGGAGTCACTTGAGAGATGGCTTGGGTGTATTCAGTTGAAAGAAACTTGGTTGGAACAACAAGATAAGGTGACTGGTGTATTGTTATGTTTATTTATGTATTGATAGCTATGTGTTTATGGAAATATGATGTAGGAGATTGCATGGCAAAGAGACTGCCATGAAATCTTGAAGAAGGTTCAGGTTGATATTTCCTTTTGAAGCACTAGAAACCATGGGGATTGAGACATGGCGACTGTTGAGAGTCTTTTTCTTTTGGTATTTTGTGATTTTCTTGTGCTTTATTTGCAGTTTTGTTATGTATAGTTCATGATCATGCCACTTTCTTTGTGGTGTCGTATTGCTACTGGTTTTCATGGTTTTCTTCTTGTTTGTTTCTTGTCTTTCCTTTTATGTGCTGAGTCTTGGAAAATGGTTGGGAAAGAGGATAGTTAATGGAGCTCAGGGAGAGTTGTGTGTTACCCAACAAGTAATGTAATACATAGATGAAGCTCGAGTAAGTGCAACTGAAGGTAAGACTATGACAGTCAGTTGGACTGGTTGGGTCCATTGTGGTAAATGGACAGTGGCAGTACATACATGAGAAAGGTAACCAGAAAAGATAAAGTAAATGGATCTAAGGTGTCAGATGCCTTTTCTAAGTTGGAAATGGTGGTTCTCAATGTTTTGCATGCTGTGCACAAATAAGGAAGTTCTCTTAACCTAGACCTTATGTTATGATCATAATTATGCTGATGTTTATATATGTATATATGTGTATGTATGTCGTGTCTGATAGAGTCATCGTGGATCATTATTTTTCAATGCTAATACTTATATGCATATATATGTATGTATGTATCTATGTCACTGTCTAACAGGGTCATCAGGAGTCATTATTGTCGAAGAATGATTGATTATGCAAGCGAATGACATGAAGAGGTTCCTAGTTAATGAGGAATCAAGTGGGAAGTGTATTCTTGACAAATATTCGAGGTTAGTATCATGTGGTTATCAGTTGATATTATGTGATTATATTGTCTATGTTATGGACAGGTTATACCGAGGGATACATTAGCAAAATGAAAGTAGTGTGGTCTGCGACATGCTGGGATAAGCATGGATAAGACGCTGGAGGAAAAGTTGCTTGATAAAGACAATGTGGTCTTGGATGTGTAGTTTTATTGTTGTGCATATGTTATATATGTTGTACATGTTGCTTAAGTGTTGTTGTGTGCATGCAGTGTTGTGCATATATAGTGTGTACATGTTGTTTATGCAATGTTATGTATAGGATGGTACAAATAATGTTGTGTGAATATTTCATATGTAGTGTTGGGTATAGATGATGCTATGTACATGTTTTATATGTAGTGCTATGTATAGATGATGCTATGTACATGTTGGATATGTAGTGCTATGTACCTGTGGTGTTGCATGCATGTTGTACATGTGGTTCTACGTACATATGGTGATGTGTGCATGATTGTACACGTGGTGTTCTATGCATATAGTGTTGTGTACATGTTGTACAAGTAGCATTGCGTGTAGGTGGTGTTGTGTACATGTCGTGCATGTGGTGTTGTGTACATGTGGTGTTGTGTACATGTCGTGCATGTGGTACTGTGTACATGTGGTATTGTGTACACATTGTACAGGTGGTACAATGTACATGTGGCATTGTGTCCACGTGGTGTAGGTGGTGCCATGTACATGTGATGTTGAGCACACGTTGTGTAGGTGGTGCCTTGTACATGTGGTACTGTATACGTGTTGTACATATGGTACTGGTGTACATGTGGTATTGTGTGTGTTTCGTACATGTGTTGTGAACATGTAGTACTATGTATGTGTATTGTCTAGTTATGGTATCATGACATGCGTACTCATTGTGTTGTACTCTATGTAGTACATGTATTTTATTGTGTTGTACATGTTGATAAATGGCAACAAGAAATTCCAGTTTAATTTGTCCTTGAATTAAACTGAGAATTAAAATCAAATTCTGTTCTCATAGCGACTTGTAAATAGTTAATTAAGTTTAATTAACTTAATTATCTTAGGAATTTCGAGTTGGAAGTCTTTCTGAAGTCATGTATATGTTATCCCTAAGTTTTAGGGGTCCAGTATGAGTTTAAATTGAGTTGGAAATTAGATCACTTAGTTCATTGAGTTAAGTTCAGTTAAATTAGTTCCAAATTGTTTGTGGAACTAATAGAGAGTTAACAGTTAGTTGGTGCACTAGTGAATCCACAAGTGTCACTCTAGTTAATTGAGGATTCCCTCATTGGAAACTCATGCATGTCGATTCTAAGAAATACCCATTTGAGACTAGAGTGAAGGGAAAATGTACTATCAATTGTATTATTTACTGGAGTGTAAATATCATGCATGCATTAGAGATTGATCCTATGTTTGGATTACATAGTTTTGGAAGCATGAATTCCCTTTAAATATGATCTATTCATCCTAGGAATTACGCAAGAGATTAGGGGCTTGGAGAGATGCAGAATTGGCTAAGTGTTGGCCAAGAGCTTGCTTGTGAGCTGAGAGAGTTGAGCATACTTGTGCGGAATTGTTCTAGTGAGAACAAGCTTTGTATCTTCACTCATATTTTTGATATATGCAATACAGATAGTGGGGTTTTGAGCCATGGCTTTCCCCAGATACATCTTGCGTTATGTGCCATTGATTTATCTTCCATTGGCTTCCACTAGTTGAAAGTAGAAGTAGATTATTGTCCCGTGCTTTAGTACATTGCATGAGCTTGTGAACCTACAAGATTTTCTACAATACACTAGGTGTAGGTACAAGTATTGTGTGGCATTGTAAATCAAGTATAGATGCATAAGTTGTGTTTTATATGGGGTGTATGTGTATGCAATTTTGGTGTCACACGTTGTGTGTGGATGCATGTCTTGTGATGTACATTGTGTACGTATATGTGTTGTGTTGTGTTGTACACTGGGTGTAGGCATATGTATTCTATTGTATTGCACACTAGGTGTAGATGCATATATTGCATGGTGTTGTATGTCGTGTGTGGTGGTATGGGTGTGATGCAAATTATATGTATGCACACATGGTTGAGGAGAATGCACTAGGTGTTTATCGGGTGTGGCAACCAATCTGGAGTGTGTATGAAATAAGGACAAATGTGGAAGCTAAGGATTGATTAAAGGATAAGTATCAATATTTTATTTAGTTTTATTATGCATGTGATTTGTGATTCTAGTCTATGATGATTACATGCGATCTATGATTTTGGTTTATGATGGTTACGTGTGATTTATGATTTTGATCTATGATGGTTGTGTTTTGAGCTAACCTGATGTGATGTGTTATGCATGTTGATTTGGTCAAAGGTGATAGTTTGACTTGTTGTGATAGGAAGTGAACAAAATTGCAAATGTACCTTATTGACAAGCCCCAATAAGGTATGATTTGAATTTATTTGAATTTATTTTGAATCTAATAGAAATTATGTGCTTGTAACGGGAATGCATGAACATGCCCGGTTGAGTGGCCGAAATTGATTGCGAGAATTAGTAGCAGGAGTGAAAGAAATTGGAACATGAAACAGTATGCTAGTAGAGAAATTCATGAGTAGGGCCATTGTGGGAAATTGGCACGCAATAGTATCCATTGATTTCCATGAGCATTCTATGACCGGTATGATGGTTTTAAGGCAGGGATATTCCTTGGTTTTTGTATCTTCTTATGCGAGGAAGCCTTGCCAAGGGATGGAATGCCCGGGATGGGGGTGTCAGCAAAACTTGGAAGGTGAGTGACTGCATGGAAGGGGTAGACTAGATTTCCCAAGGGACTGTGTAGTAGAGAAGGGAAGGTAGGGGATGGATTTGTTTTGGGAGTGCTCCCTGGAACAATGAGTCGATAATTGTTCACTAAGAGGACAAGTGGCACGGGATTGTAGTGCTGGACATTGGATGCAGCTTTGACTTTGATAGTGGATTATGGACTTCTTAGGAAGGAGGTGGATCCTCGTATTACTTTGAGGGTGGAGGTGTGAGGCTTTGGATTCCCTTGTTGATTGATACAGGCATCATATCTTTTTATTTGTTGGTTGAGCAAATATGCATATGTGAATATGTGTGTGTATTATTGTAAATACTATATCGAGCTAGATTTATGAATCTCCATATATAGTATGGTTGTTTGCTGGTTGAAGAAAATGCATCTATGCATATGTGGTTAGTGTAAATACCATAATGAGCTATGTTATAAAGCTCCAATAAATGGTATGTTTGTCATGTTTCAGTAGTAGTCATTGTAAATACTGCAACGAGCTATGTTATAAATCTCCATGGGTAGTATGTTTTTTTTTTAGCAGTCTTATTGGTTATAGGTTTCATTGAACACCAAGGACAATGTTCCCCCAAGGGGAGGGTTCTATAACAACCTTGGTGAAAATTCCATGTAAAAATATACAAGTACCACAAATGATGGGACACATATTCCAAGCTGAATGGTGGGTAAAACATCATAATGGGTGTTGATTCGGTTTATTATGGCTAAGGAAATTGGCAAAGAAAATGGCTAAGGCTTTGGAAAGGAAAAAAGGAATTTTGGCACATTTACTTATGGAAATAAAGGAAATTAGGAGAAAAACAAGGTGAAAGGTCACAAGTTTCATGTGAGGAGGAAAATGAAGGAAAATAATGGAAAATGAAGAAAATAGAGGCCTCATTAATAAAAAGGATTCTGAGGATCAGTGGATAGGACTTGGGTCAATTTAGTTTTGAAGCTCTCTCTCTCTCTCTCTCTCTCTCTCTCTCTATCTCTATCTTAACTCTCTCTTCTCTCTCTCATACTCTTGGATACTTAGAGTTTTCTTGGAGCACTCTTGGAGGGTGTGGCATACTTGGATTCTTCGCGTAATAAGAAAAAGGAAGAGTAGGAAAGTGCAAGAGGGCATCAAGATCAACAACTACAACAATTTTTCTTGCAAGTACCGAGTTGCATGTATGTTTTCCTCACAATTTTTGGCATGCGTGGCACATGCATGTAGTTTATTGGTTATGATTTGTCATTGTTATGGAGGATTGCCTGGATTGACAATGGATTTTCCTAGTCTTGCCATTTCCTGGATAGCCATGGTGTTGTGGATTTATTTCTTTATTTTTTTGGTTGGTTCTCATGTTTCCTTTAGCTTGGGTTGAGTTATTAGTCCCTGGAGCCTTTACCAAACAAATTCTCTGGAGCCCTTGGTGGGTTGAGTTACTAGTCCTGGAGATTTGGTTGTACAAATGCTCTAGAGCCCTGTATAAGCCGTGGATTGAGTTATGAGTCCTGAAGCCTTTGGAGCCCGATATAAGCTGTGGTTTGAGTTACTAGTTCTGGAGCCTTGGTTGGAACAAACACTCCGTAGCCCTGGAAGGCTTGAGTAGAGACCAATCTGATGATGGTCTTGTGATGTTCAGTTGTGAGGTGGAATCACTATTTGATGGGTTGAGGTGGATGGCCTCTGGAAGCCTTGGATGGTTTTGGATTGATGTGTTCTATGAGATCCAACGTTCATGCTTGGAATATGGCATGGGGGTGAATGGTGAACAAAGCTTTCGCTTAGCCATTCTATGGTCAGGTGGAATGTGGAAGCCCCATCCCGGGTTTGGATTTTGTATCATTAATGAAATTTTATTTCTCTTTTTATTTCTATGAGTATTATTATGGATTATATGTGGTATATATGGTTGTGATTTCATTGATATTTATATCCATATTATGTTGGTTATGTATATGTTTTATGACAACAACTATGTATATCTCTCATCATATTTTTACTGTTAAATGAATGAACAATGTATCTATGACTTAATGGATGGAATGGTAGTTAAAGTGATAAGGAAACAATGATTCATGGTGAATCTCATATGAGTATGAGACCCTTATGCTCAGATATGTTATTTACACATGTAGGTTGCATATTTACTCATATTTACTAAGTGTTTGAAAAATGGTCTATCATGGTTAGAATTGGTTAGGTCAAGCCCTATATTAAGTTTTGTGTTAGAGGATTTTCCTTGGTGTCATTTATTGTCTTGTAAAGTCTCATCAAGTTCTAGGCATTGGTTTGGAGACTAGCCTTGAAAAAGTGGCTTAAATCTCACAGTCTCTCACACATAATTCACTGAAAAAGATTGCAGTCTCTCCCTTGCAGGAATTGTGGGAGTGACTATAGGATTGTAGTCACATGCATGCCTTTTCATGGGAGTGAATTTGGGTTTAGTTCATTGAAATTCTAGGGTAACTCAAGGGTTGGGCACCTTGAGTGGTGGATTAGCTCCTGAGGGTCTTGAAGCACCTGAGGGAGATTTGTAAGGTCTTGTTTTGTCGAGTCCATTTCCTTAAGGTTACATAGGAGGTTGAGCCTTATCATAGTGGCCTCTCATTGCATGTTTACCCTAGTTGGTCAGTTGCTTGGGTAGATCTGGGAGGAGGGTGTTACATAATCAACCCTAGTCTCTTCCTGAACCATGAACCTACAATACGAGGAACTGCAATGGATTCCCTCCCGGTTTAGTTGTTGCATGACATGAAATCTTTACATTTCTACTGGTTGTTAACTCTTCTTTGCGCTTTTATCCCTTACTTGGCATCCTTGATTTATTTTTTCTAATTTTAGGTTGCTTCCATATGAGGGTTTTCTATCTCTTGGCATACCCAGGTCATAAATGGGGCAAGATAATATCTTCCTGACATCATGCTCTAGACCAAAGGTTAACAATGAGGGTTTTTACTTTTTCAAGAGTTTTTGCAAAGGGGTTCCTCACGGAAAGGTAAGCAAGAGATAACATTTCACTTCTGGTTAGGTTTTTCTACATATATGCCTTGTGTGTGTGTGCCTATATATATATATATATATATATATATATATATATATATATATATATATATATATATATATATATATATATATAGATATATAAACTGTCATGGATATTCCACTGGATAGTTCGTCACAATAGATATGACAATATTATATTAGAAATTTGAAGTTCTACACTATTACAATTTTATTTAATTTCTATATCTATAGATTTTACTGTAATTAATGCATGAATGAGGATGGAAATTATGCAGAAAAGTATAGAATGAAAAAATAAGCTCTCACGCACACATAAGACAAAAAATATGGTATAAGAAACTCTTTCGAGAGAAATCCCAGCTGGAAGGTGAGGTCGCTTCGCTCTCCTTCTCTGTCCAAAAAATAT
This sequence comes from Pinus tabuliformis, assembly GCA_031772625.1. Classification (NCBI taxonomy): domain Eukaryota; kingdom Viridiplantae; phylum Streptophyta; class Pinopsida; order Pinales; family Pinaceae; genus Pinus; species Pinus tabuliformis. The sequence goes on along the minus strand of CM062806.1, from coordinate 707,857,409 downwards.
AGTTGCAGGTACAAAGAAGTAATGTCCGTGGACCGTGGGATGCTATCATGCATAGATCCTATTTGTATGCTCTAACTCCTATCTCTCCTGCCTATCTTTGCTCAACTATGGAATAAAATTCTCTCAAAAGAATGGAATGCCTCTTCCTCCTAGTGGCTTGGTTATAACACAACCCGATAGCCTAATAGTGGTTAATTTTAACTACATCAACTCTTAACTAGAGTTACAATATAGACTCTTATAGAGTCTTTTACATCACAAACACGTGGCTAGCCCCTTTTCCATGAATAATGGGGTTTGACGCGGCATCCTCACGAACTATAGGCGTGAAAATAGGAAGGTCATCTTTTGAGTGGCATAATGTTTGCATACAGATTACGATTGACACACTTCTTACATCGTTGGAAATATCTGTGTGTGCATAATGTCGTTTGATGCCTCAAAACACTCCCAGAAGGTTTCAAACCCCGTTTTCCCAAACTGGGTCCTACTAGTGAAATTTGGGGTTTTCCATTTGTTGCAAAGGGTTTGTCATCCTCTAGTTTTCCCTAAACTTACTTTTGCTTGTTATATAGGGTTATCAAGTTGTTGCCATAATAAGTTGGAACTTGTATGGTAGTCATAAGAATATAGATTGTTCTTTTTCTTTGCTTCGGCTACATACCTATGTCCTGCTATTGGTTGTTGTATTTTTTATAGCTTTTGGGACCTAAGGTCTTGGATTTAATACATAATATTTCTCACCTCATATTTTATTTATTGAATGTAATAATTTGTAACTATGTGTAATTTTGGGTCTCTCCTAGTGGTTCAAAATCAAACTCTTAAGATGGTTTAGGTGTACTTTAAACTTTATATTGTATAACTATGTTTTGATTTTCTCCTCAAGTTATCAAGGGTTTATGATGTACAATCATTTTGTTTTATGTTATTGGTTTATGACTCATGCATTGCATGTTATAGGCATTCAACAGGTTCTTTATAAATTATTATATTATTATCTTTTGTTTAGTGTAGTTGTTGAGATATAAAAAGTTCATGTGCAGTTCTCATGTTGGAAATCCATGCATATTGAAGTTTAATTATTCGGGCCCAGGATTGTCGGTTGACTACTGGAAACGACTAGGTCTTTAGGCTAACCGAGGCCTCACACTTACTTAGTTTCTTCCCAATTACATTGCAATTGACATTCATTTTTTACAGTATGGAACTTTTCTTAACAGAGAGTTTTATCCAGGAAACCTGGACCTCTTAAATCAATTCCTAAAATGTAACCTATGTCATCATACACTAGGGTTGCTCGATTAATACGTCAAGAGCTTATAGAGAAATCTTATGTTATTTGTATACTTAGGAACTTCTTTTCGAATTAATAAGCCAACAATTGTTAGTCAATTTTTCCTTTAGTATCTTTTTTATGTTTCCTTTATGATCCCATTGAATTCAAAAATTCATAATGGCGCCCCAGTTTCTAAATCCAATTTGTCTCACCCACGGATTCTAACAACACTCATTTTATTATATCTACTAATGGGGTTTCAGTTTAATACAATTGATCCTACAACATTGTATAGGTTCCTTACCACTCCATGAAAACTCTATTTTAATGTTTTACACAACTGGGCATACAAAGACTAAAACCCTCCTCAAAAACTACAATACCCATATCATTCATTTCACCTCTTTTGAAGAAGAAAAGAAATGAGAGAGTCTTTCTTTCCTTGATATTTCTCTTCGCCCTCATTCTGTAACAAAATTTGAACTATCTTCTCAATTCAAATTTTATGCTACCATTGACTAGATATTTAATTTTCCAAACATGTTCTTTTTGTTTTTAAACCTAACTCAAACCACACTTCCAACAGTTCTCATTTGTTCACACCACATAGGAACAATGACCAACATACATAACCATAACCTTTTAATAGACAACAAAAAAGAAAAAGAAAAGAATAATATAACATGTTACTTATATGTGATGAAAGTTATCTATGAACTCACAGATGAGACCACACCAGCCAACTAGAGAGATTGGAAATTACATCTAATTCTCCCCCAGTGCTTCTCAGTTCTAGAGCAACCAATTGATAGTGACCTCTCAAGGTCAGTTCACAGGCATCGAGACCACATAGTCCAACCCATAACTTACAAGTTTAAGTCTATTTTGGATTTTTTCATTGGCACTTAGTCCAACTCAAGAACACTCCATTGGCACCACCTAGCCACACCTTCCTGAGATCCTGTTTAGGTTTACAAAATTCCTTCTTCTCTCTCTCAATGTGTCTTCCAGTTTTCCTTGTTCTGCCAACCCCCTTGATTTCCCACTGAGATGTTTATATCTCTAGGGAATGAGAGAAGATAACAATCTATAATTGTATGGAAGTTGAAAATTTGTTTTAGATTCTTGCTATGAATTCCAAGACTTCTCACAACAAAAATAGTTAATAAAATTATAAAGTATTAAAGTTTCATTATGCTTTTGATTAATCCCACAAGTTATTAGGTTTATAGTAAAAGTAAATAACAATAAGTATACAATACCAAGGGGTGTTAAAACTATCAATAACACCAAGGAAATCAAAATTCTCTTTTGAATACTAAGGAACCAATATTATGAATAGTATTCTCTCATGAACACTATGAATACTAAGGAGCCAATTCCCTCATGGAGTGAAAGTAGTTGTCTACTCTTGAGATTCCCTATCATTTCATAACACACTTCAAAATTACACACACACACACACACACACACACATATATATATATAATGCATTTCATCCTCAAGATGAAGATGAAAAACATATCTATCATTAGTTATAATTAGCAAAAATGCATCGTGCTCTAGAAATACATGTTAGAAAATAAGATATATATATATATATATATATATATATATATATATATATATATATATATATATATATTCTTCCTAATTTACCTCTCGTTAATCTAATTTAATCTCCTAATTATTATAATATAGTATTTTAATTCAATGGTAATATGATATAATAATAATTTTACTTAATATTTTAATTATTTATTAATATAATATTATTTTAGTCTTATTCTTATTCTTCCTTCTTTCTTATATATATGGGGTGATATTTTGATAATCCTCTATCTTAACATTCATTTTAAATTATATATATATATATATATATATATATATATATATATATATATATATATATAATCTTATTTTTTAACGTTTATTTCTGGAGCATTATGCATGCTATTTTTATTTAATGATAGATTTGTTTTTTCATCTTTGTCCTTAGAATGAACCACATTAAATAATTTGAATATGACCGACAACTAATAATGTGATTTATCCTAAAAACATTATCAATAACAATATAAACTACAAAAATCACATTGATAATTAAATTTAAATTAATTTAGTTATAATTTATAATATTTAATTTTATTAGTTTTATTTAAAACATTTTTAATATTATTTTTTAATCAAAATATAAATTTATATTCTAAATTGTACTCTTAATTTTAAATATGTTATTTATGCTTAATTAAAAATAAATATAGAGGGGAAGTAAAATTTTCCAAATATAGATTTTGCATATCAAAATAATTTCAATAATTTCCTATAAAATCTTTTGATGAAATCAAATTTATTTATAAAAAAAAAAAAAAAAATTTATTTATAAGGAAATAAAATAGTATTATAAATTTGTTACAATTTCAAATTATATATACATAATTAGAAATTAATTTAATTTAATTTTATTATTTTCTAATATTTAGCTAAGTTGAAAGTTATTATATATGTGTTAATATTTTAATATACATAAAATAAAATAAAATAAAATTAAATTGAATTAGTATTACCAAGTTTTCTATTAATATAAATTTAATTTTATATGGGTACTATGGATAATGGTTATAAAACTAAATTCTCAATACTCATAATAATAGCTAAAACCATACATCATCTAAAATACCAAAAAAAATTTATAAATTATAAAATGTGAAAGACCAGAGGCAACACAGATGCCATCGACAATTACAACCATATATCATCCCAAAAAAAGCTATAACCATTAGATGACTTTAAGAGACTAGACGCAACACAGATGGGATAAAGACTTTGCATCAAAAACAGAACAAGACCATGACATTTTAATCAATATTATTACAAAATTATAACTAAGTTAATTATAATTTAGGTAAGATTTTGTAGTAAGAGTGATTATTATTTTGTAATTATATTTTTTAGTTTGAAGATTATAATATATTAAAATTTATTGAGATTACTTTAATAATAATAATAATTTATTATTATTTAGTTGTAAATTGGTACTATTATTTAGTTGTAAATTGGTACATGAGATTTTTTTTTATAAAATAAAAGATTTATTTTCAAATAATATTTTGGAAAAAAAAATGTAAATATTTAATTTTTTTAAATTTAAATTTATAATTTTATTAAATAAAATCATAATCATAAAACTTAATGTGAAAAAATAAATTTTATATAAAAAAAATTTATTCAACAAATTTAAAAAACACAAATCTGAAACAAATATAAAACTTAAACTTATTTTATAAAAATATATGAATTATATTAGGAAAAAGAATGTGAAAAAAATAAAATAAAATATATAGATATAAAACAAATATGAAATATAATTTAAACCAATTGAATAGGAAAATAAAAGAAATATATAATGTAAAGTAATATGTAAAAGTTTGTAAAATAATATGAGTTGTACAACTTGAAATAGAAACATATTTTAGGAAGATATATGAAATATATAATCTAAACTAATGTGTAAGCATTCTAATGAAATACTAATAAAAGATATATAAGGTACAAAATGCAAAAAGTTTGTAAAATAATATGAATTGTAAAACTTGAAATATAAATTTATTTTAAAATATATAAAATACATAATCTATATTAATATGTAAGAATTCTAATGAAATAAGAAAAGAATCTAATTTAAAAAAACATATAAAATACATAATCCAAACTAATGTGTAAAGTATTATCCAAAAAATTTATAGAAAAGAATCTAATTTAACAAACATATAAATACATAATCCAAACTAATGTGTAAAGTATTATCCAAAAAATTTATACAAATTATAAAACATGAAATACAAATATATTTTAAAAAGATATATAAAATACATAATCTAAATTAATGTGTAAAAAATTATAAAATAATATCACAATTTTATTTTAAAAAATGTTACAATTCTCCATACTAATCAGTCAACTATAAATTAGCGAAAATCTCAATTACCACCATTAATTAAAAAACATAATCATGTGCAACTTCAAAAAAATCCAAAGACAGCGATCGAATATGAGGATATGAATGGATATATAATTTTGTCGTTTTATTTTAGAGAGACGTGTCTCCCACTTCGACAAAAGCCAAATCTGGACTGATTGGTACGTGGACCTTGAACGTCCAAATATTCTCCATCAAATGCCTAATGATTTTTGTTTTTAATATATATTTTCCCATATCTACGCACGTACTAAGGTCCAGCTAAGTACCAAAATAGAAAAGAGTTTTCCCCACATTGTTGCCTAGCCAGGGAACCTATGGGGCAGGCAGTGCTAGAGGTGGACTGAGCAGGAACTTTATATGGCGGGAAGTTTTAGAAGTCAATTGTTTGATTCTTCTCCTGTGCGTTATTTTTAAATATTTTGAAAATAAAATAACAGCAATGTAATACAAGGCACTGTGTACAAGCTGGTTATTCCTGAAGAATCTAATGTTTCATATTCTGCAAGCGTTGCACAGTTTTCTCGCCGAACGTTTATCAAGTACGCTGTGATAATTGACCATCAAAAAAAATAATTGTGGGTCATGGCATGATCCATCGCAGAATCCAAGGCACAAGTACATTGTGGAATTTGATATATAATCATGACAGAACATGAAAAAAGCTGAGTGGTCAGATTTGATAATTGTGTGAATACCTGTGAAGGAATTGTGAAATATATTAAGGGTTTCTGATACACACAAAATGCTATGTAGGGTGCCTGTGTTTCTTCTGATGGTCATAATTTCTCTGGGAGGCCATTGCTAATAACTGAGATTTGTGGATCAGATTGAGGCTTTGGCTGCAACCACTAGTATTGAAGAAAAACATGGGGAGCAGACGTTTCTGCCGTGGCTTGAATGCTGCATCTCCTACCACAGTAAAATCCATGAGTGCAGGGGCTAATTTACATTGCAGTAACATGATTGAGGAGATTAATCCTTATATAGGTGAAGATTGTTCCACCATGGTCAGAAAAGTCATGGTGGTGGTAGACTCCACAAGAGAGGCCAAGAGAGCTCTGCTTTGGGTTCTTTCTCATGCTCTACTTAAGCATGACAGGCTTATACTTTTACATGTAGCCCCACTGCCTCCAGGTTCTCCAAAGAAAGGTAGGCCTAGGGTTTTATACATGAAGATTCTATACAGTTTTTAAAGACCTATTTATATTATTTACTTTGCTTCATAAATGGATTGTTCTGTATTTTTTCTGGTTTCAAATCCTGTGAACTTATCTTTATCATCATCTAAATGTGTCTGCACATCTGAGTTGTTGCTGGATTTCGTTAAGCATGCGGGTGGATATCTTGAGTTTCAACATTGCCTGTCTGAGCCTTCCATCTTCCAGATGTATATCTAACCTGAATTGAAAAGGGTTTCTTGTAATGTCTGCAACATCTTAAAATTGTATGTTAAACATAATAGATTTGTATTAAGGTTCTTTAGATAACCCACAGTCATGTTTCATGTTTTATCCTTATCCCCACCCTACTGGGACCTCAAAGCACTGGTAATTTGAGCAAATCAGGTTTACCAGAACAACTTTGGAGTTTTGGTGTTTGGAATCTATTTGCAGTAGTCTCACTCGTGTTCAAATCTCTGGAGGCGTCACCCATACATACGCCGGTAGTGTAAGAGGATACAAGCAATATGAGAGCAAGTCCCATCACTAACTCCTGCCTCTGGGGTTTTGGTGTTTGGAATTGATTTGCAATTATCTCACCGTGTTCTAACAGGAAAATGAACCAGCTAACAACTTCTATGTGGAATTATGAATTCAAGGCACTGAATAAAATAATTTTATTGAAAGCCATCAAACACCATTGAGCTAAATAGAAAGTATAGCTTCTGGTTTGAACTTCTATGTGGAATTATGAATTCAAGGCACTGAATAAAATAATTTTATTGAAAGCCATCAAACACCATTGAGCTAAATAGAAAGTATAGCTTCTGGTTTCATTTATACTTCAGTCTTGGTATGTCTAAACGATTACATTGGTGCAAATTTTTTGGAGTGCAGGGATTGAATCTCCTTTTTCCAGCAAACGTCATCTCAACCCCAAAGATTCTAATTTTCTGAACTCTTTGAAATCCCTTTGCATACAGCGAAGACCAGAGGTAAATTCATGCTGTGAAACCGTGCTTATCATCATTTGTTTTCCCCAGTTAGATGAATATCACAATATTTGTGTTACTTCCAAAGTTTTGTTGAGAGCTGAATTCTGCAAACAGGTGGAGGTCGAAGTGATGATTGTAGAAGGATTTAAGGACAAAGGTCCAACAATACTTCAGCAAGCCAAGAAGCATTCGGTTTCTCTTCTGGTTTTAGGGCAGCCCAAACCACCCTTACTGTGCAAGTAATGAAACAGAAATTCATGTTGCTAAATGCAGAAAATTCTGTACCATTAATTATATTTGCAGTAAGGCAATATAGTATGATTAATACAATATATGATTGACTGATCATGTAATTGCTGATATATTTGAGATTATGTGCAGACTACGAGCTATATGGTCAGAAAAAAGGTGGACTATTAGGTCACAGGATTCGTCAGCAGCAGCAGCAATGGTGGAATACTGTATTCAAAATTCAGAGTGCCTTAGTGTTGCAGTGAGAACGAAAAGCCGAAGAATGGGAGGTTATCTGATCAGTACCAAGAGACAGAAGAATTTCTGGCTTCTGGCTTAGGTTTTCTTCAAACAGACTCAATGATCTCCACCATAATAAGGGCTATTGTAACTATAGAATTTAGGGGGCTTTACCATGCCATTGTAGAGGTTAATTAGGTGGTCCATGGAACATAGGAAATCTTGTATCATGTCCTTGAAGCATGGTCTTTTGTACATCAAGTCCATTGTTCTTTGTTCACAATCTTAAAAAGTTTAATTGTGACTTTAACTTAATTTTCCATTGCTCTGTTTCATAATCTTAAAAAACTTAATTGTCAATTCAAGTGAATGCTCTTATGGTTAAGGATGTTCAAATACTTATATTTTAGGAGCATTTTGCACACATACAAGTGTTAATTATTCACATAAAAATAGAAAATGATGTTAAATAATTTGATAAATAAAATTATTGTTATTTATTTATTTTTTATTAAAAAATACGTATTTCCAAAATTTTGTAAATTTATATATCTATATATATATAAATTTATAACAATAAAAAATTAAATAATATATAAATAAAAGATTTAAAAACATGGTTTAATAATAAATTGCTTTATAACAATAGAGATGAAGGGGTTAAATGTCTAAGATACCTAGGTATCTGGAAGGAGTGGAAGTCTGCCTCTTTACAAACCACCAACTAGTCATTCTAAGTAATATGTTTTTTCTTAAATACAAATGATGAATTAACTTACATTTATGAAGAGCAACAAAAAATAATTGTCTTTATTATTAATTTGAGAACTAAATTTTATTTTAAAAACCAATAAAAATAAAAATATTAAATATTAATACTAATTTTTTTATAAAATATCTATTAATTTATTAAAATAGAAATTCTACTTATACCAAATTTATAATAAAATATTTGGAAAACTAAACCTAAATAAGACTCTTATAATAAAATATTTGAAAAACTAAATTTAAATAGGACTCTTATAATAAAATATTTGAGAAACTAAACCTAAATAAGACTCTTCTACCCTACCTTGGGAAGACACCTATAGAGACTCAACTTTCCTCCATAAATGAGCTATAAGTCAACCGGGCCTGCAGAATGTCGACAAAGTTGATGCCGACAACCCTTACTCATCTGCATGTGAAGCGCAATAAATTATATTTAAAGAGGATGTCTCTATATTTCAATGTTATGGGAATTTTTTATCATATTGCAAGGCATGTTAATTTGGAAACATGAAATGAGCTGTATAGCGTTGTGAAAGAAAAAGGTTGCAATGGATTTTTGGAATTGACATACGTGCATGGATTGATGGTAAGGCATTGAATGATAAAGTAAAGTGGAGTCAATGCAGAATTTAATTTTAAGAAAAATTTTAAGGTTTTATATTTAACATAAAAGTAGAAGTTTTGGTTAGTTTTTTTAAATTTAAAAATGTTGAACATAAATATTAATAATAGTTTTGTATAAATATTTTAAATTTTAAATATTTGATATAGTTTTTATTAATATTTGTTGATATTTATAGAGTATTTTATACTATAAAATTTGGAAAAATCATTTTAGGAAAACTAAATGGAAATAAGATAAAAAAAAATTTAAATATGAAAAATTGAAAGTAATGCCTTCAAATATTCTCTACCTACATTCCTATATGTTTTAGGTGGCAATTTAATTCAAATGTGAATAGGTCATTAGGTTGATAATGAAAATTGAAAACACTAAAAGAATCCAAAATATACAAATCCCTAAAAGAACTATGCCTATGCTCATTAACAATGAAAAAATGAATTGCACCTGTCCTATAAAAGGTTTGATCACCACAAGAACCATGAGTGATTGTATGCCTCCTAACCATCCTAAACTATGCACTAGTTTGGAGGGATTTTGGAAACTTCACTGTCAAGTTTCATGATTAGTGTAACCCATTTTTTAATCGTTGAAACACTCATTTTCCTTCTTTCCCTCCTCAACATCCACATATAGCAAGCTCTCCATCCACTTCTTCTATTTCTTGTTTACTCATCTACTACTACTTTGGATAAAGCATGCAATGAAATTATGTTTGATGCACCATAAAGTCAATTAAAATTGTTAAATTCAATGCTACACAAACTAACTCCACTTCATGCATAGCTCAAAGTCATATTACTATTTCTTTTATGTCTCCCCTTATTTGTCTTGCTACAAGAAGACCATTCTCAAGAAAGAATTGAATAGGAAGTATGTTAATAATTTTCACAAAAGGGAATGGTTTTATTGTATCCCTATTTTATTACTTTGTGATGATGGGATTAGTAGTAATGTGTGCATATATTTACATAAGTTCATAACCTACTTATAGGTTAGAGATAATTGAATACTTGTTAACTTGCTTTTGTTTCCTTTGACTTGCCTATTTCTAGATTTGATTTGGAAATCTATAATTTGATCATTTAACCTGAAGAATTGGGCTTAGGTGGGCTTGAAAGAAACCACCCCAAAACTACCACATAGCTTGATTCAAATGGACAATAATTTTCCACTCTTAAGTAAAAAGAATGGCATTGGAAGAGGGAATGTTGGTTAGGAATCCATTCTTTATTTTGGGTTTGTTCTAACTATGAAACTTTTGTTTGCTAGAATGAGCCAGTATTAAAGATGGGTGCTTGATTGGGTAATTATTATATTTCAATTGAAGTTGTGTTCTTTCAATGGCCAATTATGGAAAGTGAGATGCATGCTTACATAGAGTTTCACTAGATCATTTTAAGAAAGGTGAGAGGCTAATTTCAATAGGCAGTAATATTCAAGGGTTGGTCTCGAAATCATAATACAATAGCAATCAATGGGAAATCTTGATCTCTACCTATCAAGGTGTTTCAATCTTCCATGTGACAAAGGAAGCTATAGACCAACGATGACTAGTGATATGTTCTATCAACTCTAATAGATTTTGCAATGATACTCAAACTTCAAACACTTTCATCTTAGCACCCAAATTTGATTTTCAAGTATCATCACACCTTTGGTTTTTGGGTTTTTGTCTACTATACTTAATAATGGAATGGATTGTGCATGGGCCAATTAAATATGGAACAATGATGGTTGGGGAAGTAGATAGTAAGAAGATATCCTCCCCCTTCAATCAATATATATGCCCTGACTCTAATCCATCCTATCCATCACCATGTGCATACATTATTACCCTCAATGAATCAATTCCACTTTTGTTGTCCTACCCCATATTTCAAGGATCCCCATCAACCCACCTTCTACTTTCTTACCTTGTTCCCCTACCTCTTTCTTTCTATTCTTTCCACATTTCTTGATCCCTGTTAGAAATGGATAGCCCAACTGCATCTAAGGATCTTATGGGTAAGAGGTGTACAAGGGAAATATTTTCTAACATTATTTTCACTTTCCTTCTCTAGCGTGAAACGGTTTTGAATGGAGAGAAAGAGCCATGGAAACATAATAGATATTGAAGGAAAAAGAAGGGTGCCTTAATTGATTATGATATCACATCCAATAGTTGTGCAATCATATTAAGTAGCTAATATGAACTATATAGTGTCCACCATATCTATATTATATCTCATTTACGTAAACCATCTTTAGTAGCTCTAGATAAATTATATTACTCGCCATTATTTTATAAGGGTGAATGCATTAAGATGGGTTACACTTTTGGGCCAAATGTGGTGATGAAATTTCAATTTTTTCCTGTTTTATTGAAATGAAGCCCTCAAAATTCATATAAGCACCGTGAGTTTTGATTATGAAGAAAAAGAAAAATTGTGGAGAATTATGTTGTTGGCATAATGATATTTTTTGCAAAAATATTTAGTGCCATATAATATGTCAATTTTCCATTAAATGAAATGTTTGTCCTTGCAATTTTTCACACATATTGAGAGGTATGTGTGTGTTCATGTAGCATAACTTAGACGAAAATGTGTAATTTAATATCTATATATATATATATATATATATATATATATATATATATATATATATATATATATATATATATATATATATATATATATATATATATATATATGAGCATGATCTACACGGAGAGAGCTAAGTTTTTCATATTAAAAATTTATTTTTTATGCTAAATCATATTTTTTATTATTTTTCGAAGTTGGTGAAGTAATATTTCAATTGCATTTTGGAGACACATGTGTTCACTTAAGGGTTTTTTCAACTATTTAAATAAGTTGAGAAACCAAGAGTACTCTTTTGAAGGGGACCCTAAATGAAGATAGTGGTAGTTTTGAAATTTTTTCATTGTGTATATTTTATGATATTGATTTTTTATTCAACCTCTTTAAATTGTTCAAAAAATTTCATTCATTATGTTTAAAAGAATTTAAGTGAAAAATATCATATGAATTCAAAAATGTCAAAATCATATGTTACTGGATAGAGGATTCCTTCATGAATCCAGCATGATCAACCTCGCCACCTAAGGAAAAAGTTTTCCCCAAGTCTGCTAGGGTAAAAAATGGTGTTGCAAGACATTTTGCAGAAAGGGTGCTAAAATTGTGGATTTTAGGACTTCATAGGCTCGATCTTATGCTTAAAGTGCTCTATCGAGTGATTAAAATTAAAATTCAAATAGCTTGATTGAGGGTTTCATAAACCCTCGATCGAGCCATATACATGTTTAATAAGGGCTCGATTGAGCTACATAGCTCAATTGAGCTATTATGCTTGATCATGCCTTTATAAAAAAAATTGAATGACCTAAAATTTAAGTTTTTACCACATTTTAAAATTCCAAATTTTGTTATAATTTTTGTTATCATGTCATGTAGAAACCTTATTAAATATAATATTAATATTAAGTTTATTAATTTTGGATTAATATAATAGTATTAACTTTAATATAACATAAAATTTGTTATATTATAATGTATACTAGCACAACCACATTAATAAATATGGTTGATATACACCATAGGTGTCAACAAAAGAGTCATTAACACAAAAAGAGTCATACAAGCTAACTCAATATGTTAATTTTACTTAACCTAATTTTTTTTATAAATCTAACATAATAAAATATATAATTTTTTAAAATTATTGAAGTAATCATAACCTAAATCTACCTTTAAATAAATAAAACTTAAATATTTAATATTGGAAGACATGAAGCGCACTATGTAACTTTGATGGAGGTGGTTGGAACATTAATATTTTGGAAAATTTTAGATCATATTTCCATGAAAAATTATCATTTTCCCTCCAAGTGAATGTACAACACACATTTGAAATAATCTTGCATTTTAAATATGAATTATAGAAAAAAATTAAATTTTTGTATGACATCGAAAAAAAAATATACATAATATTTTAATTGTCATAGTATTTTTTTTTTGAAATATAGAGGAGAGACAGTGGGAGAGAAGGGTAAGAGAGAGAGAGCGAGACACAAATATGGAGAGAAGGAAAGGAGGAGAGAGTCTATGAGAAAGAGAGGGAGCTTGAGAGATGGAATTGGAGGAAAAGATAGGGAAGGAAGAAGTTCAAGACACATAGAGAGAGAAAGGGAGTGATGAAGGAGATAGGGAGAGAGTGTGCGTATGTTTGGGGGTGATATATAAATACAATGAAGGAGAGATGGAGAGAAGGGGGGAGAGAATGAGAGAGGGAGGGATATAGTCAATAGAGGTTTAGGACAAAGCTAGAGAGAGAGATATATTAAGAGAGAGAGTGAGTGAGTGAGCGATGAGGGGGAGAGAAAAAGGGAGGTGGGAGAGAAAGGAATAAAGAGAGAGGACTTGAGAGGGAGGGAGAGAGAAAGAGAGAGACAGAGTTGGAAGGGGGGAGAGAGGGAGGTAAGAAGGAATACATATAGAGAGAGAAAGGTGGAGAGAGAGAGAGGGAGTGGTAAGGGGGATGGAGAGAGAGAGAGAGAGAGTGAAAAGGGAGATGGAGAGAGAGGAAGAGAGGAGAGTAGGAGGGAAGAGAGATAGAAGGGGAGACATAGGGAGAGAAGGGAAGAGGGAGGGAGAGGGAGAGGGAGGGATATATAGATATATATGGAGAAACAATGTGTATGTTTGCGAGGTGATATAGAGAGATGAAAAAAGAGAGATAGAGGGAGATAGAGATATAGATGGAAGGGGGGGAGAGGGAAGAAGAGCGAGATAGATAGATATGAATAGAGAGAGTGTGTGTGTCTGGGGGGGTGAGATAGAGAGACAAAGAAGGAGAGATGGAGGGAGATATAGATATAGATGGAGGGGGGAGAGAAAGGGAAGAAAATCGCTTGCATTAGATGCATTTATTTCAATGTACAAATGTTGATTTCTAATCCTATTTGATTTTTTTCATTATATGCCATTGTAATTTGTGTAGATGTTGATTTCTAGTTCTACTTCATTGCTTGCATTAGATGCATTAATTTCATTAAAGACATTAATTTCTATAGTGTTTAATTGAGCTTGCATTAGATGCGTTAATTTGAGTGTAGATGTTGATTCCTAATCTTATTTGATTGCTAGCACTAGATGCATTGATTTCAGTGTAGATGTTGATTTCTAATCCTATTTGATTGCTTGCATCATTACATGCATTGATTTCAGTGTAGATGTTGATTTCTAATACTATTTGATTGTTTGCATTATATACATTGATTTTAGTGTAGATGTTGATTTTTCATCCTATTTGATTTCTTGCATTGATTTAAGTGAAGATTTTGATTTCTTATTTGATGTAACTAGATATATGGTGTACATTAATTTCAAGGAAGTTAGTTTAACATTGTGCATTGATTTTAGTGTAAGCATAAAAGAAAATATTGACGACGTGCATTATGACTAAGATTTTGTAGATAACCTCAAACTGAATAAAATCGAATAAAACTTGTATTTGTAACTTTTACATCTCCGCATCTTTTAAAATTGAATATATAACTTATTTCAAAAAATTGAATAAAACTTATTTCCATGATAAGGAATTGATTGAAATACTTGGATAACTACTTGTAATTTAGGAATTTTTTATTTTTTATTTTTTATTTTTTATTTTTTTTTTTTTTATTTTTTATTTATTTATTTTTTTTTTTTTTCTGAATAATACTAATTCTATTAACAAAGTAAGGAGGTACAAATATAACGTGACCGAAGTCAAAACTCTGCACTAACGAGAGGCAGAACTGTCAAAAAAAGCAGATGAGGATACTGTCTGTTGGTAGTACCCACACAGGGGCCCAGACTGAGATTCACATGATAATACAAAATTAACAAAAAAGCCAGAAGACACCAGAAAACCACTAAACTGTTTGCCTTACAGACTTGCCCAGAGGTGAAAGTCGCATTGCAAAAAGAAGAGTCTTGGGAGAACGAACTAGTCATCAGGAGGCTCTTCCTCGATACGACACCACCCATAATCTGGCAATTCCCCTGCTTGAGCCGCATTCAGAGCAGAGGGACCAGGATCAACCATCACCACATCCTGCACACTACGAACCTGTACATTTAAATCCTGCCGAGGCACATTTCCAATAGCGAGCTGGAGAGATGAAGATGGAGCAGTGATTGCCTCCGAGCCCCCCGGATGGGTACCAGAGTCTTCTGTTTGGTTGTCTTCATGGAAAACCACTGAGAAATGAGCAGTTATCCTGGGCCAGTTCAGCGTGCTATTAAAGGTAAAGATAGCAGAGCCAGAAGTAGAAGGAGACCCATGGCGGTATTTGGTTGAGTGGAACCTCCCTCTCCCACTACGGGTGCTGGGGTAGTGGCCTACAAGCAACTCACTGGAAAGGGAAGGCAAGTCAGATGACGAGCTGGTAGGCACGCGCCTCGCTGGCCTAATCGACATCCCATTCTTTGGTGTAAACGAGGCATCAGGGGTAGAGAAACAACGGGAATCCAGGAATGCGGAACAACAGCAAGAACCGGAGAGTGGCAACAACTTTGCCTACAGAACGAACAAACTTTACAACAGAAACCCAAAATCCAGGAGGGGAGCGAACGGTAAAGCTGAAGCCTCTTCGGCAAAAGAGCAAAGCTTAGCTCTGAAAAATCCCTTCCTACGACAGAGCCAACATCCCACCACCCAAGACCAGAAACGAGGCCATAGATAAGGAGATGAATCACTGAGACAAAAACAAGAAAACAACAGCTCGAAATTCCGGAAAGGAACGAGAGGAGGAACAGAGTCCACTCCGCCAAGAGGACCGAGCCAGGTGACAGAGGAGCCTTCCCCCACAAGTTCCAGGAGACCTTAGGAATGACCAGGTTCCCCTCAGGTGCCCGGAAATCAGAAATGAAACCAGAGGCAGGAGGGTAGATCAAATGAAACAACAATGTCGAATTCGCCACTTCCCCAAGACATCTCGTGGCCTTATCCTTATTTGGTGCACCTCGGGAGGCTCCTGCCATAACTCGTGCATTGATGAACCTCATCTTCTTATGCAAGCCAGAGCGTACGGAGGGAGGAACCATGGAATTGAACGTGATGTGAGAACTGTTTCCTCTGTAATGAGAGCCTATAAACCAAGCTTTGCATGCATGCCAAGTGCCAACTACCTTACCAATCTTTAACACTCTGTACTGGGTGGGTAGATGGTGATCTGTCTCGCCCCACCCTTGTCCCTTCGAATTTATGGCCACCTCAAACACCCGAATTCGGGATGTAATTTAGGAAAGTTGATAGTAATATATAAAATTATATAAATGTTGTCATATATTGTTTTTTGACCTATATATTAAATTTCAATACGATTGACTTATATCGTATTATGACTAAGCTCTTGTAGATAACCTCAAAATCAATAATGTTGAATAAAAACTATTTGTTGTTTACATGACATATTTTAAAATTGAATAAAACTTATTTCAACCCTATTTGTGCTTTTTATTGAACGTTAAAATAAAAAATTTATTGAAATACTTAAGAAAGTTGTTCATTCAATGGTATATGGGTGGGTATGACTTTATAATTCAAACAATTTATTTTTAAAATTGAATTGTAATAACACATGTTGATTGCACTAAAAGACACTTTCTACAAGCCAATATGAAGCATGATTGGGATTCTTTCCATGTTCGATATTAAATTGATACATGATATATTTTAGTTCATTTTAGGTATCAAAGTGACTTGCATCATAACTTCATATTGTACTTGTTTTCTTAGTTTGTGAAACTGAAAATCAAAATTGAACATATATTTTACTAATAAAAGTTATAGTATATAGAAAATTTTCTAAATTAGCAAAATAATTTTAACAAATCCATAAACTTAAAAAATTAATGAGCATCCATAAACAATATTAATACAAAACCATAAACTGAAATAGTGAATACATTTATCAATAAACTATCTTTATGAAAACATATATGAATTACAAAAATCACGTGAACTTCCATAAATTGAAATAATAAGAATCCATAAACTAAAATAATGTCCATGATGTACATCCATAAACTATCCATGTATGAAAATATAAAAAAATTGTATCACATGTGAATGTGCCCCATGAAATGAGCCTAAAAATATACAAACTATAATTCTCTAAGTACCACTAGAACTCCTATATGAGTTATGTCGCGTAAAGTAAGTGTCTATAAGTTGGTACTGCAATATAACACATTCAAATTAAAACTAATTAGATCATTATTTGTATAACATAATCAAAATGGAAATAAATGATTTTGAAACACACTTTTAATTACATATACATGAATCTACTAACCTTAATCAAGTCTAAATGTAAGACAAATAGGATGGGGGTCCAATGAATCTATGTTTGGTGCTCCCCTGCCTGTGGCTCAATGATTAGGGCTTGCATTGATCAACCCTCATCATCAATGCTTGTAAACCCAACATCCCACTCATGTATCCACATAACAACGACATCCATGACACTTTGCATATGTGCTTGTGTACACAATGGCAAAGAGAAATTATAAATAGTCTATAAATTAATTAGCATATATATGTAACTTTAAAAAATAAAATGTTGAAATATTAGGAATAAAAATGTTTACTTCAGATGTTGGTCCATGTGGTTGTAGATAGTGACTCTCCTCCACATAAGTGAACATATGAGGTGGAGGTGTAGATGGAGGAGAAAGCATGTTTCGGTGGAGGAGAAACCATGGAAACATGCTTTGTTTGAGGATGGCATGGCTTATCAACTCCTCCCTCGAAGACCTCATAATTTCATCCATGTAACTAGGATGTGTCTACATGTCATCATGAACTTATTAACATAAATGTAATCTAATATGAACTAGAAATTAATATAAATAATTATGCATAATTTGACAATAACAGTCAAATGTTTTGTATGTGTGCATGTGTGTACCTGGCTTGTGTCACACAACTCGTGCACCCTCTAAGTCTCATGAATGGCATCACAATACATACATGTATATGTCAAAAGATGATCAAAGGCTAAAGTCACAATAAATGCATCATCATATAAGAGCACTGGCATGCCATGAGGCAATGGTGGTGGTCTCCTAATCTCTCCATCCATTACAACACATGCACTGGCCAATGATGTCCGCATGTTGTCTACAGTAGTCTCCCTGGTCTCACCACTGAGCTGAGATATCTCCTCTAGCTCTGACGGTAATACCAAGTTCGGAGACGGTAGTGGAAAGAATCTTGAAGTTGTTGGGCTCGTGCTCATAAGTACGTCCAAAGTCAGGTCCATAATAACGAGATTTAGTATTAGTGTAATCCAGCCTCATATGTAACACAAAATATGCATAAATATTCTTGGAAAAATAAATCGTGATATGCTCATTGGTGGAGGAATTAGCCCCAAGCTCCAATGAATCTATCTTTAACACCCCCTCCTCCTAGGTCCACCCAAGCAAGCAACTAGCCAGGAAAACATGCAATGAGAGAGGTCTCTATAAGGGATTCGATCTCCTTGGTGACCTTAAAGAAATGGAATCGACAAAACTCATCAAACACACTCATCCACATCAACAATGACACCCCAAGAGACATGTCAGCCACTCAGACATCTTGTCCTTAGGTCCTACTGGTGTTTTAAGCCTCATAATCCAAATTCGCTCTCATGCTATCAGCAAGACAATGACCAACAACTCAAAGTCACTCTCATAGGACTCTGTGCCAGTGATTGTGGACTTTTCTCAATAGACCTGTGCCAACGACCCTGAGAATTGAGCCACTTTTCTAGCCTAGAATCTCAACCTTTTCCCAAAAATTGCTACAACCTTCAGAATCCATCAAAGAAATGATAAGAAAGACGATAAATAAAAAATAAACCTTAGGACTAGGCCTGAGCATCCCCAACCCGGACTGACATTCTATCAAACACTTAGTATTAATGCAACCTAGAGGTCTAGGATACAAGACATAGAATAAATGATTGAAATAACTTATGAAACATAACCAAAAGGATCACCTCCTTCTCCATTGGACTATTATATCATCAATTAAGTCTTGCATCCATCCATTTAACAATTACAAGTAAATACATGAAATAACCATGACATGAACCAATCACATAACCATGCTTATAATAAGCATTAAACCATATAAATATCAGAGATATGACAACCATTAAATCCACATATAAAAAAGTACAAATGTAAGAGAACTTAACTTTTATTAATCATAGGAAAATCTGACTAAGTTCGAGACTTCCACGTACCACCTGACCATAGACATGGTTGAACCAAATCTCTCTTTCAGCCAGTCACTCTCGTTCCATATTCCAAGCATGAATGTGGGATCTCATAGAACAACCAAGGGAATCCATAGGTTAAACCACCTCCACCCTCACCAAACCGTGATCACATGAAAACTGGTGCTTCGATCACAACTGAACCGAACTTGGAATGTCATCTAGAATCCATCACTATCCTTGAGGAATTTTTCATCTCCTTGTCTCTCAGGCTTTACCATAATCCAAACCCAGATCACTAGGCCCTAAATTGAGACTTCTCCCCTAGGCTTTATCATGTATCTTGCCAAAACCATTCAAGGGATTCCTAGGCCTTTGGGAATGAACCTTGAGACCACCTCCGCCCTGAATTTTGAAATACATTAGACAAATCAAAGATCAAAACCGAGATAAACATCCCAACATAACATAACATCTAGAAAAAGGCAAGGCTAGGTTGAAAACCATTGTCATAACCTGGCAAAACCATGCCACCAACAACAAGAGAACCATACACCAACATGCAAATCCATGCATGTCCAAACTACCTAAGAAATCACACATGAAAAAGGTTACATGCAAGTATTCCTATCAAAGTTGCTTGATCCTACTCTTCTTCCTTGATCCTTTCATTCCTTCCTTTCCCTTTGCTTTCTTTTCCTTCCTTGATCCAAGCTAGAGTGTTCCAAGAAAACTCTAAGTGACCAAGAGTGAGAAAGAGAGAGAGAGAATAATGAGAGAGCTCCAAACTTGAAATGACAAAAGGTTACCAATTGATCCTCATAAGCCTTTTTATTAATGAGACCTCTATTTTCTTCATTTTCCATTATTTTCCTTCAATTTCCTCCTCACATGCAACCTGTGACCTTTTGCCTTCCTTTTCTCATATTTTCCTTTATTTTCGTAAATAAATGTGCCAAAAATTCATGTTTTCCTTTTAATTCCTTTGCCTTAGTCTTTGCCAATTTTCCTTAGCTAAAACACACATCTAGTGATGCCCACTAGGATACCTTTGCCCAACATTCAACTTGGAATAAGTGTCCCTTAACCGTGGTCTTATTTTTCTTTTATTAAATTTTATTACATGAAATTTTCAGCATGGCTGTTATAGAACCCTCCCCCTTGGGGAACACCATCCTCGGTGTTGAACCACACCATGACCTCAGAAAAACCTTTGAAAAGAAAAGATACTTCCCATGGAGCTTTATAACTTATCTCATAGCATTATTTACAATGAAAGACGTGCTCAAAAGCAAAACATCATGACAACATGACAATATAATAAACTTAACAATATGAAACCCATACTGCTTATTACAACTTTATAAATTAGCTCATGTTGGTATTTACATCCATATACATATACATAGATATACCAAACATCAACAAAAAATATGCCAAACATATACCAACATCAAGCCAAAACTTCTTTGCCTCAACCGACAAACAATGAAGGATATAGGGCACACATCGGATCCACCATCTCCCTTGTAGCTTCTTTCAGGCCCAAAGTGCTTCTACTACAATTTAACTTTCTCTATGGCTATGTTCTTGAGCATAAGATGTTTTTGTTGCAATATGCACTGAGGCTCTGGCTGGAACTCTCCTTCTTGCTCCACTTGCAATACAGACCAATCAATAACATGATCAACATCCTTTATATACTATCTTGGAATTTCACTATTGGAGGAAATGCAAGTTGATATGCCACTAGTCCAATCCTCTCAAGGATATTGAAAGGCCTGCAATATCATTGTTCCAACTTGGCACATGAACCAATCCTCAAAGAGCTTTTCTTGGGCTTGATGCACAAATACACATGCTCCCCAACCTGAAACTCCTTGAACACCTTGTGCTAATCTACATAAGTCTTCTATCTATCTTGTGTTGCCTTTATATTCTTCTTTATAAACTGAATTTCCTGCTCCATGTCTACCAACATTTCTGGTCCAATAAGTACCCTATTCACTGGATCACTCTAGATGATGGGAATGTTACAACTCTGTCCATAAAATGCCTCAAAAGGACTCATCCTCAACGACTCCTCATAACCATTGTTGTATGCAAACTCAACCAATGGAAGATACTCCAACCATTTCTTTTGTCATTGCATCATGTACATCCTCAGCATATCCTCTAAGATCATGTTGACCCTTTCTATCTGTCCATTTGTCCGCGGATGATAAGTTGAACTAAAGGCTAACTTTGTACCCAAGCCTACAAATGGTTCCTTCCAAAACTTGGCTGAGAACTTTGCATCAATGTCCAACAAAATCTTCTTTGGAACACCATGGAGTCTCACTATCTCTCTAATGAACACATGTTCTACCTCACTGGATGAATATGTAGTCTTTACTGGAATGAAGTGAGCTACCCTTCTCAGCCTGTCAACCACCACCATAATAGAATCATGCTACCTCACTGTCCTTAGAAGAACTGTGATGAAATCCATGGAAATGGCCTCCCATTTCCATTATGGAATTGCTGTAGGTTGTAGTAAAACATCTGGATGCTTACATTATTCCTTGACCTACTAACAATCTAAACATCTAGCCATGAACTCTGCCACTTCCTTTTTCATATTCAGCCAATAGTAGAATTTCTTCACCGTTGTTAACATCTTCTGATATCCTGGATGACCCGAGTATTGCTTGGCATGAAACTCCCTCACGATAAGCTTCTTGAGCTCACTGCAATTCAACACATATATCCTGTCTCTAAATCTCACCAAACCATCTGTCGTGAGACAATAGCTCACATCCTGATCACATATACCTATACATGTACCTATACCTATACCTATACCTATGCTCTGTTGTAGCCTGTGCATAATATCCATGTGTTTTTCATCCCGTTGTCCTTCATGCAAGATCCTATCTTGTAACACAGTCCCATAAGAGCTAATAGTTGATATATGGTTTACTTGTACCTTCATGCTAAGAGCATCCACAACCCAGTTCTCCTTCCCTTTGATGTATCTGATCTCAAATTAAAACTCACTACTTGGGTAGCCAACCATCTAGCTTTCCTGGCATTCATATTCGGCTTATCAAATATATATCTCAACCCACTGTGATCGCTCATTAATGTAAACCCCCTGCGAAGAAGATAGTGCATCCACATATTCAATGCATGTATAATCGTTGCTAGCTCAAGATCATGTGTTGGGTAATTCTTCTCGTGTTCATTTAGTTTCTATGACTCATAGCACACTAACTGTGCTTCTTGCATGAGAACTCCACCAAGTCCTCTCTTGCAAGCATCTGTACAAACTACAAACTCCTTGTGTGGATCCACAATCTTTAGCACTAGTGCATGCTTCAACAACTACTTAAGCTTCTCAAAACTAGCCTCACATTTTTCTATCCATTCAAACTTCTTACCTTTCTGCTACAATGATGTGATAGGATATGCAATGTGTAAGAAGTTCCTAATGAGCCTCCTATAGTAGGCTGCCAATCCCATAAATGATCTCACCTGATCCACATTATTAGGAGTTGCCCACTCCATGATGGCCCTTATCTTTTCTGGATCCACTACTATGACATCCTTGGAGATAGCATGCCCCAAATAATGTACCTCCATCTAAAAGAAGTTTCACTTGCTAATTTTAGCATACAACTAATGCTCTCTTAGCAACCTCTACAGTGCTGCTAAATTCTTGGCATGTTCTTCCTCATTCTTAGAATATACGAGTATGTCATTAATGAATACAATCACAAAGTTGTCTAGACAAGGGCGCAACACACTATTCATCAAACACATAAATGTAGCTAGAGCCACGGAAAATTTTAGGGGCTAATATTCGTAGTTGGGCTAATTTTCCATGATTTTTCCAGAAACAATATTCACCAATTTCCTTTTTTTCTAAAAATGATTCTCCCAAATTTTACAATATAAAATTATACCTTAAAAATCGCCAACATTATATAGAAAAAATATATAAAATCATTATAAATTTGAATAATTTTACAAATATATCAATAAAAATTTTATAGTTTGGATATTAGGGATTAGTAAGATTCGCTATTGTTTTTAAACTTCAAGATAATTTTTTGTCCTTCAAACCTTCCCTAGCTAGAGCATTAATCAAGCCGAATGGAACAACAACAAACTCATAATGCCCATACCTGGTCTTGAACACAGTCTTGAAGATATCCTCTTCCTTGATGTATACCTGATTGTATCTTGATCTCAGGTCAATCTTAGAGAACATTGATTCTCCTTTCAACTGATCAAACAAATCATCAATCCTCAACAAAGTGTACCTGTTCTTGATTGTTACTTTGTTCAACTACCTTTAGTCAATGCACAATCTAAGAGTACCATCTTTCTTCTTCACGAACGACACTAGTGCACCGCAAGTCGATACACTTGGCCTAATGTACCCCTTTTCAAACATTTTCTTCAGCTGCAATTTTAACTCAACTAACTCAGATGTGCGCATCCTATAAGGTGCTTTTGATGTTGGGTCTTCCCCGAGCACCAACTCAATAGAAAATTATACCTCCCTGTGAGGTGGAAACTATATAATTTCTTCATGAAATACATTCTTAAAATGCTACAAAACTGGGTATTTGCTTAACACATCTACATCCTCAACCTTCTTACCCTTGTCACTAGAAATGTGTACTACAAACATCACACAACCTTCTCTCCAACTATGCTTAGCCTGCATAGCAGTAACCATCCTCACTTATGTAGGCTTCTTCTTCCCTTACAAAGTCCTCCTTTCCCCACTGTCATCCACACACTCGATGGCCTTGTGAAGGCAATCCAATTTGGTTCTATGAAGGTATAGCCAATCCATACCCAAGAGAATACTATACGAACCAATGGCAATACATTCAAACGTGTTGTTGTAGGCATACAATTTAACTCAAATGCACAAGATCTTGCCCAATGGTGAACTTTCTTCTTTGTACCTGTAGCCAACTATACCAACCAAGATTCTACATGCAATTCTTTTCTTAAACCATATCCACCAAGTCAAGATTAATATAACTACAACTATATCTAGGATCAATCAAAATAAAAACAACTCAATCACAAAGCTTACTATCCATCTCAATGATTGGTGCCTGATGGTCTGCCTGCCTATTGCCCACAGTTGTATAGATCCAAGGAATGCTATGACCAACATCACCAACTATATATGCCTCCTGAGAACTGTAGATCTGGGGTCTACCACCACTCTAATAATGTGGATGATCCCTCTTACGATGATCCTTACCACATATCCAACACTGCAATGGTTCCCTACCATCACCTCTAGCGTGTTTCTCTCCACTTCCCTTCTCAGTTGTATTAAATCTCTTGTAAGGAGCTACATTTTATTTCTCACTTGCATCTTGAGGTCTTTCTCTCTTTGGTGTCCATTTTCCTTTAGCTTTCTCATTTCTTTTCAAGTCATGCTTGGGCTCAACTTTCCACTTCGACTGCTCATAACAATGCTTCAACTTTTGGATGGCCTCCTCCATTGATCTTGGCTCATCTTACTCAATTCGGTCTCTGTATGAAATTGACGACCCACTTATGAATCTTCGAACCTTGGCCTTCTCCCTAAGGTAAGGCACATATCTCAACAACTCCAAAAATATTCTAGTATACTCATCATCTATCATAGAACCCATCCATAACTCATAAAACTCCTTAGCTCTGTCATCATAGTACCTATTCGATAAGTAATTCTTCTTGAAGATCCTTTCAAATGCATGCCAAGTCAAATCCTCCTCATGTATACCTTTGATATTCTTCACTTCCTCCCACCAAATATCCACCTTACCTTTGAGACTGAAAGTGGTTATCTTTGCTTTCATGTTTTCTGAATATTCATGCATTCAGAAGAATTTCTTCATATGAAGCAACCATTCTTCTACATCTTGTAATTTCTTCATCTCTCCATCAAAGGTAGGTGGAATTGCCTACTTAAACTCATTTGGAAAGTATCCCCTATCACTCCTCTTGTAAGGATGATGACAATGATGATCATGATGTCTATCAGAACCCAAATTGGAATAGTACCTATGTCAATCACCTCTCCTATTCAGAGTGTCGAACAACATGCCATCTTTGATCGTGTCAGATCTGTCTAACCTATGTATACTAGGATACCTACTACCATATGCCCCATTAGTTATGTCCTCATTTCCATGGTTGATTTGAAGTGGTCCTTGTCGCTCTTATGGTTAAGGATGTTCAAATACTTATATTTTAGGAGCATTTTGCACACATACAAAATAAAGGGTTAATTATTCACATAAAAATTGAAAATGATGTTAAATAATTTGATAAATAAAATTATTGCTATTTATTTATTTTTTATTAAAAAATATGTATTTCTAAAATTTTGTAAATATATATATATATATATATATATATATATATATATATATAACAATAAAAAATTAAATAATATATAAATAAAAGATTTAAAAACATGGTTTAATAATAAATTACTTTATAACAATAGAGATGAAGGGGTTAACTGCGTAAGATACCTAGGTATCTGGAAGGAGTGGAAGTCTGCCTCTTTATAAACCACCAACTAGTCATTCTAGGTAATATGTTTTTTCTTAAATACAAACGATGAGTTAGCTTACATTTATGAAGAGTAACCAAAAATAATTGTCCTTATTGTTAATTTGACAACTAAATTATAATAAATTTTCCTATTATTTAAAAAACCAATAAAAATAAAAATATTAAATATTAATACTAATTTTTTTTATAAAATATCTATTAATTTATTAAAATGGAAATTCTACTTATACCCCGTTTATAATAAAATATTTGGAAAACTAAACCTAAATAAGACTTTTATAATAAAATATTTGAAAAACTAAACCTAAATAAAACTCTTATAATAAAATATTTGAGAAACTAAACCTAAATAAGACTCTTCTACCCTACCTTGGGAAAACACCACACACTCAACTTTCCTCCATAAATGAGTTATAAGTCAACCCGTGCAGAATGTCCACAAAGTTGATGCCGACAAGCCTTACTCATCTGCATGTGAAGCGCAATAAATATTTAAAGAGGATGTCTCTATATTTCAATGTTATGGGAATTTTTTATCATATTGTAAGGCAGGTTAATTTGGAAACATGAAATGAGCTGTATAGCGTTGTGAAAGAAAAGGTTGCAATGGATTTTTGGAATGGACATAAGTGCATGGATTGATGGTAAGGCATTGAATGATAAAGTAAAGTGGAGTCAATGGAGAATTTAATTTTAAGAAAAATTTTAAGGTTTTATATTTAACATAAAAGTAGAAGTAGTAGAAGTTTTGGTTAGCTTCAGTAAATTTAAAAATGTGAACATAAATATTTATAATAGTTTTGTATAAATATTTTAAATTTTAAATTTTAAATATTTGATATAGTTTTTATTAATATTTGGTGATATTTTTAGAGTATATATTTTTATACTATAAAATTTGGAAAAAACATTTTAGGAAAATGGAATGGAAATAAGATAATTTTTTCTTAATAGGAAAAATTAAAACTAATGCCCTAAAATATTCTCTACCTACATTCTTATATGATTTAGGTGGTAATTTAATTCAAATGGGAATAGGTCATTATGTTGATAATGGAAATTGCAAACACTAATAGAATCCAAAATATTCAAATCCCTAAAAGAACTATGCTTATGCTCATTAACAATGAAAAAATGAATTGCACCTGTCCTATAAAAAGTTTGTTCACCACAAGAACCATGAGTGATTGTATACCTCCTAACCATCCTAAACTATGCACTAGTTTGGAGGGATTTTGGAAACTTTAGTGTCAAGCTTCATGGTTATTGCATCCCATTTTTTAATCGTTGAAACACTCATTTTCCTTCTTCCCCTCCTCAACATCCACATATAGCAAGCTCTCCATCCACCTCTTCTATTTCTTGTTTACTCATCTACTACTACTTTGGATAATGCATGCAATGAAATTATGTTTGATGCACCATAACATCAATTAAAATTGTTAAATTCAATGCTACACAAACTAACTCCACTTCATGCATAGCTCAAAGTCATATTACTATTTCTCTTATGTCTCCCCTTATCTGCTTTGCCACAAGAAGACCATTCTCAAGAAACAATTGAATAGGAAGTATGTTAATAATTTTCACAAAAAGGGAATGGTTTTATTGTATCCCTATTTTATTACTTTGTGATGATGGGATTAGTAGTAATGTGTGCACATATTTACATAAGTTCATAACCTACTCATAGGCTAGAGATAATTGAATACTTGTTAACTTGCTTTTGTTTCCTTTGACTTGCCTATTTCTAGATTTGATTTGGAAATCTATAATTTGATCATTTAACCTGAAGAATTGGGCTTAGGTGGGCTTGAAAGAAACCACCCCAAAACTACCACATCGTTTGATTCAAATGGACAATAATTTTCCACTCTTAAGTAACAAGAATGGCATTGAAAGAGGGAATGTTGGCTAGGAATTCATTCTTTATTTTGGGTTTGTTCTAACTCTGAAACTTTTGTTTGCTAGAACGAGCTAGTATTAAATATGGATGCTTGATTGGGTAATTATTATATTTCAATTCAAGTTGTGTTCTTTCAATGGCCAATTATGGAAAGTGAGATGCATGCTTACATAGAGTTTCACTAGACCATTTTAAGAAAGGTGAGAGGCTAATTGCAATAGGCAGTAATATTCAAGGGTTGGTCTCAAAATCATAATAGAATAGCAATCAAATGGGAAATCTTGATCTCTACCTATCAAGGTGTTTCAATCTTCCATGTAACAAAGGAAGCTATAGACCAACGATGACTAGTGATATGTTCTATCAGCTCTAATAGATTTTGCAATGATACTCAAACTTCAAACACTTTCATCTTAGCACCCAAATTTGATTTTCAAGTATCATCACACCTTTGTTTTTTGGGTTTTTGTTTACTATACTTAATAATGGAATGGATTGTGCATGGGCCAATTAAATATGGAACAATGATGGTTGGGGAAGTAGATAGTAAGAAGATATCCTCCTCCTTCAATCAATATATATGCCCTAACTCTAATCCATCCTATCCATCACCATGTTCATACATTATTACCCTCAACGAATCAATTCCACTTTTGTTGTCCTACCCGATATTTCAAGGATCCCCATCGACTCACCTTCTACTTTCTTACATTGTTCCCCTACCTCTTTCTTTCTATTCTTTCCACATTTCTTGATCCCTATTAGAAATGGATAGCCCAACTGCATCTAAGGCTCTTATGGGTAAGAGGTGTACAAGGGAAATATTTTATAACATTATTTTCCTTTCCTTCTCTAGCATGAAAAGGTTCTGAATGGAGAGAAAGAGCCATGGAAACATAATAGATATTGAAGGAAAAAGAAGGATGCCTTAATTGATTATGGTATCACATCCAATAGTTGTGCAATCATATTAAGTAACTAATATGAACTATATAGTGTCCACCATATCTATATTATATCTCATTTATGTAAACCATCTTTAGTAGCTCTAGATAAATTATATTACTCGCCATTATTTTATAAGGGTGAATGCATTAAGATGGGTTACACTTTTGAGCCAAGTGTGGTGATGAAATTTCAATTTTTTCCTGTTTTATTGAAATGAAGCCCTCAAAATTCATATAAGCACTGTGAGTTTTGATTATGAAGAAAAAGAAAAATTGTGGAGAATTATGTTGTTGGCATAATGATATTTTTTGCAAAAATATTTAGTGCCATATAATATGTCAATTTTCCATTAAATGAAATGTTGGTCCTTGCAATTTTTCACACATATTGAGAGGTATGTGTGTGTTCATGTAGCATAACTTAGACGAAAATGTGTAATATATATATATATATATATATATATATCCTCAACATCCACATATAGAAAGCTCTCCATCCACCTCTTCTATATCTTGTTTACTCATCTACTACTACTTTGGATAAAGCATGCAATGAAATTATGTTTGATGCACCATAACGTCAATTAAAATTGTTAAATTCAATGCTACACAAACTAACTCCACTTCATGCATAGCTCAAAGTCATATTACTATTTCTCTTATGTCTCCCATTATCTGCCTTGCTACAAGAAGACCATTCTCAAGAAACAATTGAATAGGTAGTATGTTAATAATTTTCACAAAAAGGGAATAGTTTTATTGTATCCCTATTTTATTACTTTGTGATGATGGGATTAGTAGTAATGTGTGCATATATTTACATAAGTTCATAACCTACTCATAGGCTAGAGATAATTGAATACTTGTTAACTTGATTTTGTTTCCTTTGACTTGCCTATTTCTAGATTTGATTTGGAAATCTATAATTTGATCATTTAACCTGAAGAATTGGGCTTAGGTGGGCTTGAAAGAAACCACCCCAAAACTACCACATAGTTTGATTCAAATGGACAATAATTTTCCACTCTTAAGTAAAAAGAATGGCATTGGAAGAGGGAATGTTGGCTAGGAATTCATTCTTTATTTTGGGTTTGTTCTAACTCTGAAACTTTTGTTTGCTAGAACGAGCTAGTATTAAAGATGGATGCTTGATTGGGTAATTATTATATTTCAATTGAAGTTGTGTTCTTTTAATGGCCAGTTATGGAAAGTGAGATGCATGCTTACATAGAGTTTCACTAGACCATTTTAAGAGAGGTGAGAGGCTAATTGCAATAGGCAGTAATATTCAAGGGTCGGTCTCAAAATCATAATAGAATAGCAATCAAATGGGAAATCTTGATCTCTACCTATCAAGGCGTTTAAATCTTCCATGTGAAAAAGGAAGCTATAGACCAACGATGACTAGTGATATGTTCTATCAGCTCTAATAGATTTTGCAATGATACTCAAATAGCACCCAAATTTGATTTTCAAGTATCATCACACCTTTGTTTTTTGGGTTTTTGTTTACTATACTTAATAATGGAATGGATTGTGCGTGGGCCAATT
Source organism: Pinus tabuliformis (assembly GCA_031772625.1). Lineage (NCBI taxonomy): Eukaryota > Viridiplantae > Streptophyta > Pinopsida > Pinales > Pinaceae > Pinus > Pinus tabuliformis. The sequence goes on along the minus strand of CM062806.1, from coordinate 707,826,882 downwards.
AAATATGGAACAATAATGGTTGGGGAAGTAGATAGTGAGAAGATATGCTCCCCCTTCAATCAATATATATGCCTTGACTCTAATCCATCCTATCCATCACCATGTGCATACATTATTACCCTCATCGAATCAATTCCACTTTTGTTGTCCTACCCCATATTTCAAGGATCCCCATCGACCCACCTTCTACTTTCTTACATTGTTCCCCTACCTCTTTCTTTCTATTCTTTCCACATTTCTTGATCCCTATTAGAAATGGATAGCCCAACTACATCTAAGGATCTTATGGGTAAGAGGTGTACAAGGGAAATATTTTCTAACATTATTTTCACTTTCCTTCTCTAGCGTGAAAAGGTTCTGAATGGAGAGAAAGATCCATGGAAACATAATAGATATTGAAGGAAAAAGAAGGGTGCCTTAATTGATTGTGATATCACATCCAATAGTTGTGCAATCATATTAAGTAACTAATATGAACTATATAGTGTCCACCATATCTATATTATATCTCATTTATATAAACCATCTTTAGTAGCTCTAGATAAATATATTACTTGCCATTATTTTATAAGGGCGAATGCATTAAGATGGGTTACACTTTTGGGCCAAATATGGTGATGAAATTTCAATTTTTTCCTGTTTTATTGAAATGAAGCCCTCAAAATTCATATAAGCACTGTGAGTTTTGATTATGAAGAAAAAGAAAAATTGTGGAGAATTATGTCGTTGGCATAATGATATTTTTTGCAAAAATATTTAGTGCCATATAATATGTCAATTTTCCATTAAATGAAATGTTGGTCCTTGCAATTTTTCACACATATTGAGAGGTATGTGTGTGTTCATGTAGCATAACTTAGACGAAAATGTGCAATGTATATATATATATATATATATATATATATATATATATATATGAGCGGAAGCAAGTCGCCAATAAGGGCCCTTACTTCTTAGGGGTCACTCACTATTCATATGGTGAGGGAAGTTGAAGGAAAGACAGAAGACTTAGGAAGAACACACCCACGAGAAGAGAAAGGACAGATGGAAGGTCATCCCAGAACAGAAAGATGGTCATCCCCAGAAAGAGACAGGAAGGATAACAAGTCTGTGAAACCAGGAAGCTCGGTTCAGTGCGTACTTAATAAGGGAAGGAAGCCTGGGAAAGTAAGTGCTACCTGAAGGGGTGGATGGATTGATGGTCGAGTAGCCAATAGGTTTGACCTTTCTAACCATTCTCATGTTGCTGGAGGATGGATGACATGGCACGACACGGACGGATTCTCATTCACCCCTTGGTTGGACAGCTAAGTTTTTTTATGGGATTGTCGGAATGGAACTGCCGGATTGGATTGGATTGAAGGGAAGGGCTTCGACATAGAAGAGCAATATATATATATATCTATATATATATATATATATATATATATATATATATATATATATATATATATATATATATATATATATATATATATATATCTATATATATATATATATGTGTGTGTGTGTGTGTGTTTATGTATATATATGTATATATATATGTATATATATGTGTGTATATATATATATATATGTATATGTAGATGTAGATGTAGATGTAGATGTAGATGTAGATGTAGATGTATATGTATATGTATATGTATATGTATATGTATATGTATATAGATATATATATATATATATATATATATATATATATATATATATATATATATATATATATATATATATATATAGATATATATATATATATATATATATATATATATGAGCATGATCTATATGGAGAGAGCTAAGTTTTTCATATTAAAAAATTATTTTTTATGCTAAATCATATTTTTTATTATTTTTCAAAGTTGGTGAAGTAATATTTCAATTGCATTTTGGAGACACGCGTTCACTTAAGGTTTTTTTCAACTATTTAAATAAGTTGAAAAATCAAAAGTACTCTTTTGAAGGGGACTCTAAATGAATATAGTGGTAGTTTTGAAATTTTTTCGTTGCATATATTTTATGATATTCATTTTTTATTCAACCTCTTTAAATTGTTCAAAAAATTTCAATCATTATGTTTAAAAGAAATCAGATGAAAAATATCATATGAATTAAAAAATGTCAAAATCATGTGTCATTGGATAGAGGATTCCTTCATCAATCCACCATGATCAACCTCGCCACCTAAGGAAAAAGTTTTCCCTAAGTCCGCTAGGGTAAAAAATGGTGTTGCAAGACATTTTGCAGAAAGGGTGCTGAAATTGTGGATTTTAGGACTTCATAGGCTCGATCTTATGCTTAAAGTGCTCTATCGAGTGATTAAATTTCAAATTCAAATAGCTCTATTGAGGGTTTCGTAAACCCTCGATCGAGCCATATACGTGTTTAATAAGGGCTCGATCGAGCTACATAGCTCGATTGAGCTATTATGCTTGATCATGCCTTTATAAAAAAAATTGAATGACCTAAAATTTAAGTTTTTACCACATTTTAAAATTCCAAATTTTATTATAATTTTTGTTATCATGTCATGTAGAAACCTTATTAAATATAATATTAATATTAAAATATTAATATTATATTATTAAATTATATTATGAAATATGATATTAATATAAAAAATTTAGTATTATATCTTAATATTAATATTAAGTTTATTAATTTTGGATTAATATAATAGTATTAACTTTAATATAACATAAAATTTGTTATATTATAATGTATACTAGTACAACCACATTAGAATATGGTTGATATATACCATAGGTGTCAACAAAAGGGTCATTAACACAAAAAGAGTCATACAAGCTGACTCAATATGTTAATTTTACTTAACCTAATTTTTTTTTATAAATCTAACATAATAAAATATATAATATTTTTAAAATATTGAAGTAATCATAACCTAAATCTACCTTTAAATAAAAAAAACTTAAATATTTAATATTGGAAGACATGAAACGTTCTATGTAACTTTGATGGAGGTGGTTGGAACATTAATATTTTGGAAACTTTTAGATCATATTTCCATGAAAAATTATCATTTTCCCTCCAAGTGAATGTAAAACACACATTTGAAATAATCTTGCATTTTAAATATGAATTATATAAAAAAAAAAAAAAAAATTGTTGTATGACATCGAAAAAAAATAAAAAAATTAAACATAATATTTTTATTGTCAAAGTAATTTTTTTTTTTTTGAAATATAGAGGAGAGATAGTGGAAGAGAAGGGTAAGAGAGAGAGAGGGAGACACAAATATGGAGAGAAGGAAAGGAGGAGAGAGTCTATGAGAAAGAGAGGGAGCTCGAGAGATGGAGTTGGAGGAAAAGAGAGGGAAGGAAGAAGTTCAAGACACATAGAGAGAGAAAGGGAGCGATGAGGGAGAGATGGAGAGAGTATGCGTATGTTTGTGGGTGATATAGAAATACAACGAAGGAGAGATGGAGAGAAGGGGGGGAGGGAATGAGAGAGGGAGGGATATAGTCAATAGAGGTTTAGGACAAAGCTAGAGAGAGATATATAAAGAGAGAGAGAGTGAGTGAGTGAGCGATGAGGGGGAGAGAAAAGGGAGGTGGAAGAGAAAGGAATAAAGAGAAAGGACTTGAGAGGGAGGGGGAGAGAGAGAGAAACGGAGTTGGAAGGGGGGAGAGAGGGAGGTAAGAAGGAATACATATAGAGAGAGAAAGGTGGAGAGAGAGAGGGAGTGGTAAGGGGGATGGAGAGAGAGAGAGAGAGAGGGAGTGAAAAGGGAGATGGAGAGAGAGGAAGAGAGGAGACTAGGAGGGAAGAGAGATAAAAGGGGAGACATAGGGAGAGAAGGGGAAGAGGGAGGGAGAGGGAGAGGGAGAGGGAGGGATAAATAGATATATATGGAGAAACAATTTGTCTATTTGTGAGGTGATATAGAGAGATGAAAAAGGAGAGACAGAGGGAGATAGAGATATAGATGGAAGGGGGGGAGAGGGAAGAAGAGCGAGATAGATAGATATGAAGAGAGAGAATGTGTGTGTCTTGTGGGGTGAGATAGAGAGACAAAGAAGGAGAGATGGAGGGAGATATAGATATAGATGGAGGGGGGAGAGAAAGGGAAGAAAATCGCTTGCATTAGATTCATTTATTTCAATGTACAAATGTTGATTTCTAATCCTATTTGATTTTTTGCATTATATGCCATTGTAATTTGTGTAGATGTTGATTTCTAGTTCTACTTCATTGCTTGCATTAGATGCATTAATTTCATTAAAGATGTTAATTTCTATAGTGTTTAATTGAGCTTGCATTAGGTGCATTAATTTGAGTGTAGATGTTGATTCCTAATCTTATTTGATTGCTAGCACTAGATGAATTGATTCCAGTGTAGATGTTGAGTTCTAATCCTATTTGATTGCTTGCATAATTAGATGCATTGATTTCAATGTAGATGTTGATTTCTGATACTATTTGATTGTTTGCATTATATACATTGATTTTAGCGTAGATGTTGATTTTTCATCCTATTTGATTTCTTGCATTGATTTAAGTGAAGATTTTGATTTCTTATTTGATGTAACTAGATATATGGTGTACATTAACTTCAAGGCAATTAGTTTAACATTGTGAATTGATTTTAGTGTAAGCATAAAAAAATATTGATGACGTGCATTATGACTAAGCTTTTGTAGATAACCTCAAACTGAATAAAATCGAATAAAACTTGTATATGTAACTTTTACATCTCTGCATCTTTAAAAATTGAATATATAACTTATTTCAACCATATTTGAGTTTTTAAAAATTGAATAAAACTTATTTCCATGATAAGGAATTGATTGAAATACTTGGATAACTACTTGTAATTTAGGAAAGTTTATAGCAATATATAAAATTATATAAATGTTGTCATATATTATTTTTTGACCTATACATTAAATTTCAATACGATTGACTTATATCATATTATGACTAAGCTCTTTTTTTTTTCCAAAGGAAAAAACCGGTAACTTTTTATTAAAAAGATAAAGAAAAGTTACACAAAGAAGATGCAATTAAGCATTCCATAGGCTGCCTCAAGGGCTCGAGTGCTTTCGCACCCCACGCAACGTTAGGGGACTAACGTGAAAAAAGAATAAGAAAATAGAAGAGAGAAGAGAGAATGAAAGGAGCAAAAACTGGAATCCGGCAGTGAGTAGAAAAACTCACGCTTCAAGTTTTTCTCCCCTTTTTCTTTTCGACCTTGCGCCATACTCCTTGTGTGGGCTCGATCGAAGCAATGACTAGTTGTGTCTCTGTGTTCTGTAGGCCAGGTTCCTTGTCTGAATCTGAAGTTTCTGGGTGGTGGTGCCGTTTGGTGCCTCCCGTACTAGGATCCATGCTTGTCTCCCCTGCCTTTTTGTCTGATGGGGTTCCTTTCTGTTTCTCCATTTCTTGGGTTGCCTCTGTTTTCTTTGCTGGAGGTTCTTCCTCTTCTGCTTCTGATTCTTCATCCTCTGAATCTGGGTGAGAAAAATTCCAACCTTTCCTCTGCTTCCCTTTCTGCTTCTTCCTATTCTTGGCTTCTGGACATGTGCTTTGTAAGTGGCCTGTCTGCCTACAGATCCTACATCTGAAAGCGGTGTTTTCGTAGTCTAGTACCTGCACCTAGTTCTGTTGTTTGTAGATCAACCTTATATTTTCCGGCAGTCCTTTACTTAAGTCTACTTCCACACAGATACGTGCGTAAGTGTAGATCCTTTCATCGATCCTGTCCCGGTCTGTTTTGATATATTTCCCTATGCTGTTCCCAATACCTTCCAACACCCATTCATCCCAAAAGTGCAATGGAAGATTGTGTAGTCTAACCCAAACTGGCAATCTGGTTACCGTCATTTTATTTGGATCGAAATCTGGGAACCATGGAGTCATAAACAGCCCTGCTGTTCCCCAAAACCATGGTCCGGTATTGATGACTGTATCTCTGACTTCCTTGGATGTGAATCTCACAATGAAAAAACCCTTTGCACATAAATGAATATCACACTCCATGGTCCAGCTGGTGAAGATCCAGTGGTTTAGGCCAAAAGCTGTTGAAACAGCAAATTAAAGCTTGCGTTTCATAGGACTTGACGAAATCATCGAGCCCTGAGGAATCTAAGTTTAGAGCTGGGGTTTGCTCTGACTGATCTACTATGTATGGCCTGGGCAATTGTCCTCCTTGATCTGGTAATGGCCTTGAATTTCTGCTGCCCTGTAAAATATTTTTATAAGATTTTGGCTGGTGCTGGGCTGCAGCTTTTTTCCCCTTGTCTCCCCCTGAGGAGCTTGGTTGTCCCTGAGGCAGAGCCCCTCCTCTCAATCTGAGATTTAAAATAATGATTGATCCTGGTCCAATCTCATAACTTTCCAGAGTTCTATGGTCCTGGAGAGACCACCTTCCGCTGACCAGGTGCTGGGTCTGAACTGGGTACCCCATTTCTGCCCATATTTGTTGTTTTAGCTGCATGGGGGTATCTCCTGCATGAACCCATACTAATCGAGATTTCCCCTGTGGGGGTTTAATCAGGATCTGAAAACAAAATTTTGTTACCTGCCTTGACTGATGGCGAAGTTCTAGATCTGGTTTCGTTCGCTTGTCTGGATCTGCATAAAACCTGCCCGATCTAGGGTTGTTTTCTCCGTTCTGCCACCTGGACTCCAGTTGATCTCAGATGGGTACTCGGGCAAGGCCTAGATCGTGTAGATCCATGCCGTAGCTACCAAATTTGAGCCCATTCATTGTAAAGGGGGGCAGATCTGTAACATACAGACCCCCCCTTTCGTTTCTCCATGCAATCTGATTTTGACGGGCCCTTGCCCCTAAACTCCATACGGCCCATCGGTTTTTTTGTTCATGCGTGCATTTTTGTGCTTCGATCTTCAGCCAGAGAGAACCCTCCTCGCGGATCCACATAGGAAGGTAGAAAACCTGGGTCTTGTTCCAAATGAAAAGATCCGCCCGAGATCTACTTTGTTTGGGGCTCAGATCTGGTTGATCCGGCCCAGATCTGCCGAGATTGGTTCTCACGCTTTTGTGGCTTCGATCTGCGGCCCACCGTCCCCAAAGCTTACATGCAGAGTTCGTGTGGAGGAGGGAAGCATTTGTGGAGCCGAACCCTATCGATTTCCCACCTCCGTGAAAAAACTATGGAGAGGTGAGCCAAATCAACACTAGGCTGACCGATCCTGTGTTTATCAAGTCAAACTCTGCCAGATCTCGGCCCCCAAAAAGAGATCCGAGCCCCACACTGAAAGAAATCTGTAGGTCTCTGGTCTCGAGCGTATTTGCAGCTCTCTCCTTCAGATCGGCCCTAACCTCCTTTGGCCCAGCATGCAGAGGTTGATTTACTACTGTACCCACATCTTCCGGCATTTTCCAGGTATATGCGCTCATGATCCGGGCTGCTTCAGAAATTTGGAGAGGGCCGAGAACTTCCAATGTCGCGATCTTGTTGTCGAGCCTGCATGGATCAGTAGCTGCCTCCTTCCTTCCCACTCGGCCTCTTCCAATCGCCATGCCGAGGGTTCCATTCCCTGCGCAAACCAGAATCACTGCGATGGCCATTTTCTCTACTCTCGTAATTTCACTGACTAAGCTCTTGTAGATAACCTCAAAATCAATAATGTTGAATAAAAACTATTTGTTGTTTACATGACATCTTTTAAAATTGAATAAAACTTATTTCAACCCTATTTGTGCTTTTTATTCAACGTTAAAATAAAAAATTTATTGAAATACTTAAAAAAGTTGTTCATTCAATGGTATATGGGTGGGTATGACTTTATAATTCAAATAATTTATTTTTAAAATTGAATTGTAATAACATACATGTTGATTGCACTAAAAGACACTTTCTACAAGCCAATATGAAGCATGATTGGGATTCTTTCCATGTTCGATATTAAATTGATACAAGATATATTTTAGTTCATATTAGGTATAAAAGTGACTTTCATCATAACTTTAGATTGTACTTGTTTTCTTGGTCTGCGAGACTGAAAATCAAAATTGAACATATATTTTACTAATAAAAGTTATAATATATGGAAAATTTTCTAAATTAGCAAAATAATTTTAACAGATCCATAAACTTAAAAAATTAATGAGCATACATAAACAATATTAATACAAATCCATAAACTGAAATAGTGAATACATTTATCAATAAACTATCCATATGAAAATATATACAAATTACAAATATCACGTGAAATTCCATAAATTGAAATAATAAGAATCCATAAACTAAAATAATATCCATGATGTACATCCATAAACTGTCCATGTATGAAAATATAAAAAAAATTGTATCACATGTGAATGTGCCCCATGAAATGAGCCTAAAAATATACAAACTATAACGCTCTAAGTACCACTAGAACTCCTATATGAGTTATATTGCGTAAAGTAAGTGTCTATAAGTTGGTACTGCAATATAACACATTCAAATTCAAACTAATCAGATCATTATTTGTATAAAATAATCAAAATGGAAATAAATGATTTTGAAACACATTTTTAATTACATATACATGAATCTACTAACCTCAATCAAGTCTAAATGTAAGACAGATAGGATGGGGGTCCAATGAATCTATGTTTGGTGCTCCCATGCCCGTGGCTCAATTATTGGGGCTTGCATTAATTGACCCTCATCATCAATGCTTGTAAACCCAACATCCCACTCATGTATGCACATAACAATGACATCCATGACACTTTGCATATGTGCTTGTGTACACAATGGCAAAGACAAATTATAATTAGTCTATAAATTAATTAGCATATATGTGTAACTTTAAAAAATAAATGTTGAAATATTAGGAATAAAAATATTTACCTCAACTGTTGGTCCATGTGGTTGTACATAGTGACTCTCCTCCACATAAGTGAACATATGAGGTGGAGCTGTAGGTGGAGGAGAAAGCATGTTTCGGTGGAGGTGAAACCAAGGAAACATGCTTTGTTTGAGGATGGCATTGCTTATCAACTCCCCCCTCGAATGACCTCATAAGTTCATCCATGTAACTAGGATGTGTCTACATGTCATCATGAACTTATTAACATAAATATAATCTAATACGAACTAGAAATTAATATAAATAATTATGCATAATTTGACAATAACAGTCAAACGTTTCGTATGTATATATATGTGTGTGTGTGTGTATACCTGGATTGTGTCACACAACTCATGCACCCTCTAAGTCTCATGAATGACATCACGATACATACATGTATATGTCAAAAGATGATTAAAGGCTAAAATCACAATAAATGCATCCTCATATAAGAGCACTGGCATGCTATGAGGCAATGGTGGTGGTATCTTAATCTCTCCATCCATTGCAACACACACACTGGCCAATGATGTTCACATGTTGTCTACAATAGTCTCCTTGGTCTCACCACCGAGCTGAGATATCTCCTCTAGCTCTGACGGTAATACCAAGTTCTGAGACGGTAGTGGAAAGAATCTTGAAGTTGTTGGTAGATGGTGATGGTTCCTACGAGCCCCATCGTGCTCATAAGTATGTCCAAAGTCGGGTCCATAATAACAAGATTCAATATTAGTGTAATCCAACCTCATATGTAACACAAAATATCCATAAATATTCTTAGCAAAACAAATCGTGATATGCTCATTGGTGGAGGAATTAGCCCCAAGCTCTAATGAATCTGTCTTTAACACCCCCTCCTCCCAAGTCCACCCAAGCAAGAAAATAGCCAGGAAAACATGCAATGAGAGAGGTCTCTATAAGGGATTTGATCTCCTTGGTGACCTTAAAGAAATGGAATCAACAAAACTCATCAAACATACCCATCCAGATTAGCAATGACACACCCAAGAGACATGTCAGCCACTCAGACATCTTGTCCCTAGGTCTCGCTGATGTTTTAAGCCTCATAACCCAAAGTCGCTCTCATGCTATCGACAAGACAATGACCAACAACTCAAAGTCACTCTCATATGACTCAGTGCTAGTGATTGTGGAATTTTCTCAGTAGACCTGTGCTAGTGACCCTAAGATTTGAGCCACTTTTCTAGCCCAGAATCTCAGCCTCTGCCCAAAAATTGCTACAACTTTCAGAATCCATCAAAGACATGATAAGAAAGACGATAAACAAAAAATAAACCTCAGGACTAGGCCCGAGCATCCCCAACTGGGACTGACATTCTATCAAACACTTAGCATTAATGCAACCTAGAGGTCTAAGATACAAGACATAGCATAAATGACTGAAAGAACTTATGAAACATAACCAAAAGGATCACTTCCTTCTCCATTGGACTATTATATCATCAATTAAGTCTTGCATCCATCCATTTAAAAATTACAAGTAAATACATGAAAAAACCATTACATGAACCAATCACATAACCATGCTTATAACAAGCATTAAACCATATAAATATCAGAGATATGAAAACCATTAAATCCACATATAAAAAAGTACAGATGTAAGAGAACTTAACTTTTATTAATCATAGGCAAATTTGACTAGGTTCGAGACTTCCACGTACCACCCGACCATAGACATGGCTGAACCAAGTCTCTCTTTCAATCAGTCACCCCCGTGCCATATTCCAAGCATGAATGTGGGATCTCATAGAACAACCAATCCAAGAACAACCAAGGGAATCCATAGGTTAAACCACCTCCACCCTCACCAAACCGTGATCACATCAAAACCGGTGCTTCGATCACAACTGAACTGAACTTGGAATGTCATCTGGAATCCATCATTATCCTTCAGGAATTTTTCATCTCCTTGTATCTCAGGCTTTACCGTAATCCAAACCCGGATCACTAGGCCCTAAACCAAGACTTCTCCCCTAGGCTTTATCGTGTATCCTGCCAAAACCATTCAAGGGATTCCTAGGTCTTTGGGAATGAACCTTGAGACAACCTCCGCCGCGAATTTCGAAATACATCCGACAAATCAAAGATCAAAACCAAGATAAACATCCCAACATACCATAACATCTAGAAAAAGGAAAGGCTAGGTTGAAACCATTGTCATAACCTAGAAAAACCATGCCACCGACAACAAGAGAACCATACATCAACATGCAAATCCATGCATGTCCAAATTACCAAGGAAATCACACATGAAAAAGGTTACATGCAAGTATTCCTTCCGAAGCTGCTTGATCCTACTCTTCTTCCTTGATCCTTTCTTTCCTTCCTTTCCCTTTGCTTTCTTGTCCTTCCTTAATCCAAGCTAGAGTGCTCCAAGAAAACTCTAAGTGACCAAGAGCTGCTTGATCCTACTCTTCTTCCTTGATCCTTTCTTTCCTTCCTTTCCCTTTGCTTTCTTGTCCTTCCTTGATCCAAGCTAGAGTGCTCCTATAAAACTCTAAGTGACCAAGAGTGAGAAAGAAAGATAGAGAATAATGAGAAAGCTCCAAACTTGAACTGACAATAGGTTACCAATTGATCCTCAGAAGCCTTTTTATTAATGAGACCTCTATTTTCTTAATTTTCCATTATTTTCCTTCAATTTCCTCCTCACAGGCAACCTATGACCTTTTACCTTCCTTTTCTCATATTTTTCTTTATTTTCATAAATAAATGTGCCAAAAATTCATGTTTTTCTTTTAATGTCTTTGCCTTAGTCTTTGCCAATTTTCCTTAGCTAAAACAAACATCGAGTGATGCCCACTAGGATACCTTTTCCCAACATTCAACTTGGAATAAGTGTCCCTTAACCGTGGTCTTATTTTTCCTTTATTAACTTTTATTACATGAAATTTTCAACATGGCTGCTACAAAACCTTCCCCCTTGGGAAACACCATCCTCGGTGTTGAACCACACCATGACCTCAACAAAACCTTTGAAAAGAAAAGATACTTCCCATGGAGCTTTCTAACTTAGCTCATATCAGTATTTACAATGAAAGACCTGCTCAAAAGCAAAATGTCATGACAACATGACAATATAACAACCTTAACAATATGAAACCCATACTGCTTATTATAGCCTTATAAATTAGCTCATGGTGGTATTTATATCCATATACATATACATACATATACCAAACATCAACAACAAATATGCCAAACATATACCAATGTCAAGCCAAAACTTCTTTACCTCAACCGACAAACAATGAACGATACAGGGCACGCATCGGATCCACCATCTCCCATGTAGCTTCTTTCAGGCCCAAAGTGATTCCACTACAATTTAACTTGCTCTATGGATATGTTCTTGAGCATAAGATGTTTCTGCTACAATATGCACCGACGCTCCGACTGGAACTCTCCTTCTTGCTCCACTTGCAATATAGACCAATCAATAACATGATCAACATCCTTTATATACTATCTTGGACTTTCACTATTGGAGGCAGTGCAAATCGATATGCCACTAGTCCAATCCTCTCAAGGATCTTGAAAGGCCTTCAATATCATTGTTCCAACTTGGCACATGAACTAATCCTCAAAGAACTTTTTCTTGGGCTTGATGCACAAATGCACATGCTACCCAACCTGAAACTCCTTGAACACCCTGTGCTAATCAACATAACTCTTTTGTCTATCTTGTGTTGCCTTTATATTCTTCTTTATAACATGCATTTCCTGCTCCATGTATACCAACATTTCTGGTCCAATGAGTACCCTGTTCACTGGATCACTCTAGATGATGGAAATGTTACAAATCCATCCATAAAATGCCTCAAAAGGACTCATCCTTAACGACTCCTCATAACCATAGTTTTATGCAAACTCAACCAATGGAAGATACTCCAACCATTTCTTCTGTCATTGCATCATGTGCATACTCAGCATATCCTCTAAGATCATGTTGACCCTTTCTTTCTATCCATTTTTCTGCAGATGATAAGTTGTGCTAAAGGCCAAATTTGTACCCAAGCCTGCAAATAGTTTCTTCCAAAACTTGACTGAGAACTTTGCATCCATGTCCAACACAATCTTCTTTGGAACACCATGGAGTCTCACTATCTCTCTGATGAACACATGTGCTACCTCACTGGATGAAAATGCAGTCTTTACTGGAATGAAGTGAGCTACCCTTCTCAACCTGTCAACCACAACCATAATAGAATCATGCTGTCTCACTATCCTCAAAAGAACTATGATGAAATCCATGGAAATGACCTCCCATTTCCATTCTGGTATTGTTATAGGCTGAAGTAAAACATCTGGATGCTTACATTATTCCTTGACCTGCTAATAATCTAATCATCTAGCCATGAACGCTGCCACTTCCTTTTTCAGATTCGGACAATAGTAGAATTTCTTCACCGCCGTCAACATCTTTTGATATCCTGGATGACCCGAGTATTACTTGGCATGAAACTCCCTCACGATAAGCTTCTTGAGCTCACTGCAATTCAACACATATATCTTGTCTCTAAATCTCACCAAACCATCTGTCATGAGACGATAACCTGCATCTTGATCACCTATACCTATACATGTACCTGTACCTGTACCTATACCTATGCTCTGTTGTAGCTTGTGCATAATCTCCATGTATTTTTCATCCTGTTGTCCTTCATGCAAGATCCTATCCTGTAACGCAATCCCATAAGAGCTAATAGTTGATATATGGTTTACCTGTACGTTCATGCTAAGAGCATCCACAATCCAGTTCTCCTTCCCTTTGATGTATCTGATCTCAAAGTAAAACTCACTAAGGGTAGCCAACCATCTAGCTTTCCCTGCATTCATATTCGTCTTATCAAACATATATCTTAACCCACGGTGATCGCTCATTAATGTAAACCCCCTGCCAAGAAGATAGTGCATCCACATATTCAATGAATGTATAATCGTTGCTATCTCAAGATCGTGCGTTGGATAGTTCTTCTCGTGCTCATTCAGTTTCTGTGACTCATAGCACACTACCTATGCTTCTTGCATGAGAACTCCACCAAGTCCTCTCTTGCAAGCATATGTACAAACTACAAACTCCTTGTGTGGATCCACAATATTTAGCACTAGTGCATGCTTCAACAACTACTTAAGCTTCTCAAAACTAGCCTCACAATTTTCTATCCATTCAAACTTCTTACCTTTCTTCTACAATGATGTGATAGGATATGCAATGCGTAAGAAGTTCCTAATGAGGCTCCTATAGTAGCCTGCTAATCCCATAAATGATCTCACCTCATCCACATTATTAGGAGTTTCCCACTCCATGATGGCCCTTTCCTTTTCTAGATCCACTACTATGACATCCTTGGAGACAGCATGCCCCAAATAATGTACCTCCATTTGAAAGAAGTTTCACTTGCTAATTTAGCATACAAATGATGCTCTCTTAGCAACCTCAACAATGTTGCTAAATGCTCGGCATGTTCTTCCTCATTCTTAGAATATACCAGTATGTCATTAATGAATACAATCACAAACTTTTAATGATAAGGGCGCAACACACTATTCATAAAACACATAAATGTCGCTGGAGACATGGAAAATTTTAGGGGCTAATATTCGCAATTGGGCTAATTTTCCATGCTTTTTCCATAAACAATATTCACCAATTTCCTTTTTTTCTAAAAATGATTCGCCCAAATTTTACAATATAAAGTTATACCTTAAAAATCACCAACATTATATAGAAAATATATATAAAATCATTATAAATTTGAACAATTTTACAAATATATCAATAAACATTTTATAGTTTGCATATTAGGGATTATTAAGATTCGCTAATGTTTTTAAACTTCAAGATAATTTTTTGTCCTTCAAATTTTCCCCAGCTAGAGCATTAGTGAAAACAAATGGAACAACAACAAACTCATAATGCCCATACTTGGTCCTGAACACAGTCTTGAAGATATCCTCTTCCTTGATGTATACCTGATGGTATCTCGATCTCAGTTCAACCTTAGAGAACATTGATTCTCCCTTCAACTGATCAAACAAATCATCAATCCTCGACAAAGCGTACCTATTCTTGATCGTTACTTTTTTCAGCTACCTTTAGTTAATGTACAATCTAAGAGTACCATCTTTCTTCTTCAGGAACAACACTAGTGCACCGCAAGCCAATACACTTGGCCTAATGTACCCCTTTTCAAACATTTTCTTCAGCTACAATTTTAACTCAACTAACTAAGGTTTGCACATCCTATAAGGTGCTTTTGATGCTAGGTCTTCCCTTGGAACCAACTCAATAGAAAATTATACCTCCCTGTGAGGTGGAAACTATATAATTTATTCATGAAATACATCCTTAAAATGCTACGAAACTGGGTATTTGCTTAACACATATACATCCTCAACCTCCTTACACTTGTCACTAGCAATGTGTATTGCAAACATCACACAACCTTCTCTCCAACTACACTTAGCCTGCATAGCGGTAACCATCCTCACTTATGTAGGCTTCTTCTTCCCTTACAAAGTCCTCCTTTCCCCACTGTCATCCACACACTCGATGGCCTTGTCGAGGCAATCCAATCTAGTTCTATGAAGGTATAGTCAATCCATACCCAAGAGAATACTATACGAACCAATGGCAATACATTCAAACGTGTTGTTGTAGGCATACCATTTAAGTCAAATGCATAAGATCTTACCCAATGGCAAACTTTCTTCTTTATACCTGTAGCCAACTATACCAACCAAGATTCTACATGCACTTCTTTCCTCAAACCATATCCACCAGGTCAAGATTAATATAACTACAACTATATCTAGGATCAATCAAAATAGAAACAACCTGATCAAAGATCTTACTATCCATATTAATGATTGGTGATTGATGATCTGCCTACCTATTGTCCATAGTTTCATAGATCCAAGGAATGTTATGACCAACATCACCAACTATATGTGCCTCTTGAGAACTGTAGATCTAGGATCTACCACCACTCTAATATTGCGGACGATCCCTCTTACAATGATCCTTACCACATATCCAACACTGCAATGGTTCCCTACCATCGCCTCTAGCGTGTTTCTCTCCACATCCCTTCTCAGTTGTATTGAATCTCTTGTAAGGAACTACATTTTATTTCTCACTTAAATCTTGAGGTCTTTCTCTATTTGGTGTCCATTTTCCTTTAGATTTCTCATTTCTTTTCAAGTCATGCTTGGGCTCAACTTTTCACTTCGACTGCTCATAAAAATGCTTCAAATTTTGGATGGCCTCCTCCATTGATCTAGGATCATAGAACTCAATCCGGTCTCTGTATGAAATTGACAACCCACTGATGAATCTTTGAACCTTGGCCTTCTCCCTAAGGTAAGGCACATATCTCAACAGCTCCAAAAATCTTCTAGTATACTCATCATCTATCATAGAACCCATCCATAACTCATAAAACTCCTTAGCTCTGTCATCATAGTACCTCTTCAACAAGTAATTCTTCTTGAAGATCCTTTCAAATGCATGCCAAGTCAAATCCTCCTCATGTATACCTTTGATATTATTCACGTCCTCCCACCAAATATCCACCTTACCTTTGAGACTGAAAGTGGTTATCTTTGCTTTCATGTTTTCTGAATAATCATGCATTCAGAAGAATTTGTTCATACAAAGCAACCATTCTTCTACATCTTGTAATTTCTTCATCTCTCCATCAAAGGTAGGTGGCCTTGCCTACTTAAACTCATCTAGAAAGTACCCCCTATCACTCCTCTTGTAAGGATGATGACGATGATGATCATGATGTCTATTAGAACATGAATTGGAATAGTACTTGTGTCAATCACCTCTCCTATTTAGAGTGTCCAACAACATGCCATCTTTGATCGTGTCAGATCTATCTGACCTATGTATACTAGGATACCTACTACCATATTCCCCATTAGTTATGTCCTCATGTCCATGGTTGATCTGAAGTGGTCCCTGTCGCTGCAAATATGACAAACTCTAAAGTAGTATCACATTCACGTCTGCTTATTTCTCTTGTTCATGCATGATTTTTTCAATGTATTCTTTGCAACACCTTATTTATTCATTTAGTTTTTTCAATGTGTTTGGTAGGTTATAAGAGTTCCCCACACCATAATTCCCATCTGATGCATAGAGAGATTCTATGTAGTCTACCACCTTGCTAGTTTTATGATATCTTTCTTGCAAGGCATACTATGTTAGCTAAACCAAATCACAATAAACCAACGTACCTCAGCATAATTTGGGGAGGATACCTTGTCTGCAAAATCATCAAATGAACGTGATACATGTATAACATAATCATAACAACATATAGACATATATCAAATAAGTGTATTAACACATAAACACCATTCTAGCTAGGGTCCAATCATTAATGCAAGGCCATATCAACAATGCATGTTGTGACCTCATGCATCACAAGAACCATTACTCCATTGCACACATTGCCACATGCAACTATCAACATGCATAAGCAATTCCTAATCAACTACACATATGTATGGAACCATGTAGTCGAACATAAGTGATTAATTCTTGTAATCAACCTACAAGTGCGATACATGTAATAAAAACATTCAAGAATGTACCTGAAATATAATGATGTAGTCAAGTGACATATAATCAAAATGTATGTGACATATAACCATATGCAACTAGTCATAAACTTCCGACGATGCATCCCACAACTTCACATCAAGCTCCTCATGAAAACCTTACTACGATCATGATCAACATGATGACATTCAACAAGCACATGGAATGCAAGTGTAAGAGACACACATGTAACTGAAATACATGCATGACCAAGCACCTTCACCCAAGGATAGCGCAACCACACTTTGATACCAATCTATAACACCCCCTCCTCCTAGTTCCAACCAAGCAGCCAACCAACCAGGCAAACATGTGATGAGAGAAGTTACTACAAGGGATTTGGTCTCCTTGGTGACCTTAAGGAAATGTAATCGATGGAACTCATCAAACAAGCCCATCCACATCAGAAATTACACCCCCAGGGGACATGTCAACCACTCAGACATCCTGTTCTTGGGCCCCATTGGTGTTTTAAGCCTCTTAACCCAAATTTTCTCTCATGCTATATGAAAATCAATGACTAGCAACTCAAATTTGATCTTAAAGGCCTCTGTTCCAATGACTATGGACTTTTCTCAGCAGACCTGTGCGAGCGACCCCAAGATTTGAGCCAATTTTCTAGCCTAGAACCGACCTCTGCCCATAACTTGCTACAACCTTAAAAATCCATCAAAGACATGATTAAAATGTTGATAAATAAAAAATGAACCTTAGGACTAGGTTTGAACATCCCCAATAGGGACTGAGATTCTATCAAACACTTGGCATAAATGCAACCTATAGGTCTAGGATACAAGACAGAGCATAAATGACTTAAAGAACTTATGAAACATAACCAAAAGGATCACCTCCTTGTCCATTGGACTATTATATCATCAATTAAGTCTTTCATCCATCCATTTAACAATTACAAGTAAATACATGAAATAACCATGACATAAACCAATCACATAACCATGCTTATAACCAACATTAAACCATATAAATACCATAGATATGACAACCATTAAATCCACATATAAACAAATAAAAAAGTAAGAAAAGTTAACTTTTATTAATCATAGGCAAATCCGACCAGGTTCGAGACTTCCACGTACCACCTAACCATAGACATGGCTGAACCAAATCTCTCTTTCAACCATTCACCCTCGTGTCATATTCCAAGCATAAATGTGGGATATCATAGAATAACCAATCCAAGAACAACTAAGGGAATCCAGAGGTTAAACCACCTCCATCCTTGCCAAATTGTGATCACACGAAAACCGATGCTCTGATCACAACTAAACCGAACTTGGAATGCCATCCAGAATCCATCATTATCCTTGAGAAATTTTCCATCTCCTTGTCTCTTAGGCTTTACCGCAATCCAATCGCATATTAATAAGCCTTAAACCGAGACTAGTCTATCAGGATTTATCGCAATCAAAACCAGGATCACTAGGCCCTAAACTGAGGCTTCTCTCGCAGGCTTTACCGTGTATCCTACCAAAACCAGTCAATGGATTCCTAGGCCTTTGGGAATGAGCCTTGAGACAACCTCCGCCTCAGATTCTGAAATCCACCTGACAGACCAAAGCTCAAAACCGAGATAAACATCCCAACATACCATGTCATCTAGAAAAAGGTAAGACTATGTTGAAATCCACTGTCTTAACTTGACAAAACCATGACACTGATAATAAGAGAACCATACACCAGCATGCAAAGCCATGCATGTCCAAAACAGCTAGGAAATTACACATGCAAATGGTTACCTACAAGTATTCTTGTTGAAGTTGCTTGATCCTGCTCTTCTTCCTTGATCGTTGGTTTCCTTCCTTCCGCTTTGCTTGATTTTCCTTCCTTGATCCAAGCTAGAGTCCTCCAAGAAAACTCTAAGTGACCAAGAGTGAGAGAGAGAGAGAGAATAATGAGAGAGCTCCAAACTTAAATTGACAAAAGGCTACCAATTGATCCTTAGAAGCCTTTTTATTAATGAGGCCTCTATTTTCTTCATTTTCCATTATTTTCCTTCAATTTCCTCCTCACATGCAACCTGTGACCTTTTACCTTCCTTTTCTCCTATTTTCCTTTATCTTCATAAATAAATGTGCCAAAAATTCCTTTTTGCATTTTAATTCCTTTGCCTTAGACTTTGCCAATTTTCCTTAGCCAAAATACACATCTAGTGATGCCCACTAGGATACCTTTTCCCAGAATTCAACTTGGAATAAGTGTCCCTTAACCATGGTCTTATTTTTCCTTTAGTAACTTTTATTACATGAAATTTTCACCAGGGCTATTACATTATCATACAAAAAAGGGGTTGCATCAACATTCCTAGTCTTTTAGTGGAATCAGACCTTTATGTCTAGTAGGGTGATCTGGAGGGATGTTGAACAACTCTCCACGAACATCAATGTGCTTGGTGACCTCTTTCAACAACTCCCAAGTATCTGGGCATCTAACCTCATGCCTCCTAATCCTCTATATCGATTGTAGGATGTGGCTATGCAGGCCTGACCTTCGGTATGTCTTGATCAACCTGTTGATACTATTCAACATCAAAGGCAATGAGATATGAGTCGATGAATTGGTAGGGATGTTTTGTATCTCTATTGTGATCCACATATGATGGGTCATAACATCCTCCAATGTGATATGAGTTGTAGCATCATCCCACAGAGGGATCGATGCTACACTCTTATCCTCAACTTCAACCTACTGAGGGCCTAAAAATCATAAACATAATTTAACATATATAATTAACAAACTAGAAGCATAATAACATGTACATTAAATTCAAACACTTCAGTTGAAGACAATTTAAAATTTAAATACAATTTCAAGACATAAACACATAAAGTTTAAAGAGAATTTAAAAATACAAGAGGTGTACCTAAAATAGGCGAATAAGGTCCACTAGGTGTAGCATGATCATCAACAAAGACATAAACATTCCCTATGACACTCTGGTTGGTGTCGGCGACAGGATCTATGATTGGAGCATGAACTCTCGGTGGGCTACGTGATCTATCACGAGCCCGACCACATATCACATAACTCCTCACATTGCAATAACCTACAATTGGGATGCATATATGGGATGCGTTAGCATATTACATATAATACATATAACATATAAACTATTCCAAGAAAAAAATGTTGACAAAAAACCATTTCTAAACTCAAGCATAATAATCGAGCCTGAAGTCCTAAACTTTTGAGTTTCTTTTTTGATAATTTATCAACCAAAGTATTGAGTTCCATGTAAACACAATCAAAAGAAGTGATCAAATCTACCTTCACATTTTTTCTCATTTCTAAATAATGCATTTTATTCATAGTGCATAATATGTAAAAAATTGAAATAAACCTATTTACAAAACTAATAAAATTTCATGTCAATCAAATACTCCAATAGACTATAAGTTCTTAATGTTTGGTTTTTACACTGACATGTTCTAGGTGCAAGCACATGAAGGCAATGTTTCTTGTACAACACACTACTTAATGAAACAATATGGTACAAATTAAAAAAACATCTATTTTTTTTTATTCACTAGACCAAATGAACTTTTCATGATGGATTTAATGTATTTATCAATGATGCATTGTTGAAACATGAAAACACACACACACATATTTTTTTAAAATAATTATGTTATGTTAAATGTTGTAGTTATATTATGTTATGTTTCTCTATATATGCTATGCAAAAGAATTTTGTGTTATGATATATATATATATATATATAGAATTAATTTTATGTTATGTTAAATAGTTATAGAACTATGTTATGTTATAAACCCTATATATAAAACTATAATATATAACTATGCCATGTTATAATTATATATAGTTCAATATTATATACAACTAGGTTAGATGTTTTGTTATATGTAATGATATAACATTTTATATATATATATATATATATATATATATATATATATATATATATAACAAAATTTCATTTTTTATATTTTTAAATTTAGAATCATATTATATTTATTGTTAAAAAAATATTTAAAATAAAAATTAATTTAAATTTAAAATAATAAAATAAAATAAAAAAATTTATTTTATAAATAGAGGTTCACCATTAGCAATCATATTCATTATGGCAATTTGAAGCTCATAATTTACTTATTTATTGGTTATAGTTTCGTTGTTTTCTATTTTGGAGTTCTTTGGGATATATTTTTGGTCAAATTTGCTAGAAATTTAAAATGCATTTTAAATAACAAAAAAATAATAAATTTTTAAAATTTATCTCACAAAGTTCCTAAATAAAAACTTTAAAACCTAAAGTAATTAGAAAAAAACCATTTTTACCATTCAAAGTCAGAAAATATGCATTTAGTAAACAAAATATTGCAAGTAAGAAACAATTTTAAAACCTAAATTATAGTCCTTTTGGTGGTTTCAAAGTGTTTTCTAGGTTTTTTTTGAATGGTTGTTTTTATGGTTTTCTAAGTTGGTTTTGCAGTTTTCTAAGTTTTTTTGAAGGGAATTTTTTATGGTTTTTTGTGGTTTTCTTAGTTGGTTTTGTGATTGTATAAGTGCTTTTGATGGGCTTTTTTGTGGTTTTCATGGTTTTCGTATGGTTGTTTGATTTTTTTTAATTAATTGGTTTTCATGGTTTTTGTACATGTTTTTTTTAATTAATTTCTTTAATTTTGCAAAAAAAATTAAATAAGAAAGACAAAAATGATAGAATAACTACCTTCGTTTGAGCATCTAGGATATTGGCGGGGTCGTTGGTGAGATTTATTTGAATGCTCCATGCTTCAATTTCTCAATCAAGCTCCAATACTCTCGGTCGAGCTATCGTCACACTCTAAGTTGAGCTTTGGTGTTCGCAGACCACAAGAGTGATATTTAATAGAAAAAAGGGGGCTTGATTGAGCCTTAAAGCTCTATCTATCCATAATGCTTGATCAAGAGTTTGTTTTTAACCCTTGATCGAGCTACTTTTAGCGCCCAAGGAGCTCGATCGAGCGCTTAAAAAAAGCTCAATCAAGTGCTTAAACAGCTCGATCTAGCCATCATTTGTTTCACCTAAAAACACCCTCTTTTGCCAAAAAGTGTAACTTGGCTTCATGCTTTCACCCATAGTATATATAATAATATCCTTAATATGTTAGCTCATAATCTCTATTAATCATATTACTAATTCAATTTTTGTTGTTGACTGTGATCTATTTATTTTCTTCACATTAACTAAGTTGTAGTTTCCACCAACTCAATACATTGTGACCTCTATCTTGATCTTAAGGATTATGTTGTGGTGAAAACAATCTCTCCATAATTTTTTCCTTTAAGATATGCACCCATTAAAAATTGTTCATTTTATTCACAAGAATTCACTAGATAAATGATATTGAGTAATAGGGTACACAAGAAAACAATGGAGATCTCATAAAGGAATTCAACATATATAAAAACTCTTGAAGGAAATAGTCGATGATACTTGCAAGAACATTAAAAGAAATATATAGATCAATTTGAAAGCATGAAGTGTGAAGTATGAATTGAAGAATAAATAGGCTAGTTTTAAAAGGTGAAGTGATGAGGAAATGATAGTCAACCATCACAATTTCAAATACAACCACTCGAAATGCAACATTTATAACATGAACAAATAAAATAACATCTACATACGCTCTATATGAGGTCAAATAACACCTCAAAGTATAATCATGTTAAACCTTAGTTTAAAATTAAACACTATTACTTTGCATGCAAGACTATTGGAAGAATGGTATCTTGTTTACCATAATCCTTGTTGCCTTTAAGAATACAAATCCATTGATGGAGTAGGGAGAATGGGAGTTGAACACTACTAAAAGTTAGATGTATATAGTATACTAGACCTCATGTTTTATTTCTTTCACTATATTCATTTAATGGTAAATATTTTAATTATTATCAAAGGGTTATGATGGAACTAATCTTACAATTTCACCATGTGCAAGATGAAGAGAGAGGTTGCACATGTTGGTTCATGGTGATGAGGAATGTTAGATAAATACATGAGGTTCCTTTTCACTAATACAGAAAATGGGTGTATCTTGTGTACAACAATAATAACTAGTGGCCCTTTTCAATCATGGGAAAAAGTGTACAAAAATATTGAAGGTCAAGTCTTCAAGGAGAAAAGGCTTAGAACATGATCAAATCCATTCACCTTTATATGCGATGGGAAATTGAGTAATTATCAAAGATAACAACAAGTTGAAGATGGCATAGTGTATCATGCTTTATGGATGGAAAGTGTGAGGTGACTTCACTTGATGCAAAACCTCACACTAGCACTAGAATATAGAGAATGCAGTTTTTGAGAGAAAGAGAAAAGACCCATGAGAACCAAGAAGTTTAGAATTGTCAATATGTGAGTCTAAAACACTTTGAATAACAAAAAAATATCTCTAGTGGTTTTTGTGTTAGTTTTATTTTGTGGGATTTATTTAATCCCAACACGTGTTCATGTCTAGAATCTTTATTTTAAAAGTTAGTTTAAATTGCTTCAAAGTTTGATAACTTTTCTTCAAGGAGTACTTCACCTTTAGAGTAAGTGAAGAGGGAAGGAGGATGGAACATATACAAATCCTCTATTGAGATAGCCTCCTTAAGAGGGGTAAATAATATTATATGAGAATCTTATGGTTTCAAGACCCTTGTATTACTATTGGTTAGAGTATCTATAGACTCAATTTGGTAACCTTCCCTAATTTCTCAAAGATTTTGTCAAAGTTTCTCAACTCAATTCCATCCTCTAAACAATATTTAAAGGTTATTATGTCCTAGATTATGAAATTTCCTTATATAGGGATCAATTAGAAGTTGTCACCTCGTTTTCTCTTTCATTGTATAATAGGTTCTTTTTCTTATATACAAATAATTGTCATGGAAAGTTTATTTGATTAAGACAATGTGTAAGATCTTCTTATGGAGCACAAACTTTATTGTCCTTCAACTTGAGATCTTGTAAATCATCATTTTGCAGATTAGTGCCTTCCAAATTACCACGTTTATTAGAATATGACATTTCTTATTTTAGGGGTCTTGGTGGAAGATATATTAATAACTAGAATCTTACTCACTTTTCTTAATAGCTCTTCTTCCTTGGGAATAGAAAGTAGACATGAAAACCATCCCTGAAATTATTGATTAGAGGGTTTGTCACTTTTGTGAACTTTGTAATAAATTTGTGTAACCTTTAACAGGAAATCACCATCCAATTCATCTTTCTTTTCTAAAATTTTGTCAATTTCACAACATAATTCTTCATATTAGTAAATTTCATGCACATCTATGAAAAAAATCATGAATTTATTTGATCTATGAATAGATTTGGTTGGTAATGCCTATACTAAGCCTAAATATCCTTGCACTGTGCAGATAAACAACTGCATACTTCATTTTCTTGAAATATTTTAAGAGACTAATGTTTAAGGTTAAAACGGCTAAGCTGCCTAAATGCATAGGTTAGGCCAAAAAATGCATTTGTATATTCCTTATCAAGATGGCAAGCTCTGTTGGTTGAAAGGCATATCCTTGGCAATGATGGAAAACTTTGATTTATATGGGCAGCTTCAAAAAGCATATACTCATTGTTTTGGTATTGAATGGGATACCATTATTTTGAAGGACCATGTGGTAAAGGATAGCTAAATATATTGTACATGGGTCATGTAGTTTCACTTATGTTATAATTTTCTAATGAAAAAAATCATATTCAATGCAATAACTTAAATTAATTCAAGTGGAAAGTACATGTATTATAGAATTAAATTATTATAAGTGGTAAGTATACACATCATGCACCACTCTTTTGGTCAAATACACTTATTTTACATACAATTATCCATTTAGTCTTTTTTTTCATGTCATTTGATTTATTATTTGATATGGTTTATAGTACTTGCTTAGAGTGTATTGTGAAAGTGGTCATTCTAGATATTGCACGCAAAGGTTGAATGCTAAAGTATATGTTGGCTATAAGAGTGTTTGTTGAGCATGATTCAAGTTTATTATCTAGTAGTTTGTACTTTTGAATCATAGACATAGTGGATTCTTTTAATATTTTTTAGACTTGTATTAACCAGATTTGACTTTAGGGATAAAGAGATTCTTTTGCTAAGTTACATAAACATTCCAATTTCATCCTTATTCAATGATTAATGCAAGTGTTAAAGTAGGCTTACATAAATTTATAGAAGATTGTTCCTTACTATAGAAGAAGACATTCACCTACTCACAATATATGCAACTATTTATATATATATATATATATATATATATATATATATATATATATATATGCTTTGAAGATTTGAAGTGTTTTGTTTAGATAACAGAATTGTATTCCAAATACAATTAATGACAAGAAATCAAAATCACTATTAATATTTTGACATTAACTTACAATTATAATATCTCTATATGCCATGTTAAAATTTATACAATATTTCGTGTTAGATTTATGTAATGTTACTTCTTTTGTTTTCATTTGCTATAAAAATTCTATTAACATTAAAAATTAACACTAAATGAAATATATATATATCTATATATATATATAATAACAAGCCATTCACAATTCATTATAATGGTAAAATAATTAAAATTCATATATTATAGATTTTTATATTATTTTTAGTTTGAATTTTAATTTATTTGATAAATCGTAAATATCTATAAAATAAAAACTCCAAACACTTTAATTACGTTGAATGCTATTAAATATACATATAAATTCAATGAAATCAAGAAATTAACTTGCTTACTTTTCATCCTCCTAATGTCTAATTGTTATAATCATTATACTCTTTTCCAAATTCACTATTTAGCATTTGGTGCTCATTAGAGATTGCAGTAGCAAGCCACCAAAGAAATGAAACCTAGCTAACAAACGGTATAGATATATTTAATAATATTGTTTTTAAATGGAATAATAAACATATGGACTTTCTGTAGCGTGCGACTAGCTACAGAAACCAATTTTAGATCTTCACAACAACAACCACAAACTGCTTGCGACAATTTGTTATGTATGGTGTTTCTTGGAGTAGGAACCATAGTGATGTCATCATATGTCAATAAAGTTATTCCTACTAGGAGCTTCCAATGTTGTCAAAATATGTCAAACGAAGAGCGACGGAATGCCTAATCCTTGGTAGGCCATTAATATTATGTTTTGAGGTGGAAAACTAAAATAATAAGAATATATATATATATATATATATATATATATATATATATATATAAAGGTAAGTTTCATCATTAATTTCTGTTTCTGGAATTTTGGTGTTTGGAATCAATTTGCAAGTAGTCTTACTCATGTTGTAGCGTGTCTCAATATCCTTATAATAATATTATTATTAAAAGGATGTCGATAGCTCACTCAATAGTAGTGTTTACTAACAAACCCTAGGCACATACATGAATTTATGCCGCTCTCTCGAG
The DNA here is from genome assembly GCA_031772625.1 of Pinus tabuliformis. Classification (NCBI taxonomy): domain Eukaryota; kingdom Viridiplantae; phylum Streptophyta; class Pinopsida; order Pinales; family Pinaceae; genus Pinus; species Pinus tabuliformis. Next base: position 707,799,953 of record CM062806.1, on the reverse strand, counting down.
GTTTTTATACTCGAGGAGAAGTTCCTTCTAAGTGATTATTGCATCATCAATGATGCTTCAATCTCCCCAAGGCTAAAAGAGAGGGCGAGGGGTGGGAAAATGGGGTTTTTTTGGGAAATAAAGTTTGGATATTTCAATGATGTTTTGAATCTTGCTCCAGTTCCTAGATATCTAAGGATCTCTCAGGAAAAGCTTTTGTAGTGGAACACTCTTCTTAGTTTTAATCGATGGAGGTGGATGATGACATAGTCAAGCTAAAGATGACAAAGTATAAATGGCGAGAAATCATATATATGTTCAATGGATTTTGGCCATTTTCATCTGCGAGCAATCATATGTAGGTTCAATGGCTTTTGGCCCTTTTATCTGCCCTTTGGGAGTGGCTTCACTTGAACTAGTCCACAAATATAGAGTTGTTTTTTTGTTCGAAAGGTTATGTTTTGGTTTTCTTCTGAAATATTGAAGATCGTCAAAAATTTGTTGACAGGGGCCCTTGTTTTTGGGGCAAATCTAGTCTTTCGATCTAGCCATGGTTCTTAGAGTTTAACCCTCTCACTATGAAATGTATGATTTTTCCCATGTGGGTTAGACTTCTGAATTTACCCCTTCAATGGATTTGGTAAGAGATCCTAGAAGATATAGAAGATTCTATAGGTTGATTCATCAAAGTGGATAGTGAAAAAGTGGGAAATGGGTTCATCACCTTCGTTTGAATCTATATTGAAGTGGGCCTTAGTAAAGTGTTACCAGATAAAATCATCCTCAAGTGTGACAACAAGGATTATATCCAGACATTGGATTATGAGAATACAATGTTTAGTTGCAGAAGGTGCCAATAACCTGGGCACCTTTAGCATGCATGTCCTTCTCCCGAAGAGGCGTTTTGTGCCCAAGTGCCGAAGAAAGCTAGTTGTGGGTGGAGAGATCTAAGCCATCAGCGAGTTCAAAGAGCTTTGCTGGCCAGAAAAGAAGATTCTCAGCATAAGAACTCACCCTAGGACAATTTATCCTCTCCAGAGCCAATTATGCCCCCTATTGCAGTGAATCATCCTTCTGTAGAGGAGGAGGTTCTAGAAAACGACAATGACTTATCTTCAACATTAATTGTGTCCGTTATTAGTGGTCAAAAGAGTTCCTATGAATCTGACTATTCAGATAGCCAAAAAGACACAATTATCCCAACTAAATCAGTAGTTATGGAGTTGTATCCGAAGAATGAAGAAAATGGTAGATCTTCAGTGGTTACTTATAACACAGAAGGATAGATTGATGTATGTAGGTGAAGAGGAAAAAAAGAAAAATCCCTAAATCATTGAGGTATATGATATCAAGAAGTAAAATATTGTAATCTGGCTATTTCTGGTTTATTGATATAATCTTCTTTTTTTTGAATTAATATAATTTAATTAAAAAAAAAGAAAAAGAATACCAATTTTACTCTGCCAATTTTATAATGCATGCGTATTAGTTGGTGGGGTCAATTAATGAAGAATTCCCAATATCGATTTTTTTATAGATTTCAATTAAAATATTGCATTGGATGAAAAGGTTACCAATGATTTCTTAGCTTCCCTTACACAAAGGACACTTGTAAGGGCCATTGACACCTTATTATCCCTGACGCAATACAATAGATATTGCAATGGGTTTCTTGTCAAACCCATAGTAGTTTGGGTTTGACAAAAAAAATTGCAAACAATTCTATAGTATAGCATTATATTGAAATATATGATTTTTTTAAAAATAATTTAATTTATTTATGTTCAATTTGATTGGCTAACAAATTGAACATGTTATTGCCCTTTGCCTCTATTAATGTGCTCATTACCTCTAATAATTAACTAGAAGTACATAGATCACATCAAGGTGTAGGATGGGTATTTATGATACAATTTGTTTTGGGAAGGTGATAAAATTATTGCTAATGAGTATAATCATTTTATATTCTTATTTATAAAAATGGCTAATGATTAATATAATCTAATAAAAAATATATTATTTAAAATTACATATAATTTAAAATGATTATTTAAAATCACACATGTAATTTAAAAAGATTCATTAATGGTATGTGAGAGATATATTTTTATTTTTACATTATATTTTTAAGGGGTAGAGGTCACTTAGGTTTTTGTGCGAACTTAACCATATATGATAGATTTTACACTATTAATGAATGAATGATATTCAAAATAATAAGATGTTTGTAATACAAATAAATATAAAATTTTCCATATTCACAAACCAAGGTATAATAGAAATTTATGATAGGACCTCTATACTTAGATCTAATAATAAGATTTTCATAAGACCATATCCACAAACTATAACAAAAACCAAATCTAAACTATTAATAATTATTTCTATGTTGAAATACGAATAATGTTAATTTACAAAATTTAATAATCCATTTAATTACAATTTAAAAGTAATCTAATTATAACATTTTAAAATTTTAAATCTTTGTATTTTTATTGTTTTCTACTTTAATTTAGCTATATTTAAACTAAACGACTGGGACTAATGACTATGTAGCCCTTGTTTATATTAATGTTTCAGTAGTTACAAGATTATTATGAGCTAAGAACAAGAAGAAGATACTAGTGTTAGAAATAAGATATTAAAAACTTTTTTATAAAGCGATCTTTAAAATGTGATGTCATTTTTATAATAATTTTTAAATATTTAAGAGGATTATTATAAGTAAAAGTTAGAGCAATATATTAGTTTTAGAAATAAGGAGTCAGAATAAATGGTATAAAGACATCTTTAAAATTTTTGTTGAATATTTTCTATTCCTTTTTAGCCATGTGGATATCATATTTAAATGGTATTTTTTAAATATAAGTGAACTCATTTTAAATTTTAATGTAAATGGATAGAGATCAAATTTTTGGTCGTGTAATTTTGGTTCTTTTTTATATTTTAGGTATTTTATTTTGTTTTCTTTTATTTTATTGGAGGGATATGATAGCCTTATATATTTCTATATATATAAATTATTAAATCAAAGAGAAACACTCTATGCTATTGTTAGTGTCTCAAGTTCTCCTAGTCTTTGCTTAAGTGGAGGTCTCATGTAAACTTGGTGTAGCATGAATGACTATAAGGAGAAATTGTTACCCTCCTCCTCTAGGTTCAAATCCCATTTGTGACATGTTGCTCTTAAGGATTCAATTGTTAATTATTTATATATGATATATTCATTAGTTATTGACCTAGAGATGCGCCCTCAAGAATATACATTTTGCCCAAAAATAGGGTCGGGGGTGGGGGGTGGAGGTCACTTTCTGATGTGAGGTGGGTTGAGTTTGGTTGGACAATTTTTTAATAGCCTTATGGTTAAAATAAAAAGGAGAAAACATGTGAGGATAATAAATATTATGATATATATAGCATGAAAGGAATATCTATAAGATTTTCTATATAAGAAATGTCACCTTCAAAATTTACACAGCCTAATGGAAATTTTAGATTCTCTTGTGAAAGGCCACCATAAACACCTATAGCTAGGACATGAATAAGACTAGATTTTGTCTAGGTAGAAGGTAGGAGATGAGGGGAATAAAATATGATGAGGAAAAATTAGGAAGACTGTCCCAAAATTAGTACTAAAAGAAATCATGGAAGGATGTGAATGCAATGAAGGTAGCACCAAAAAATAATGGTGGCATGATGCACATGAAGGAGTCTAAGAAGGAATATTGTTTAGGCTTGGATAAAAATTAGATAGAGTATATATTTATGGATACCAAAATAATGAATTAGTTGCCATTCATAAGGCAAGGTTAGGATGATGGTATGAAATATTTGGCATCCTAAGTCTACCCAAATTAGTTAGATGAAAGGAATGCATAGAAGAGACATAAAAAAGGGATAGGGATGGAAGATAATCCCACAACTTTTTTTTCCATTTAACGTCTTATAATGATCTAAATTTATGAATGGAATGAAATGATATACATATTTATAACCAAAACACAAAGATATAGTGAAACTTGACTTTTATTAATAAATGGAAAGTGTTCAAACTATATAAATGTGGAATGAATGCAAACTAGCTTGAATAGTGATAGCTTATCTTGATAAGAGACATTAATGTCTTCATCGAAATGACTTACAATGAGGCTCAAAGGAATTTTAATGATAAATAAGCAATGGGAAACCCTAAAAATCCAAAAATCTAACCGTAATATATGAAGTACCAAAGGCTTGTGGGCCCTGATGGGGTAAGTTGGAATGTCAGCTTCCCGAGGTCATAAATTTAGCATACAATATATGTTTTGTGTGCATAATATCTTTTTGGAGAGGCCTATTCAAGAAGTACATTTTGCGACTACCCAAGAAATTTCATATAGGGCCTCAAAACAACTCTGGAAGTTCAAGACTTAAAAACTATGAAAATCCTACCAAAATAGTAAATTGTGTTGTGAGCCAGTGGAATATTTGGGTGGCTATCGATATCCACCTAGATCATAGAAAATATCATAGAGGAAGATAAATTGGTACTTTTCCCTCTCTCCACACTAACCCTGTAGGAAAAAAAACAAAGAAGGGAAATTAGGGACAAATGCAAACATGTAGAGGGTAGAAGTAAGGAAGAACTAATGGTGACTTACTAAATGTGTAAATAATAAGAAGGGATAGATGGATATTGTGTTAGAACATGAACTATTGGAAGAACTAATAATTAAATATACTGATCTAGCACTCATTGTTATGTCTTTTTCTCACACAAGGAGTTGTTATTTTGTAACCATATGCCCTAAGTAGGATTACTAGACATGAAAATGAATGGATAAACCAATACAAGAGACAATTATTCCTAATTATATGATTAGATAAGAAATCAATCATGTATTCCTTAATTCTATAGGGTTTGAACCAGAAAATGACCTCCTCACAGGTTGGTGAAGGCTATTGAATTCAATATAGAATCCTCTCGCTCCAACTAGGCGCTATCGCGCTTCTACTACTACTAAACAAGGATGGAAAATGATCTTCCCCAAAAGATCATTAGCTAAAAGAATCAAGAAATAACATGAAAAATTAACTGCAAATATATATTTGAAGAAAAGAGGATATATATCTCTATTATCCATAAATTAATAATACAAATTTTATCTTCAGATTTGGATCTCCTCTCCAAGGTTCTCTCCCTCTGACTCTCTAGGATAGACTAGTATATATAGGACCAGAGAGTCTCCAAGGAGGATGAGTGTAGACACTTGGGGTGAAGAGAAGTTAAGAAGCCTATCCAATAATAGAACCCTAGCCAACTCATACACAAGTGGGTCAAGTTGATCTCCTTGGGAAAATAAGCCTCTAGAAATCGTTTTTTCAATTATGAGTTTTTTCTCAATTACCTCCATTATGAAATAATTATTATCTCATAATTATAATATTTTGGAAAAATAATGATGAGAAATTTCTCAGTTATGTAAATTCACCCTTTTAACATGGAATTACTCCCACTTAAGTAAATGTAGAGGTGAAAAGGGGATGCATTCTAGTCAACAACTAAGGTAAGTTGAACTCAGGTTTCTCTCACTATAATGGAGTCGAAATAGGGAGGGTTATAACACTCATAAAAAATATAATGGTGAAAATATGATAGAAAAATATCTTAGAGGTTGTGTTTTGGATACCTAGGGTAAGATGCTAGGTTACTCTCCAATATTCCTCTCTAAAGGCTTCATTACTTTTCTATTCAAAACAAAAGATGACAAAGATCGGATAAGGGAAATATTGCCCTATTTCATGTTGGATATGTGTTCTATTCTTTTCATGACTATCCCCACACATTGTACATTGTTTTGGGCGCAACGGTGGGTTCACAAGGGGGGGAAATCCCCCCTTGCTCAATGGGTTTGTAGGGAGGTGGAAATGCTCCCCATGCATGGTTGTATTCTAATGTAGCATAAATGGATTAACATTTTATGGATTCCATGGGATATTTATTGTCTTTTAGAGTTGTACAAAAGAATATATTAATTTTTTTTATTGATTTTCCTGTTATGAAACTAACTCACAAAAAGACTAAAAAGATAGATCAATGACTTCAAAATCAGACTCTTCGAGGGGTCAACCTCCATTACGTTACACAAATGAACAATACTTGGATACTACAAATGACAAGACCTCCTTTATATATATAGGATTCTAAGGGGTCACAATATAATCAAAGCCGAAATAACAATAATATTCTAAGGGCATAACAATAACAAAAGTGGGCTTCTATGGGGCACAATAATAACAATATGGGGACTACATGGGCACAAAAATACAATAATGGGGTTGCACTAATAACAATAAGGGGATACACTAGTAGTATAGAGACATAACATGCCCCTCTCCTCCAAAAAAGTGTTGTCTTAAATGCTTGAGTAGTTATGGATGCTTTTGTATAAAATTATCATCCTCCCATGTGGAATGTTCAGCGGGTAAGTTCTTCCACTTGATGAGATATTTTGAAATTGATTGATTTTGTAGTTGTCGGGTTCTTTTTTCCATGACTACTTTAGGTTCCAATATGATTTTTCCTTCCTTGTTAAGTTCTGAAAATATTGTTTGAACTGGGAGCTTGTCACCTATAACCTTATTTAAGCATGAAACATGAAGAACTAGGTGGACTTGGGAAGATGCAAGAAGCTCCAATTTGTATGCCATACTACCCATATTTTGCAACACCTTGTAAGGACCATAGTAATTTGGTGATAATTTGTTATCCTTCTTAGATTGCTTGAGGGAAATTTGTTTGTATGGTTGTAGCCCTAAAAATAAATGATCGCCTAGATCAAAACTTCTTTCACTGTGATGTTGATCTTCCTGTTGTTTCATTCAATTATGTGCCAAAGTGAGTTATCCTTTAAGAGTTGGAGAAGTTGTTGTTGATGCTCGATATGATCTTCCACTTCTTGAACCTTAGAATGATTGTCTAAGATTTTTTGGAGATCTGTAGAAATATATGATTTCATTGTTTGAACCTCCGGTGAACATAATTGTGGAATTATGCGCCGTTTTTATTTCTTTAGAATCTTTTTCATGTCATTGGAGTTGATTATATTTCCTGGTTTCCCTACGATACCCCTTAATTCAACTTCCTTTCCTTCCCAAAAAAAATTCAAGAAAAGTTCTTGAAAATTAAAAGCTATTGTACCCAAAGATTGTAACCATTAGACTCCTAATACAACATCAACACCACCCATTGGAATGGAAAGCATTGGACTATTCAATACACATTGTCCCATGGATGGATTGATATTGTGGTACTTTCCAGAGAAATTTATGGTTCCTCCATTTGCAACCATCACTTGACACTCTGGTGCTGGATATGGGAAGAAATTCAATTCCTTGGCTATCTTACAATGAATAAAATTATGGGCACTACTCGAATCAATCAACACTATCACCTTTTTCTTCTTAATATGTACTTCTATCTTGAGAGTTTGAGGAGTGGTAATTCCTATCAATGCATTACAAGATATGGTTGGATTCATTTCTTCTTTCTCTGGGGTTGGTTCCGGGTGTATATCCTCTTCTTTTGACATTTCTTGATCATTTTCTTCCTCCTCTTCAAAATTTATCTAAATTAGTTTCTTCTCAGCACACTTATGACCTTTAGTGTATTTTCTATCACAACTGTAACAAAGCCCTTTTTCTCTTTTTTCTTCCAAATGTTGTGGTGTAAACCTTGTAGGTTGTGGAAGACTAGGAGCAGCAACACTTCCATCTTTATAATGATGAGTGGTAGACTTGCTTGTTGCCATAATTTTTATTTCAACTTTTCTTGCCACCCTGAATGCCTTCTCCAATGAATCAAGTTCCAAAATGTAAACCTCATGTTGTATGTTATCTGTTAAATTCACTATGAAGACATCAATCCTGTGCTCCTCTGGAATATTTGTTACCCTAATATTCAATTTTTGGAAGTCCTCAATGTGCTCTACCATTGAACCCTTTTGTTTGAGATTTATCAATTGGCTAAAGAAGGTGTTTCTCTTTGTATCCTCATAATTTTCTACAATTTCCTCCATAAAAATGGACCAAGCGAAAATTTTTATACGAGAGAAAAGTGATCAATACCATGAAAACTAACTAGGTTCTAAATATAAAGTTGCAATACATACCTTTTTTGTGTTTTACACATTATGGAAATCAAAATATTTCTCCATATGTAGTATCCATGTTACGGGATCCTTGCCATAAAACTTACTCATATTGATCTATGGAATATGGTGGGTCTTCAATCCAACATTAAATTTTATGAAATCATGATTAACATTTATTTTTTTTCTCATCATGAGTTTTCTCTACTACCTTTTCGCCATTACGAGGCCTTTCTTGTAGCAGCTTTGTCCCACCTTCCTCCAAACCTTCCATGTCTTTATTCAAATATTCCATGCCTTTCTTCAAAACCACTTACATACCGTTGATATTAGCTTCCATAGAATATATAAAACTATTTATCTTAGCTTCGATCACATTCTTCAAATCATCCATCTAATTTTTCTTACCAGGTGTTTCTATTTTCTTGATTCGAATAATTCTTTTTCTTGCTTTTAGGAGCTCAATATTTAAACCACTGTAACTCTGTAATTTCGGATCTCCAAGTTTTGAAATTACGATCTATGTTAGCCCTCTAGGTCCTATTTCCAACCTCACAAGTCTGATCGAGATTGGATTCTCCAAGAAAGAGTTATGCCCAATCTCCCACGATGACCTGATTATAGACGGGTTCAATAGAGAAAACTTGTATGATGCGCCACGTGTCATTGTTTTGACCTTCGGCCTTGAAAGAAATATCCAACTAACTACAATCCATCCTATTTCTATAATGTGTTACGAAATTTGAATCCAATGCTCAGAGAGAAAGTTATGACATTTTTCCCAAGGTCACCTGTTTGAGATGGAATTTGGGAGCCTACAAAAACCCTAACTTCCTTAGTTCATATCTATGAAAATATAGCAAGACAAGATCTGAAATTCAGTCACGAGGTTCATCAATATTTCAGCTCAAATGGGTTTTAATTTCAGCTTCTAGAGCTTTGTCAAAAAAAGTTATAGCGCAAATTCCATGATGACTTGTTTGAAGCAACGAAACCCTAGAATCCAAAGCTCTTATACCAAATGTTATGCAACCAACTCACAAAAGGATAGAAAAGATAGATTAATGACTTCAAAATCAGCCTCTTTGAGGGGGGAACGTCCTTTACATTACATAAATGAATAATTCTTGGATGCTACAAATTACTAGACCTTCTTTCTATATATAGGATTCTAAGGGGTTACAATATAATCAGAGCCAACATAAAAATAATATTGTGAGGGCACAACAATAACAAAATTGGGATTCTATGGGGCACAATAATAACAATATGGGGACTACATGGGCTCAACAATACAATTAGGGGGTTGCACTATAGGGACCTAACATTTCCCTATTTGGGTTTCTAGGATAAACCATCTATGTTAAATGTGTATGTTGGACATCGCATCTGTTTTGTATTGTTAAGAATTTGTTTATGGAAAATAATTGTATATGGTTAAATCCTACATTTGGTATCAAAGTAGTTTTGTCTTCAAGAGGATTCCCTTTTAGTTAAGGAGTTTTGGCTTAGGCCTTTGTTAGACTTTGTTATAGTGGGAAAATTGTGGAAGTGATTTTTGTGGTGAAAATAAATTTTGATTAGTTCAAAGATAGAGATCGAAAAATTCAATGGGGATATTTTTGAGTTGTTGAAGCTCAAAATAGAAGACTTGTTGGTTAATAGAGATCAGTTGATCGTTTTGGATTTGGGTTCTATGCCAATGGGGATGTCAAAAAAGAATTCGACCAAGTTGGATCAAAAGACAAATAGTATAATATGATTATGTCCCTCAGATTTAGTATTTCTGAATGTTTCAAGGGAAGCTACAACAAAGGCTTAGTGGAACACGTTAGGTGCTTTATATCAGCTTAATTCCCTAGTGAAAAAAAAATTCTTGCAAAAAAGGTTATATCACTTGAGGATGAAGGATGGAGAGCCAATGAAAGATAATATGAATTCCTTCAATATTGTGGTAAGTTAGTTATTACACGTTGATATTATGATTTTAGATGAGGATAAGTGAATCAATTTGTTATGTTCTCTATAAGACCCTTAGGATATCTTGATTGTTTACATAGGTAGTAATGCAAATAATTTAATCTTCAATGAAATAGTCTCATCCTTGTTATTAGAGTAGATGAGATGGAAAAAAATGGAAAGCCAAAACAAATATCCCTTGTCTATAAGAGGACATTCCTAGGATTTAAATAAAAATAAGTCCTTGATTGGGAGATATAAATATAGAGGAATATCTAAATCTCTAGGTAGTTCATAAAATCATGTTGAATATGTAGAAAATAAGGGAATTATAAGAATGCTTGTAGACCAAAATTGTTGAGAAAGAGAAGGGATCTGAATATGCTCCTTCTGTAGAAACAAAAACCTCCTTAGATGAAAGAGAGGATGTGTACCTGTCTTTTTCAGCTACACATGTAGACCATGAGGCATGGTTGGTTGACTTAGGTGCATCGTTTCATATGACTCCTTATCGGGAGTGGTTATGTGAGTGTGATAGGTTTGATGGCAACGATGTTTTCTTAGGAGATGACTAGACAACTAGAATCATTAGATGAATATAATTCAAGCTAAATCTCATTGATGGAAGGAATAGAGAACTCTCTAGTGCTTTGCACATCCTAGGATTGGCTAGAAATTTGATTTCTATAAGAAAGATGAAAAATGTAAGTGTGAAAATAGTATTTGAAAATCATACCTGTGTAATGGTTTGATGAGAAATGGTATTCTTGAGAAGATTTTGGATTGTGACTCTATATTGGATACTAGAAAGCATTGTTAGTGATGGACTCAATAGTTCCATTTTCCCAGATAGTGGAACAGAAGAAAGAAAACCTCTTATGACATATGGAGAAAAGGCTAAGATGTGGAATCAAATATTAGGAGATATTGTAGAGAAGGGCCTTTGAGTATTACACAATAATGGTATGGTAGAAGACATGTCTAATTTCACTTTGGATTTTTATTTATGTGAACATCGTTTATATGAATAAAAATCAGGTAAGAGTCTCCTATGGTTCTATGAGGTCAAAGGGAATATTACATTTGGTGCACAATGGTGTGTTTGTACCTTTGTTAGTTCCATCACTAGGAAAATATATTTATTTTGTCTCATTTATAAATGAATTCTCGAGGAATATATGGATTTATTTCCTTATGAAAAACCTAAAATATTTGAAAATTCAAAGAATTTAAAGTTCTTGTGGAAAATCAAACAAATAAGAAAATTAAGGTTTTGAAGATAGATAATGGAAGAGAATTTTGCAGGAATGGATATGGAGAATTTTGTAAGAAGTGCAGTATAGCAAGGAAAATACTACTCCATACAAAACTCATAAAAATGGAGTTATGGAAAGGATGAACAATATGATGACAGAGAAGAAAAGGAGCATGCTCAATGGTTCTAGGTTAGGACAAGAATTCTAGGTAGAGGTAGTGGACACTATATATTATATGGTAAATAGATCACCCCCATCAGTGTTTGGATGAAAAACTCCAAATGAGTTATGGATTGGTAAGAAACCCTATCTTAAACATATTAGGGTATTTGGATGTGGTGCTTATGTACACGTTCCAAAGGATAATAAAAGTAAATTCAATAACAAAGTTGAAAATGGTATCTTTATTAGATATAAATATGGTCTTAAAGGTTATAATATTTGGGACCTAAAAACTAAGAAGGATGTTTATAATAGAGATGTGGTATTTAGAGAAATCAAATATGATGTCAAACAAGAAGTCCTACCAAGGGAAAAAAAATAGAGAAGATAGAGTTCTAATTAAATGATGATGAATCAAAATCTATAAATGAACGAGAATAAGAAGAAGAAGAACCATAAACTCTAACACTGAGGATATTATTTCAAGAAAGAAGGCAACCATAAAGGTATAATCCACATGATTTATATTCAAATTTATTTTTATTTTTATTACTGATGATGATCCTAGAACTGTTAGGGAGGAATTGGATTCAAAGGATGGAAAACTCTAGAAAAATATCATGGTTGAATAAATGATATAAAATAATGAGGATTATGATTTATTAGAACTTTCGGTTGGAAGAAATACCATATTGATAACAAATGGGTGTTTAATAAGAATTTGAATGCAAAAGTCGGAGTGGAGAAATACAAATCTCAGTTAGTGGTAAAGGGTTATTCTCAAGTATAGGGAATTGACTTTGGTGATATTTTTTCTCACGATGCTAAGTTAAATTCCATTATATCTCTTTTATCTATTATTATTATTGCTTTTGATTTTTAAGTAGAACATATGGATGTTAAGACAACATTCCTACATGGGGATTTGGAAGAAGAAATCTACAGGAAGCATCCAAAAGAATTTGTTGTAGAAGGAAAGAAATAATTGGTATGTCCGATGAAAAAACCCGTATATGGGTTTAATCAATCAAATTAGTAAGTGATCATTTTAATTATTTGGTCTTGTATGTGGATGATGTTGAAGAATGTAACTAGGTTCAACCTTCATAATTGTATTTGAGTCATAATGAAATGTATTTATCAAAATAAAGAAAGAAAAAAATTATTAGGAAAGAGTCCTTTATGTTTTGGTTTCTAATTACTTATAGGTCTAACATGTTTTGGTAGAACATTTTTGATTTTTTTTTATAAAGCTATAGGTATCCCTGAAGGTTGGATTAAGAGGGAGCCCTCACTATTTTACCAAAGATAAGTATCTTACTCCTTACATTATATTTTTATATTTGGTTTCTCTCTATTATATAGATGTGTTTGTATTATATGCTAATAACCTTTCTTTTATATTTTCCTTGTTTAGGAAATCTTGTTGAATTCTCAAGGGTTATGGAGGAGACCACAAGGGATATGCTTGAAGCATGTTAGAAGTTTTGTTGCAAAGGAATTTCTTCAAGAATTGATGTCCTACAAGGTTTGGTAAGAAACAAACCAAAGGTATGTCTTAGACCATAAGCTTTTTTTTCTTCATAATAAAGGTATATTCATTTCTTTTAAAATATGCTTTACATTACTAACATCGTTATGTCTAGGAACTTGAATCACAAATATTCTTGTTAGGGTGAGTAATCATTAGATTAAATCAACCCTGACTAAATCGTCATTGTGGAAACCTAAAAGGTTCGCAATAAAACCATAGCCTAAGGGTGTGTCAATATTGGTTATGAAACATCAATCCACTTAGGGTTATTGATGAAATATAGAAAATATTATTCTTTGATGTGTAGGGTTTTGGTAGTATTATAGAAACCCTAGTACTTTAGGGTTTGTTGCATATTGAAATCCTATACCTTTAAGGTTTTGGTAGATTATGGTTTAGGAGAAAAAAACTTGTAATATCTATAGTAAGCTCCTTGAAAGGGAACCCTAGGTGTATATTTGTCTATCTGATCGAAACCCTAGACTAATAAAATTGTTATATGTCTAACTTTAATGTATTGATATTTGTTTCTTGGGTTTACCTAATAGATGTGATATTATATTACATGATTATGAAATCCTAGATATGTATATATGCTAACCTAATTGTTGATGCTAGTTTTGGTAACAAAGTCCTAGTAAACATTCGATATTCTATGATATGGTGATATTGTTTCCAATGCAATGATAAAATATAGGGTTTACTATAAAATCTAGTAGAAGTTGTTCATATTGTTGAAACCTTAGATTGTGCATATCTAAGGCTTAGTGTCTCAAATATGGATTATAGGGTTTGCAATATATCATAGAAGGGCCCATCACATCTCTGAAAGTAATATTGGGGCCCTAGACATAATGAGATTTATATCTTGATTGAGTTACTTTAATGATGTGATCTAGGGTTTATGACAAAACCCTAGAAATAAGTTGAAGTATAGAAGTATGTGTCTTTTGTTGATTATGAACCTAACTAAGTTTAGGTATATGATGTCTAAAATCTAATGCTTCCATTATTGTATGATTATGATATAGTTAACTTCATATGTATTTGGTTGTAATTGCTATTAAAGTTTTGCAGGTACACAATATTCAAGGTAATGAGAATGCATGTATAAGCATGATGAAGAAAGTTATAAGATTACCTTGATGAAGTCATGAAAGGTTGAAGCTTCTCCAATAAGAAATTATTTGATCTCCCTAAGTTAAGAGGGAGCCTAGATAAAAGAAAGGATATAGATCCCAAGTTGAGAGGGAGGGCATATTATGATAGTGATGGTGGATACATTGAAGAAGAAATTGGAGAATGTATATTGACGATATCTTGGTGCTTCTGAAGAAATTAAAGAATAAAATCTTTCGAGTAGTTTCATATGAATAACCTGATATAAGTGGCATCAAGATGATTGAAGACCCCACAGGTTTCTATTTACTTAGGTGTATTTGAAAGTTTGTCACTGAGTGGGGTTGTGTTTGTACAGGTAAATCTCTCCTCAAAAGGTAAAAGTTTTTGAAATATGTTTTGCATGCTTGATTTATTTGATGTTACCAATTTGTTTGATCAGGAGAGTTTTGATGTTACCTATTTGAATAATTGGGAGTGTAATACAAAATTCTTGGGAGGACATCTACATGTGTCCGATGTCTATATCCCAAAGTAAGGAGGGTGGTGTTGGTCATAAAGTTCTAACCTTGCATTACGCACCTAGATCCCTGGGTTGATGGTTAGTAAGTAAGCCCTATTGTACCTATAATGGCTGAAAGATTTAGTCCATCTTAGTCCCACCTAGATAGATTTCCCTAGTCAGGAATCTAGTTCGTGGCAATAGGTGTTCCTAAACTCTTCGTAGTTCATGTGTTTTGAGATCTTCCATGTACTTGTATATATATGTAAATTATGAATACCTCCCTAGTTAAGAGGGAGTGTTGAAGAATGTAACTAGGTTTGGTCTTCGTAATTGTACTTGAGTCATAATGAAATGTATTTATCAAAAGAAAGAAAAAGAAATTTTATTATTATATAAATTAACTTATTAAAGCATGGGTTTCATGGTTGGGACAATTTTTTTAGGTCAAGGTCTCCATTGTAGACCTCTAGGGTTTATATCAAGTGTCCTTGTCCATGTAAATTTTTAAAGAACCCTTCTTGGGGATTATTTGTCAAAGAAGAAAATTATTTTATTGTAAATTGAGTCAATTAGGCCTCCTCCACCAAGCTGGCCCCAAAGAAGATCAAGTCAACCTCAAATAGGGTAATTTGACTTCACTGGAAGCTTATATATTGGAGAAACACAAACTCATTTGACCCACACTCTCACCATGTTTGATTTGCAGTAAATGTGATGTAGACGCGTTGCATAAAAGAGTGTGAAGTTGTAAGAAAAGGAGGGAAACTGGAAGAAGAAAAACATGTTTTTGGGCTACATTTTTGTCACACGTGTGAAGATATTGAGATGAAGCTAGGGCTGAAATTCTCTCTCTATTGCAAGATCGAAGTTTTGAAGCCGGGATCGAAAATTCTGCAATAATTGGAGTAAACTAGATCGAAGTTTCTAGGATGTTGTTGGGTTAAAACTAGTGAATAAAAGGAGCGGATTGAAGGTTTCTCCATATTATCAAAAGGATATCTTTGTGGAGGAGGAAGGTATGTTGGTATATGGTCTTGTTTGTCTCACTATCATATGAATCTACTGAAGGAAGAGTTCTTGACTCGGTTTTTTCCTATATAGGGTTTTTTCCCTAGATGTCGAGCTATATATGGTTTCTTTGATCTTCATGTTATGGTTTTGGTAATTTCTTGATGTACTAAGATAAATCCCGAGGTATTCGGTCCGTGGTATTGGATCCAAGGTACTAGTCCTAAGTGGATTTGGTCCATGTTATTGAGAAAGGCCAAAAACTATATAAATAAGAGAGGATCATAAGGCCATATGTGGAAGTGAATAAGATTCTAAGGAATACTTCTATCTGAAGTATATTTTATGTTGCAGGGTTATGTTTGGGACTAGATCTGAAATATTTATGTGCACCTTTAGTTCAATATTGGATCAGGATCTAAGACATGAAATGACATATTCTTGAATGATCTGATATTGGTTGAGGCTAGATTTGATTTTTTGTGTCTGTTTTATTCATTATCTATCATGATATGTGTTTTTCTAAAGTCTGGAATTGCAGCAAAGTTCTGAGTCAATATTTGCATATCTGTACGTAGGTTCATCTCGTCAATAGAGCGTATACACACAGGTTTTGTTCTTCAAGTAGCATATACAAAAGAAAGGCTTGATGTTCAGACATGATTGATCTATCATATCAGTATTATTGATTTATTGTTGCTGCTATTTTACTGTTGTTTTTCAATGAAGTCTTCTTAGATCTGAATGTAAATTTGAATGCATAAGGAGGTTGATATTTGATTGATTGTATAAGTGAGAAGAAATGTTTTCTGTTGCATGCTTGTGTAAAGTTCTGTAAGTTGACAGTAGATGTTCAGTACACTGCTGGTTGGTACAGTTTGTGATTCAGAGATTTTATGATTCAGAATATTTAGAGGTATACGTAGATTGGGCTGAAGGAAGTAGCATATAGACGTAGGATTTCTTCATTTAAGTAGCATATACAGTCTGATACATGTATTTTTGAGGTTTCAGTTGGTTTTGAATGTTGATACAGGTTTCTAGGTTCAGCATAGTGTTTTGATGACATTGATCTGATTGTTTCAGATTAACTGCATGTTGGTTGACGAAGTTTAAGTTTCTAAATTTTTGATGGGTTATTGATGAGTCAATGCCTTCATATGTCTTGATATGTGCTAGGAGCATCTAGTCTAAAAATTCATGAAACGTGGTCCCTGGTGGAAGAGTGGAGTTTTCTGTAGGCTGGCACCTATGTACTAGTAAACATATTGGCTAGTACAAGAGCTAGGGGGTTGTAGCTCCCTTCCAGTAGAAGCTGGAGAACAAGAGAAGGTTGTAACCTTCTGCAGGTAGAAACCTATGTACTGGTATGAGTCTGCACCAATACAAGATTGTAAATATATTTTCTTATTATTAAAAGAAGACAGAGACGACAACAGCAGGTGGTTTTCACCCACATTGGGTTTCCACCTTAAATCTTGGTGTTCATGTGTTTTGCTTATGTGTAATGGTTTATTATTTTTATACTTCACATGGTTACTGTTTAATTATTGATGGAGTATTGATTCACTGATTAAAGATCAACATATGATGAATTAACTGAATCATAAGTTTACTGCATAAATGGTAGTTTCCTTAAAGACAGTTGCGTGTACATGCTAGTTCCCCTCTCTGAAGTAGCGTATATAAATCTGATTATGAAAAAGAAAAATTCTTGATCTGATAATACTTATTCACCCCCCCTCTCAGTATTATTTTCAACAATTGGTATCAAAGTAGGTCCTTCAGAAGAAGCTTGATCGCTTGAAGGAAGATCTATCAAGATGAATAATCATGAAAGCATGGGATCCATCAGACCACCAATCTTTGATGGGAGCAAATTTGTTTATTGGAAAATAAGAACCACAGACTATCTACAATCTCTTGGAACAAATGTCTGGGAAATTGTGGAAGGAGGATATAAATTTCCAACAACAATTCCTACAAACACGGCAAGTAAAAAGCAATATGAAACCAATGCCAAAGTTGTCAATACTTTATTGGGAAGTTTTTCATAATCAGAGTTTGTCAAAGTCATGCAGCTCAAATCAGCCAAATAGATATGGGACAAAATCGTCCAGAGCTATGAAGGAGACTCTCAGGTAAAACGTGCTAGCCTTCAAACTCTCAGAATTCAGTATGAAACTCTTAAGATGCATTGTGTTGAGAGTATAGCTAGTTACTTCTTACGTATAGATGAGGTTGTTAATTGTATGAAGAATCTGGGTGAAGAAATAAAGGAAGTTACCTTAGTTGAGAAAATTTTGAGATCCTTGTCTGCTAAATTTGAATCAAAAGTGTCTACCATAGAAGAAAAATAGGATCTGCAGAATATCACTATGACACGGCTTCATGGAATCCTAACTTCTTTTGAGATGAGAAAAGGAGGTCCATCGAATATGAAGCCACATTTAAAGCTTCATCAAAAGGAAAAGAAAAGGAAGAACACAGTGAATCAGGACACATTTCAGAAGAAGAAGATGAGGTAAATTTTGTCAAGAAGCTTCAACAGGGTTCTGGAAGGTTCAGAGGTAAGCTACCTTTCAAATGATTTGCTTGTGGTAGATTCGATCATTATGCTGCTAGAAGTCCTCATAAATATAAATATGAAAAAGGAAAGGAATATGTAAAAGGGAATAGGAAACAAGTTGTGAATAGAAGGAGTTACTATACTCATGAAGATAGAAATGGTTTATCTAATAGTGATGAAGATGAAACTGGTCAAGATTACAGACTTCTCATGGATTATGATAGCAATGATTTTTGGGATAGTTTAGAAGAGGATAGTGATGGTTTATCTAATAGTGATGATTATAGACTTCTCATGGATTATGAAAATGATGATTTTTGGGATGCTTTAAAAGAGGAAAACTTTCATGAAGAAATATATAAACTCAAAATCTGTTTAGAAGAAAAGAATATAATCATAGATACCTTGACATACCAACTTGCTGAAAAAGAAAAACATAATGAAAAACTAGAATATGAAATTGTGGGTCTAAGAAAAGATCTTGAGGAAACAGAATCTCTCAATCTTAGATTTTCTAAAGATGAAATTATCAAAATTCAGTGTTCTCCTCTAATAAATATAGATCTTGGATATACTGAAGAAGCATCTCAATCACAGAAGCCGTCAACCTCCACCAAAAGCTATCTTGATGCAGCAAAGACCAGTGAATAGTATGCCAATCGTCAGCAAAGGGATAAAGCTAATCACCAGGTAAATCATACTCAATTTGCTCCAAGGATAAATATCAATAGAAGCCACAACTAAACTCAGGCAAATCATATTCAATTTTCTCCAAAGATGAATATCAATAGAAACTACAATCAACAGACAAATAGATCCGATAGTCGCAGAAACTTCTTTAATGGGCAATGTTTTCCATGTCATAATTTTGGGCACAAAGCTGCTCAATGCGTTGCTTACAAAACCATCTTGACTATAGAAGCACGAAATCAAAGGAATATAACATGGATCAAGAGAAGCTCCTATCATAATTTTTCTCATCTTGAAAATGAAATAGAATGCTCAATTTGTAACAACTGTGGTCATGAAGAATCTGAATGCATAAGAAAATTTTGGCAAACACCTCAAAAGGAGAAAACGCCATTAAATCCCAAGATATGGAGAAGGAAAGAATCTCAAATAGAAATATGTGGTATAGCCTTGTATGCAGAAGGACAAGAAAATCAGTGGTACACCAATAATGGATGCTCCAAACATATGATAGGTGACGAAGAGAAACTTCACTCATATAATGCCTTAGAAAAGGAAAAGAATGTCTCATTTGGAAATGACACTCGAGCTATCATAAAAGGTAAAGGTTTTGTTTTCTTGAAAAAAAAAGGTTAAAGCTGTAAATGTTATGTATGTAGATGGTTTAAAGCATACTTGTTGAGTGTTAGTCAAATGTGTGATCAAGGAAATTAAGTGGTGTTTCGATAAAACGGATGTGTTGTTCGTGAGCTTGATACAGAAGAGGCCGTGATCAAAGGTACAAGAACTCCAAACAACTTATACATACTCAAAGGAGGACAACAATAGTGCTATCTAAGAAAAAATGATGAAAACTGGTTGTGGCATAGAATATTGGGACATCTAAGCTTTTCTCAAATAAGAAAAGCATACAGAATCGAGGTTGTTTGTGATCTTCTAGATATCAGCATCCCAGAAAATACAATATGCAAACCATGTCAAATCGGTAAGCAAACCAGAGTTCACTTCATGGAAAAATAAGAGCTAGCTAGTAAGCCTATTTAACTTATCCATATTGATTTATGTGGACCAACAAGGAAAAATTCACCTTATGGAGAAGAATACTTTATTTTGTTCATTGATGATTTTTACAGAATGTGTTGGATAGGTCTTCTAAAGCATAAAGATGAAGCATTTGAAAAGTTCCCAACCTTCAAGCTTTGGTTGAAAATGAATCAGATCGAAAAATCAAATCCTCAGATCTAATCAAGGAGGGGAATTTATATCAGATGAATTCTTTGACTTTTGTGAACAACATGGAATAAAAAGGGAATTCTCCACTGCAAGAACACCTCAGCAAAATGGTGTAGTAGAAAGGATGAACATAACAGTTCAAAAAATGGCTTGAGCCATGCTAGATGAATCTGGAACTCCTGCAACCTTCTGGGTTGAAGCTGCATTCGTTTCTGTGACTATTCTCAACAAGGCAAATGCTCGGGTAAATAGCACTCAAACTCCACATGAACTTTGGTATGGTAAGACTCCTACTGTAAAATACTTTAAAGTTTTTGGAAGCAAATGTTTTATCAAAATGACTGTTGAAAAACTTGGTAAGTTTGAACCCAGAGCAAATGAAGGGATTCTTCTTGGTTATTCTTCCAGAAGTAAAGGATATAAATGTTATCATAAAAGACTTGGGAAAATTGTTGAAAGCATTGATGTTGTAGTTGATGGAGCATGCGAAAATCCAAAACAGATAAACTCAACAGAAGATTACGACAATGAGGAAGATGGGAATTACTTTCCCACATCAAATCAAAATTATATTGAAGAAGAAACCAATGATGCACCAGAAGAAGATATAATGGTAGAATAAAAGACTCCGTCCAAGTATGTTCAAAAAAATCATCCAGAAACTCAAATTTTAGGAGAAAGGGAGGTTGGTGTACAGACAAGAAGAACTATTATAGGGGCCTCAAGCTATCTAGCATTACTATCCACCACCGAACCTTAAAATGTAAATGAAGCATGCAAAGATGAATGTTGGTTGAAGGCCATGGATGAAGAACTTGAGAAAATTGAAAAGAATGACACTTGGGAATTAGTTCCTAGGCCTCATGATAAAAATATTATAGGAACTAAATGGATATTCAAGAACAAGTTGAATGAAAATGGAGAAGTCATTAGAAACAAGGCCAGACTTGTTTGTAAAGGGTATGCTCAACAATAAGGTATAGATTTTGAGGAAGCTTTTGCACCTGTTTCCAGACTCGAAGCCATAAGAATGTTTCTTTCTCTTTCCAATTTTCGGAAATGCAAAGTATACCAAATGGATGTAAAATCAACCTTCCTTAATCGATATTTAGAAAAAGAAGTTTATATTGAATAACTAGAAGGATTCATTCTTGGAAATGATGAAAAACTTGTATGCAGACTCAAAAAGTCTCTCTATGATCTAAAACAGGCTCTTACTGCCTTGACAAATATCTACACCAACAAGGTTTTACAAAATGTCCTGCAGATAACAATTTATATACAAAGATTGAAAATGATAAATTGCTAGTTATTATTGTTTATGTTGATGATATCATTTTTGGTAGCAATGAAGAATCCATGAGTCAGAATTTTGCTTCATTAATGCAGCAAGAATTTGAAATGTCCTTGCTTGGTGAACTTACCTATTTTCTTGGTCCACAATTTCAGCAAACTAAAGATGGTATTTTTCTTTCACAAACCAAATATCTCAAGCAGATCTTGAAAAAGTACGGAATGAAAGATTATAAACCTGTATGTACTCCAATTGTAACAGGATGTAGTCTCAGCTCAAATGATGAATCAACAGCAGTACATCAACCAATTTACAGATCCATGATTGGCAGTCTACTTTATCTAATAGGTACCCGACCTGACATCATGCATGCAGTAGGAATAGTTGGAAGATTCCAAGCAAATCCAAAGGAATCACACCTTCAGGAAATCAAAATAATTTTCAAATATCTTCAAGGAACTCAGGACTTTGGACTATGGTATCCTAGAGATGCAGATCTTGCTCTTCATGCATATACAGATGCAGATTGGGCAGGAAGTGTTGATGATAGAAAAGCACTAGTGGTGGTGCATTCTATATGGGTTCCAAGTTAGTGTCTTGGTTCAGCAAGAAACAAAGTTCAATTGCTTTATCTACAACTGAAGCAGAATATGTGGTTGTTGCATCTTGCTGCACACAACTACTTTGGAAACTTTGCAATACATTTAGATCAGATGTACTCCACCCATCTCCATTCTATGTGATAATACAAGTACCATCAGTATTTCGAAGAATCCAATAATGCACTCCAAGACCAAGCACATACCCACTAAGTACCATTTTCTACAAGAAAAAGTGCTTGAACAAAAGGTCAAATTGGAGTATGTCCCCTCCAAAGAATAGGTTGTTGATATATTCACTAAACCACTGCCTAGAGAAACATTTGAATATCTCAGACAAAAGCTGGGAGTTGTTGCTGCATCATCCTGCTGTTAAATCCAGTTTTTCAGAGGAAGTTTACTACACGCTAGTTTCATGAAGTATATGCGTGGGTACACACAGGTTTCCTTGGCTGAAAGCGCATATATGTTTTTCTAACAAAAAACAAATAGTGGTAGCATAGGTTCAGGGGGAGCGTTCACATTCCACATTGTTGGAATTATGGTTGCTGAACTCAGCTATTTCTTAGTTGCATCAGTCATTAGTATGATATAACTTCTTGTCTCATGGTCTATATTTCAATGAGTTCAATTGGTCATATGATGTAATTTATTTGCCCAATATCCTTGGGATGGATGATGTAATAATTTTTGTATTTTTGTCATTTAAAAACTTTGGTATATCCCCACATGGTTGGGCAGATGAGTCAAATATGGTGTATCGGTCCCCACTTGGTTGAGTGATTGATGTATGTATGAGTTCGTGGTCATAGGGAGGTCATACTCACTTTGTTGAGTTATATTGTCATCTTATTATATTGAATCATCTCTCTGTAGACTTGGCATGTACTCAGGGGGATTATGGATAGAATCATGCAAAGGAGGAGAGTAGAGTGGTCCACCCTTTGCCCTTGATGTCAAAGGGAGAGAGTATTTTGGTATTTTGGTGTTGTATGGTATCTCTAATAGTCTTTATAGCTTGTAGTAGTCAACACCATCATGGTTGCCATCAAGTCCAAAGGGGGAGATTGTTGGCATTATGATACAAGTATTGTCCTGGATGGAAACTGTACAGGTCAACTCAGTTTTGATAAGAGGTTAATAGGAATATTCAGAGGCAATAGGGCAGTGGTACAGAGGATCAAGAAGATGGAACTAAGGTCTATTGATCAGAATAAAGAAGTTGAAGGAAGAAGATGATGTAAGTGTAGTTTAAGAGATGCATGTAGGTTCACTTAGTCCAAGCAGCGTATACACGCAGGTACCCAGAACAGAAATAACGTATAATGTAAACACGCACTCCCACAGAAAGCAAAGCACGTACATGTTGAAAACCATGGTTTTTGTCCGAGGTATTTGGTCCAAGGTATCTTTGGACCATGATATTGACCCTAGGTATTTAGTCCAAGGTATTTAGTCTGTGGTATTTGATCCAAGGTACTGGTCCTAAGTGGATTCAGTCCATGGTATTGAGAAAGGCCAAAAACTATATAAAGAAGAGAGGATCAAAAGGCCATATGTGCAAGTGAATAAGATTCTAAGGAATACTGCTATTTGAAGTATATTTTATGTTGCAGGGTTATGTTTGGGACTAGATCTGAAATATTTATGTGCACCTTGAGTTCAATATTGGATTAGGATCATGAGTCCTAAAATGACTTTTTCTTGAATGATCTAATATTCGTTGAGGCTAGATCCGACGTTTTGCATCTATTTTATTTGTTATCTATCATGATCTGGGTTTGTCTAAAGTATGGAATTGCAGCAAAGTTCTGAGTCAATATTTGCAGATTTGTACACAAGTTCATCTCGGAAAAAGAGCGTATACACGCAAGTTCTGTTCTTTCAAGTAGCGTATACAAAAGAAAGGCTTGATATTCAAAGATGAATGCTCTATCATACCAGTATTGTTGATTTATTGTTGTTGCTATTTTATGTTGTCTGTCAATGAAGTCTTCTTAGATATGAATGTAAATCTGAATGCATAAGGAGGTTGATATTTGATTTATTGTATAAGTGAGAAGAACTGTTTTCTGTTTCCTTCCTGTGTAAAGTTTTGTAAGTTGGTAGTAGAAGTTTAGTACACTGCTGGTTGGTATAGTTTGTGATTCAAAAGTTTTATGATTCAGAATCTTTAGAAGTATACGCAGGTTGGGCTGAAGGAAGTAGCGTATACACGCAGGTTTTCTTCATTGAAGTAGCGTATACAGTCTGACACATGAATTTTTGAGGTTTCAGTTGGTTCTGAATGTTGATACAAGTTTTTGGATTCAGCATAGTGTTCTAATGATAGTGATCTGATTGTTTCATATTGATTGCATGTTGGTTGATGAAGTTTGAGTTTCTAAATTTCTGATGGGTTATTGATGAGTCAAGGTCTTCATATGTCTTGATATGTGCTAGGAGCATCTAGTTTGAAAATTCATGAAACGTGGTCCCTGGTGGAAGAGTGGAGTTTTCTATAGGCTGGCACCTATGTACTATTAAACATATTGGCTAGTACAAGAGCTAGGGGGTTGTAGCTCCCTTCCAGTAGAAGTTGGAGAACGAGAGAGAGTTGTAACCTTCTACAGGTAGAAGCACTGGTATGAGTCTGCACTAGTACAACATTGTAAGCAGATTTTCTTATTATTAAAAGAAGACAAAGATGACAACAGTACGTGGTTTTCACCCACATTGGGTTTCCACCTTAAATATTGGTTTTCATGTGTGCTGATTATGTCTAATGGTTTATTAGGTTTATGTTGCACATGGTTACTGTTTAATAATTGATGAAGTATTGATGCACTGATTAAAGATCAACATATGATGAATTAACAGAATCATAAGTTTACTGCATAAACGTTGGTTGCCTTAAAGATGGTTGCGTGTACACGCTAGTTCCCCTCTATGAAGTAGCGTATATAAATCTGATTATGAAAAAGAAAAATTCTTGATTTGATAATACTTACTCACCCCCCCTCTCAGTATTACTTTCAACACAAGCATAAGGAATAATATTATCAAATTTGTTTTAACGGATAGTTACATTTCCCAAGATTTCCAACATGGAAAAAAGACAAACTTTTGGGAGTATGCATGGGTTGGACACTAGCCTCTCGAAAGAATCCAAGATCTAGACAGAATCAGAAAGGTTATGATCAACTTGGGGTGAACAAAAACAAAGGGCTATTGGATCAGTCCCAACAAACTCTTTGGGGTCTATCACTAAAATCAAATGGAAATATCCTTTAACATGGCCAACAAATGTCTCGAATCTCAACTGATGAGGCAAAGGCAATCAAGGAGGCTCTATGATTTAGATTCACTAAATTCCAAAGTGAATAAGATGTCTTGTGTTGAAATCCAACATCAATAGGATCCTACTCACTTAAAGAAGGATATGACATGGTTCTATTAGAAGAGCAGCATATTCTTAGATGAAATCCTAGAAGAAAATATGGAACCCAAGAATATGGCCCAAAGTTGCATCATTCCATGACTTCTATGCTAAGAACAAGGGTGAGTGGTAGTCCCTTTATGCCATATGTGGAGGGCAGTGAGATGATGTGGTTTCATGATATCTCATGTCAATGGCCTATGTTTCAATAATATGTTGTTTTCCATGCTAGTGACACCCTATATCCAATCTCTTCATTCATTTGATAATTGAGAGGTGGAGTTGTCACCAAGTAGGCCTTGAAGGTACTTGTAGGGAAAATTTTATATTAGTAACTACAACCTTCATTATTGGGGTTAGAAGCTATGGTTTGGTTTTTTAAAAAATGGTCACAAGGGACTTGCTAGTCTATATAGGAGCAACATGATCTCCCTAGGATCTCATAGTATATAGGGAACTTGAAACATGAAGTGCTCTTTAGTCTCCACCTCCTAGAAGGAGTGTTGAAAAATTTTGTCCTCTTAGGAATCTAATGATACACATCCTGACGCGTAAATGGTGGGAGAATGATCTTAGTTGATGAGGGGAATCTTCAGTCCATGGGATTATCATATGTAGTTGGAAAAAAAATCAAATGTTATGTTGCAAAAAATTCTTATCATAAAATGCTAGCTTAGATCTAAGACATTGTGAGGGATAAAACTAAATGATTAGAATGTACTGCCACTAGATGTCCTCCTTGATTGATTCATTATTCTCCTCCTCTGGGGAGAGGTGGGGGGGAGCATTCATTATTCTCATCCTTGATTGTTTCTTTTTTAAAGCAGTCTGCATTGCCAGAGTTCTGGGGTTATACAGACTTGGAGAATTCTATCCAAGTTCGCTGCAAGGAAAGTCAGAAGTGCAACGTCCAATCAAAGCTTAATAAATTAGAAGAGAAAATATTGCAGAATTTACTCCATGTTCTACCTGAGTACTACATATTTATTTGATATATCCTTGACTCAACATCTGAAGAGAGGGGACATATATTTGACTTAAAGACACCAGGTTTCCAAAGAATACTCAGGAGATATCTTTAGCACTAGTGAAGGTGCTTCAACATTTTTAGGAAATGAATCTAGAGAATTAGTTGTAGATAATATGAACAATTATTTCATGATGTGGTAACAAGAGCATTTTTTGGACCATGAGGATTGGAATCTAGATGGTTGCATATAATTTGATGTTGTGAGGTTAGAACTTTGATGGTTCATAGGCTATATGCATGAGTTTCAAATTGGAAATCTATAAATGAAACCTTCTAATAAGGTTTGATGGGATAATTTTCTTGGATTGAATATGTTTATGACTGGAGATATTTCTCATCTACATGTTGAAGAATGTAAAATGAAATTTTATGATAAAAAATGGTAGGTGGACACATGATTCACACACATTATGAGAAAGTCCATAGGGTTTTGATAAAGATGATGGAAAACACAATAAACTATTAGTAATGTAATGTTGGTATTCTAGAGAGTCTGTTTGGAGGCTGAGATACATTGGGAGATATATCATATCCAAACTAGTATTTGTGGAACATTCTGAAGAGATGTGAATTACTTTATGTTGAAATACTACCATGTTCTATATAAAATAAGTATAGTAAATATCACCCCATCACAAGCCATGGAAGAAGATGGAAAAATGTAGTAATAACAAAGTTGAAGACTAAGAAAATAAATATAGGAAAGAGTGCAAATCCAAAGACTAGAAAGGATATTATGCTAACCAATGTCAAAAGAAGAAGATGGGAAGGGAAAGATCCAAAAATTGGTTGCAGGGAGTCCAAACATTGTACCAAGAGTGGATGAGGTATCATCACAACTTGATACTACCTTCTTTGCGGTGTGTTATTCATATTTCAACACTATTTCAAGTGTTAAGTGGTATATGAATAGTGGGTTATCAAGGCATGACTTGCACTCTTTAGCATGGTTCAGGAGAAGGAAAAATGAACAAGAGTGAAGTTGGGTGATGAAAGAAATGGGTCCCATTTCATTCTAGAGACTAATGGTTGAGTTGAAAGATCTTTTTCTTAATCATGGTTTGAAGAAAAATATATTTTCAAATTATTCTATGATAGGTTTTTAGTATAGAGTTGAATTTGAAGGAAAACAATGCAATATTAATTATTGTAGTCTAGAAACTCCAAAGACTTTAACTAGAGGTGTGTAGCATGGTGGCCTTTACAAGGTACTTGTTGATCCTATGTCACTTCTATGTACAAAGAGGAACTAGGTTGGCCCTTAGGAGGATTATGCAAAGCATGTATGAAGAGATTCCATGAAGATAGGTTCAAAACCTATTGTGAAATTAATGATTGAATCCAAATCTTACCACTGATGTGAGTTTTGACATGTACCAAGAAAGCATTGTTGGTTTCTCTCAAAAAGAGGAAATTGACTTTGATAAGATTCTTGCTCCAATTACTAAGATATTTTATTGAAAATAGGTAACTAACCTTTTTATGCATGTTGGTTCAATTGTTGAATGTTTTGAGGTGCATTGGAAATATACCGATGTTTACAGTTGGTACAAAGTGTTACCTTGGGAGTTGCTCACACTATGAACTTGGTATTTCACATTGGGTGGGATTTGTACATATTTTGAAATTTATCATTTTGAGAGATGGCTAAAGATTAGATGTGGTGGCTAAAGATTATACTAGTAAAGTGGACTTGAGGGATGGTGAAGTTGAGGAGGGGTTGATAATGATCTAAGGTTATTTTCCTTCAATTATAAAATGATCAAGCCCTTGGATAGGAATAATTTCAAGGTGCTATGATAATATCTTATTTGTTGGATATAATGAGGCATTTAAAGGTTACAAGATCTATATCTCATCATAGTGGGACTCTATGGATCTCTTAGATGTGAATTTTCATGGGGTTGTGTTTTCCTTTAGATCATAGGTATCTTTTGAAGAGGTGGTTGTTCAAAAATATAATTCAAAGTTAACAAAAGAATGAGGCAAAGTGTGGGAAAAAGGATCTTAAGTAAGGATAAATCCTTACCATGTACTCCAATCCACAAGAATCCGAAACAAATTACTCGAACAATGTAAGATGCGCAGAAGCATGAAGAAGCCTCCATATCTTCAATAAGTATAACCCATAGGAGATATGCTAACTACATTGCATTGGCTACTTCTATATGTGAGCCTCCTAGTTTTTTTGAAGAGGAAAGTTGTGATGCCTTGACGATGGAGAGTAAATTTTGGAGACAATCCCTTTCAAGGGGCCAATGGTTAATCCTAAGGCTACAAAAAATTTAGATTTGATGGCAAGTTTGGTTCAAATGAAAAGGGAGAAGACTAGTGTACACATAGTGAGAAGAGAGAAGAATGAGAAATATCATACCTATGGAGTTGGAGTTTGCATCTCCATTGTTGTCGAGATGGACTTGGGTTTTGATCCTGTGGGGATCCATTGATGACTGCCTTCCACCACTTTTCATAAAACAAAATTTTCTAGCTCTTTGCTCATGGCATCTTATGTTGCCACGACAACCCCAAATGTAGATAGATGGGATGGAATTGGGTTTTGATCCTCCGGGGATCCATTGATGACCTCCTCCCACCACTTTTCATAAAACATTTTTCTCTATCTCTTTGCTCATGGTGTCTTCTATTTCCAAGACGACCCCCAATATAGATAGATATCATCAAGAGTAGGTGTTAGGAACATTAGAAAATCCCTCCCTCTCTCACAAATTTTTACTTTATATTCATTTGAAAAATGCGTAAATATAAACCCTCTTGGTAACCCTAAACCCCTACGATGTGTCAACCCTTTTTTATTAGTATTTTGTTATGGGAGTGGAAATCATTTGATTTGTATTCATTGGGCATCTATCTTCTTTCAATTTGAATACTACAAAATAAAATAGGCTACCGGTCACATTTATCCCTCCTTCACATCTTTAACTTTATATTCATTTGAATTATCCATCCCTCACAATTTTTTACTTTATTTTCATTTGAATGCTGAGTAAATATAAATCTAAAAACTTTAAATGCATCAACCCTTCTTTTATTTGTATTTTGTCATCAGAGTGGAAGGTGTTTGACTTGAATTTGTCTGAAATTTGTCTTCTTTCATTTTAAATACTACAAACTAAAATAGGTTATCACTTGGTCGCATTGAGATCCACTTGCTAAGTTCAATATAAAATTTGGTCTTGGAGTGAATGAAGTGATATTCACGTGTCTCTTTTCCCAACGCCTTGAGTTTACTCAATATCGAATTTGGTTTTCAAGTGAATTAAGTTCTATTCATGTGGCTCTTTTCCCCTTTAATTTACATACTGACATATGACCTTAGGTTCGAATTCATGGCACCAAGAGGTTATAGTATGTGTTTACATTATATAAACTTAAATCTATCTACATGTTTTCTTTAAAAAAATTATACATCATTTTCTAATGGCTATTTGAGCTTCTCAAATTAGGGTTGAATTTACATGGTGACAAGAAGTTATCAATTATATTTTTATTAGTCATGTTAGATATTTCGTAGTACCTTAAGGTGGCCATAATAATATTTAAATATAAACGTTAAATTTATCGCCATAGAAAGTTTTGATATGTGCTTATGTTACAAATCTAGACACACTTTTAAGTTTTTTTTTTTTTTAAGTTTTGACATGTGTTTATTTTACAAACCCAAACACACTCTAATTTTTTTTTAGGAAAATATTATTGGTTGGGCTCTATTCACATGGATCTTCATCCATCATCTTGAAGTTTCCATACACAATTACAATGACTAACATAAATGACTGATTTGTATTATTGTAGTACTTGTTAGGTGGTCGTATTTTTTTCTAGAATAAATTAGTCATTCATGTTAGTCATTTTTATTTGTAATACTTATTAACTAGTCGTATATTTTAGCCCGAGACTAACTTAGTTGTTTATGTTAGTCACTTTTAGTTGTGTCACTTAATATTTCTCATTTTTGTTTGTATTTCACTTGCAAAATTTGTGGTGACTAATGTTTTTAGTCACCTAGTCACTAATTTCTCATTTTCTACTAGTGAATATTTCAGAAAGATTGAGTTAAAGTCTAGGTATCACCAGGTACCAATCGAACCCTCTGATGTGTGGAAGATTGCCTTAAAATTCAATTAGGGCCTTTTCGAATGGCTATTCATCCCTTTTGGGTTCACGAATGCCCCTGCAACCTTCACGACGTTGAGGAAAGGCATCTTGAGACCCTTCACCAACTCATTCATGGTGGTGTATTTGGGTGACATCTTGATTTTCGGACCAAGTTGGGAAGAACACCTCCACCATATTTGACAGGTCCTCCAAACTCTACGACAACACAGGTTGTGTGCTAATTTGGAGAAATTCACTTTTGGTATGACCCAAGTTCAATATCTAGGGTACATCATTGATGAGCAGGGTGTGCATGTGGACCTAGCCAAGATACAAGTCATTCAGGATTTTCTAACCCCAATCACTCTAACATAGCTTCAAAACTTTCTAGGTCTTTCCAATTTCTACCACAGGTTTGTGTTGGGGTTATCTCATATCACTTGGCCTTTGAGTCAAGTCACCAAGGGCGGAGTGAAAGAAAATTTATTTTGGTATGAACCCTAATAGAAGGAATTTTCTGAGTTGAAGCATCGCTTCTGCTCTGCACCAATGCTCACATTACTAGACCTACAGTAACCATTTTTTATTGAGACAAATGCCTCCGACTATGCTATTGGTGTAATTATTACTTAGTAGGGGCATCCAGTGGCATATCACATTGAGACACTTTTAGACACAATCTGAAAGTATCCCACCTATGATGAAGAGATGTATTCCATTCTGCAGGTGTATCGAAAATGGAAGAATGACATTATGGGGAAGGAGATGGTCATCCACACAGACCATCGACCCCTATAGTTCATACAGACATGAGGGAAGTTGCAGAATGATCACCATCAGAAATGGTCCACATAACTGCAATAGTTCCATCTGAACATTAAGTAAAAGAAGGGTAGCACCAATAATGTTGTAGACTGCCTCAGCCAACTACCAATCATGGCACTAACCACTTTGCTCAACTCTTGTGGGCGCGAGACTTAGAGGTGGTCAAATTTGTGTAAAAGCGATCTATAATTCAGCAACAAATACCAGACGCTCTTAGAAGGCAAGTAAGTTCCAAATTTTCACCTCAAAGATACACTGCTATGTCACCTGGGATAGCTCGTGTTCCTTCAAGTGAGCGTGCCAAGATGATTTGGGAGGCATACTACAGTCAGTTCATTGGACACTTCAAAGTAGAGAAAAAAGTGGAGGTGTTGTAGAAGTATTTTTATTGGCTGAACCTTTGATAAGATATTGGGAAGTACATCAGATCTTGCACTGCCTGCACCATTGCCAAACCGACCATCAAGAACCAAGGCCTATGTACTCCTTTGTCTACTCCTAGTCCACTTTGGGAATCCATATCCATGGATTACATGTTGGGCCTCCCTTATACTAAGCATGGCAATGACTTCATTTTCGTGACCATCGACATATTCTCTAAGATGTCAATACTCGCAACCTACAAGAAGAGTATCATAGAAGAAGCCATTGCTAAGATATTCTTTGAATGAGTGTGGGTACACTTTGGGATCCCACAGTCCATTGTCTAATATCATGAAAGTAGGTTCCTAAGTACATTTTGGTCAAGTCTCTAGTCGATGTTGGATACTAGTCTCACCAAGTCCAGGACTTTCCACCCCCAAACTGATCGCCAAACAGAGGTCATCAATAGGATGATCATACACATTATATGCATGTACAAATTGAACAATCCAAGCATATGGGATGAAATCCTCCCCTATGTCTAGCACAACTACAATAGAGATCTCCATAGTTCAACTAGTCGTAGGCCCTTTTATGTGGGGTTGGGATTCCAACCACTATGTCCCATTGATGTGGCTATACAATTTGCATCTAATCGGGCAGCTTCAGACCATGTCTATTTCGAAGTAGACAGGGCTAACAACTTCATTGAGCACATCCAGCACATCCTCCAATAGGTCCATGACATATTGGACAAAGCCAATGCTAAGTACAAGTAGCGACGTGATCAACATTGGGTGCCACACAAGTTCCAGGTGGGTGGCAAAGTTTGGCTAAATTTGTAGAAGGAGCACCTCATTGGGCCCCACTATGAGCTTTGGCCACTCCAATATGAGTCGTACACCATAACCAAGGTTGTAGGAGTGTTGTAGCTGATACAGAAACGCCCAAATTTTTTTGGGCATATTTGAAATTTCAAGTCCCCCTCTACTTTCCTAGCCGATTAGTGTTTCGATCAGGTGTTCAAACGATCCCTCTCTTCACTACCCTTCCTATCAAATCTTGATGTTTGGGATCATTCTCACACCCACCTATCATATGTTACCTCAACTGACCTCATGATCACATTAGGATTTGGAAGGTGTGTTGCATCTAGGGTGTATTGGGCGTTTCCCATGACTTCGAGGTTTTTGTTTCCATAATTTAAACTGAAATCAATGGATGAATTGTGTATGGGAAGGTGAGTCTTCAATATGGATTTCCTTAGGATTGACGATATTAAGGTTTAGGGAAAACCCTAGATTGTCAAAAATAAGGGTTCCCTTCACGCTTTAACCCGCTTCATGTACTCCCAGGGGTGCATTTTAATCGACATTGCATGAAATCATGGTGAATCATTGTGAGTCATATTCTTCTAGGTTCATGGTTGGTTCCCCATCTCAACAAGCATGTTAGCATTTTTAAGTGTCATGAATTTCTATAGAATCTTTGTAACCCTAGGTGTATGTGACTAAGGATCCAACCCTGCTTTGAATTAATCCTCACTCACTAAGTTTCTTATCATCTTCAATTTTCTCATCGTATCTCGAAGCATTATCACATCAGTCGCATTAGGAAAATTTAGGGGGATACATTTTATCAATGGTATTGCCTTCCCATCATCCTCATGCCCCCCAAATGTATTAGGGTTTATGCATTGTATCCCCATCTTACACACCTAAAACCTTGGATGGTCAAATAAATCCCCAACCTTATTTAATATGGAATTGAAAACAGACCATAACATCATCCTATATGCACCATGGTTGAAGGGATTTTAATGATTCCCTAATTATAACATCGATCTCTTCCCTCTCCAAGATGTAATCATAGCTTCAGTCTTAGACATGACAACTAAAATTCATTATTTAATTTGAGCCAATTCACATGCTAAGGGGTTTGATACATTTGATAAAGTGTCCTTTACATAGCCAAGGTTAAAACCTTGGATGTTATACATGCACTCAATTTATCATGCTTGTAGGAAGGTTGTTTACATTAGAGGTATTTATGTCCCCATACCAAGTATTTTAAGACCTCGCCCCATGTTCATTACACTCATAGGTATTAACATCTTAGTGTGAATTTTTTTTTCTTGTGACATATAATATTACCAACATGTGATATTACCTTTGTACATACAGGCTCAACAATAGCGGAGGCGAAGGTTTTGTGTAATCTCACTAAAGATCGCGATGGCACGTCTCGCATATGAAGAGTGAAGTATTTAGGTCATCACTAATGACCAACACCCATGAGATCTCTACACTACAAAATTACCTTTTTGAGCACGCTGAAGGTGAATGGTTGACCACATATTAGATAAGTTATGAAGGGGTCATCAGTGAGCATAGAATAGAAGGGGCGCATTGATATTTATGAGGCAACAAAGAGGGCACAATCCAAGAGATTTAAAGGGTCGTGCTAACAATGCTAAAGCTTGGTTCATCACTTCACACTAAGCACTCATTTTGAATTGGGACACATCACTCGATATACTCCAATCGATGCAGATCATATATTTATCTCTCTAGCTTCGTGAACTTGCTCTATTGCATGACATCGACCCATGAAAAGATGATGGTGAAAGACGTCTAAAGCTTCGAAGTTTTGATGATAATAATATTGTAGGGATAGTGACTGGTTCCCTACTGAAACAACACATATCTAATATCAAAATTAGCATGTCCCCAAGCCATTCCTTGTCCATACACTTCCGTGGGCATCGCTAGGGAAATTCATTTCAACCATCAATAAAATAAACAACAAACTTGACAAGGTATGCAAGAAGGCATTGAGTTGGACTCTTAACCTATGCCAAAAATGATATGGTACGCAGAGCATTGAGGTGTTAATGAGTAGAATGCAGAGATAGGAAAGCCCTGCGATATCACAGGAGTGACACAGCACTAGGCACTAGTTTCTAGAAAACAGAAGCCCGATGCCGTTGGTGGTATCCCTTTGATAAGTATGCATGGGAACATGCACACCTCAATCATTGCTAACATGATAGGAGTGAGATTAATCAGGCCACTTAGAAAGCTAGCCGCATTATGTGATTTAGAAGTTTCCTATCACCGCATTCCAAAGATATAAACAACAACCCATTGTAGGATTCATTAAGGACCACAACCATAGCATTAAGGCCAATCGTTATTCTAAACATGCATGATGTATGAATGGAAGGGAAGCATGTTAGTTTCTTGGTTCCAACCACACGATGGATGTGATGGCACTACACATATTTGATTGTCTACAGAACATGCATGTTGTAGATTCTGGAGCCATAACATCAATTTCATATGGCAATTTTGACTGCAAGCTATGTGACAATGGGTGAAAGACGAGGTGCCAACAAAGGGATGCATCATTGAACCATCACATTAACTGGACAGGCTGCAAAGTCACAGGAGATGATGCTCAGGGATGAAAGCTCTAAATGTGACCTACGACCATGCTACCTCTCTGAGTTGCAACATCGCAATTTGGGACCCTCAAGCAAGCGCTAGAAAGATGTGACCATGATATAAGCGACCATGCGACCCCAATGAGTCTAACATCCATTAAAGTTGTTTATTCACATCCCATCCTAAGGCCAGAAGGTGCGACTTGGCCTCAACCTCTCCCAAGTCATTTGATCACAAAATCACACCCGAGGAAATTCATACTAGATGCAACTTTCTCTCAATGCGAATGTTCGACCTATCCCATGTTGCTTAGTCGCAAAATCGGGTTTGAAAGAGTTGACAAGGTGCACGACCTGTCACCTTTAGCGATTGCATGACCACAAAGGATCCACTTACCGATGTTTGTTCAAGGTGGAGAAATATAACTATAAATCAATGCCCTGAGCGATCCTCTAAGCCTTAACGCAACACATGCAATTTATTTATGGAAGTATACGACATGAAGGGAGTATTAGAATGTGTTGATTCAAGTTGCATGAAATATTTGAGTTAAAACCATTTTGTCAAGCGTCGTTTTCCCCAGGAGAATGAATTAATTCGTCAAATGAAAAAAGGCAACATCAGTGCCCATGAACAATCCCAAGACTACCATATATCGTTGATGACAATCATTTCTTTGATGGGTCCTTGTTTCCACTACAGCTCCAAGCTTGTCTTATCATTTAGATAAGAGAGCAAAGGATATGAATTCAAGGAGGAATTTGAGAATTTGAGATGGTTCATGACTTCAATAAAAATTAAAAGCATCTACTCACCTCCAGAAACATGGCATGAGAAGCATAACGATGGGTTTTCATGATGGGTGCAGGATCAAGAAGTAAGCTCGCCAACCCCGGGTTTCTTAGATATGTTGTGCATCCAAAAATACTTTTCAGGAAGTGTAAGGTTCGAATTTTTGCAAAGGGTTGTATTATTCAACGACAATGGGCATGGAATTTGACTTGACACTGTTGCAAATGTCTAAAAAACAACGCAATGAAAAAATGCCTAACATGTGGGCAAGGATGAGAAAGGATCATGAATAATAATATTGCAATAATAATATGACCGTTCAAGGAGAGTAACCATTAGTGCCACCTTGATCCCACAACATGGAGTAGAGAAACACAAACAATTGTGACCATGAAATATCAAGAAATTTCAAGGCTAAGAATTCTTGTTCATTATTAATTGTCATATTTATTTATTATATTTCATAAGAATACTTTTGTCTTGATGCTTAATTAATGATTGTGTACATGTGTAGGACCAAAGCTGTGAAGGTAGATCCCTTCCATTTATGCAGACACTTAAG
Source organism: Pinus tabuliformis (assembly GCA_031772625.1). Lineage (NCBI taxonomy): Eukaryota > Viridiplantae > Streptophyta > Pinopsida > Pinales > Pinaceae > Pinus > Pinus tabuliformis. The sequence goes on along the minus strand of CM062806.1, from coordinate 707,763,365 downwards.
CCGAATTCATTGCTAAAATGACCCAAGGGATCTATGTTACAGGAATGCATGATCCTGACCAACAACAAATATTGAAGTCAAGCTGGCTCCAAGGCAAAATGAAGGTAGCAAGATGTCGATCTATCTATAAGATATAGGATATCTCATGAAACTTGCATAGTAGGCAGTTGGTCCCTTGCAAGCTCCAAGGACTTATCAATAAAATCCAAGGGACATCACTAAGGGATTGATAAATGAAAGTGAAGTAAAGTGGTAGGAAAACAAGACAGTTCTAATACCAAGCACCCTCATCATTGTGACATACTAACAACATGCATTCTAGGGTTTCTTTGTGACCCTCTACATCCTCCCCTCTCTCTCCTTAATTGTAATGTAAATATTGCCAGCCATTATATCAATAGTTATGTTAGGACTGATGTGGGCGTGTAATAATCATTTTGGCTTAAGAAAGATGTGGGTAAACTCAAGAGTCATGAGGGTAGTCGAAAGGGTATGAGGGAAGGCCAAGGGTCATGGTAGGTAAAAAATCACCTCATCTCTATAAATGTTCCCTCATCCGTCATCACCAAGGGACTTTAGAACTTGAGTTGAGGCTAGGAATAGATAGTGTATTTGTGCTTGAGAGCTAGAGCCACTCAGCTCTTGGTAGCTAGTGGAGTGGTTTTGTAGTGGGGTTAGGGTTTTGGCATTGGGAAATGGTATGAGCAGCCCATGTTCCACTATTGGGTTTTGGCCAATTGCATGATATGTATTTGAAGTTGCAACAACATTAATAATATTTTCTTTATCTTTAGCACTGATTCCCATGCTTACTCATGATGGTTGTATTATTTGTTTGATACTTCACTATATTTGTATGTGCACTTTCATACATGCAATATGTTATGGACTGGTACATAGTGGTTGCATGTATGTTTTTCTTTCAAACCTGTGTTTACTTGTTCCTCGCCATGTTAGTGACCTATTTTGAACTACTTTGCAATTAACTTCTGGCATGTTTCTTGTTTAGTGCATGTCTGATTGGGTTTTAGCTCACTGATCCCTCTCGTGGCATGTTTCTTCTTATTGTTGCCAAGACTTGTTTGCACCTCTTTCTGATTTTGTCAATATTGGGCTGATTTTGTTTCACTGCCTGAGAATTTCATTCTTGTCCCCACTCTAACACTTTCTCATTTGATAACCAAGAGTGAAAACATCCATGGTGGCAGTCAGGCCCACATACCGGATGGGGCTCCTATCCCAAATGGTGTGAGGTCTAATTGGGACTTCACACTGGGTAGACACCCTAGTAGTTGGCGGTACATTTTGGACCCTCAACAAATTGGTGCTAGAAGGAGGGGCTAGATGACAAGTTGAGCCCTTGGAGCCTGCAATTTAGTCTCATATCTGTAAATGGCTCTGACCCGAATTTTCCTCCTGGGGTGTTTATCTGGTTTGTCCATTTTTCAATTTTCCATCCTCGAGGAATAAGTTTATCACTTGTCTCAGTTAAGGTTTGATGGTGAGGATGGAACATCCATAACCAAGCAAATTTTTTATTTCCTTGAGTTTTGTGAATCTTTTGAGATTGATGATGAACATTTTTCTTGTGTGCTTTTCTCCCTCACCCTTGAAGGTCGCGTCAAGCAATGGTGCCACACGTTTCAAGTAGCATCCATTCATTTGTTCAAGCAACTCATCAATAAAATCCAACAAGCATTTCATAGGTACGATTTTCAAGATGTGTTAAAGAGGATAAATAAGTTAGGATGAAACATGAAGAAGCTTTAGTGTATTTTTCTTTTAGATTTGTACATATTTGTTTTCAATTCCCTGAAAGAGATGTCGACTAGGTGTATTTAAATATAAAATTTCAATGATTGGTTCTCATTTATTTATAACATTTTCTATTAGAAACAAATCATTTTTCGCACGAGTATAATTATAATTTTCAAATTACAGAGTTTTCAGATTCTACTTGTGGGATTTATCATCCTCCTCTTGACTTGTTACATAATAAAATTTTTGTTGTAAATGGTTCAGACGATGAAAAGTGCTTTATGGGAAATTAATCTAATGGCCTCAGCTCTAAATCCCTCATACATCCTTTTGATCTTGAATATGAAAATTATATAACATCTCTTCCTACTGATGGAACCCAGATCGAGTCCATTCAACATATGTATCACTATATTCCTGGATCTCATTCACCTGCCCATGATGGCTTTGATCTTGTCTCAGGTAAATTTGGTTGTCCCATCAAATCCATGAACCACATCATGCCTGCAAATCCATCTCCCCCTTTGGCGAACATAAATGGAAAGGATGTGAGTCTGGGTCCAATTGGTGCCCCTTCATCTGACCCTATGCATCCATTCTACCCTAATTTAGTCCATGGATCTACTACACTGATAGTTCTGACAAATCATTCACATCTTTATCTTGCTCACGTTGATTGCAATCATGTACATGGGGGTGATGTTTCACAGTCAAGGGATGTGAATTTTGAATCTCTTATGCCTGATATTTTCCACCCACAGTCTTTAACAGGTGAAGAAGAGGGCCTTGCATCTCACCCAGCTCAAGCTGGTTCTCTCATTAATCCCTCTTCACTCTCAATCCAAGAAGAGCCTTATGTTCCAGATACCCAACTTGATCAAACTGGTGGTTTCAGCGATTCTCATTATACTGAAAATATATTCACTCACGCCTCTAGTGATTATCCTACATGTCCATTTGTTGATCCTATGAAGCCACCAGAATTTGATGACCCACCTTTTGAATGTTTGGGGACCCATCAGGAAGTTGAGACACTTCAGCTTCCCCTTATGGTTAGTCAGGTTCACACGTTCCACATTAGATCCCTAAACCAAGTCGAATTAGGGTTTCTGAAATTACGGTTTCTACACATCACACTCCTCTCAACATCATCTTGTCGGATGTGAGCTCATATTGGAAATCCTCTAATTCGAGTGACGTCTCTTTGACAAAATATTTCCATCACCTTTCTGCTTATGTGCATCAACCTCTGTATCCTAATTTATTTACTGAAGGGAGTGCTCTGGCCATTGTCCTAAATCTTTTTTACTGTTTCCCAGCTAGTATAGTCTACCAACATATACAATTAGATCAATGTCTTACAGTCTCCTAGATGGGAAGGTTGTGACCTCTCCCCTACCTGAGACTCTTTCGGTTGATTTAATTCATTCTTGGGAATATAAAGAATTAGATCTATTGAGCTACCAATCTATCAATATTTAGACATCAGATCCAATCCACAATATTTTCGTTGATAGTTGTCCCATCACAACCAACGATCACCATATACATCCACCTACAAACCTTGTGAAGCTACCAATGTTCGATGGCATGTCGTTTGAAGGTTCAGAGATTTTTTAAGACGATGAGGAATTTCAAATTTTGCTAATGGTTATGTTAGGTCCTCACGCCCTTGAGGAAGTCTATGAAAAACTTAAACTAGGGTTTATGAAATTATGGTTTCTATGTTTGAATCCTTAGGGATCCCTGTTACACCCAACAAAAGCTCCTCATGTTAGAGTCATCAAGTTGATCATCCTCTACATCATGAGAGGGTCGTTGATCATATTAATATGGTGGATTCCTTTGCTAGCCAATAGCATCTTACCTTACTTGCATCGGATTTAGGGTTAAGCATGAAAGGATGTATGTCATGGCCCGATGACTATAAAATTAACGCTCGTGATTCAGTTTACTAGGATTGGGTTGCAGTGTTCCTTGAAAGGTTTTTGCTTGTATGTTTCCCTGTAAGTGGATGGGATTTTATTTCTATTGTGCATGCTTTACAGGTAATCATTTTACTCTTTTCACAAATTCTAATTGTTGTCATCTGTGTTTTTTAGGTCGAGAACTATTGTGGTGGATGCATTGGAAGTTTGATTTCACATGACATGACCTCCTATTTGGTTAAATTAGGGTTTAGGGTTTAGACTAGTTAGGTTTTAGTTTTTTTCTTCTTAGTTTGCTGACTAGAATTTTCTTTATGATTTAAATTTTCATGTTTCATTTTCCTTACTGTAGGCAGTTAGTTCCCTGCATGTTTATTTTGCACTCATGTCATTGCATTTGTTTATTGTTACATGGCATCCATGAAACCTATGCATATGCATTGCATTGATCTTTTAATTGCAATTAGTTGATCTCTTCTGCACATAACATTACATTGCATCATAAGCCCTGTCCACTACATTACATCATACATATTTTCTTGCCTAACATACACTCACCTTGGAGCTAACTTGGATATTCCCTCTATTTTGCATACCACCTTCATGAGCCTCCATGAGCTTGAAGATTTCAAACCTTTGGAACTATGAATAGATTTATCACACCCTTTTTCACATGTTCAAATCGTCAAGTGATTGCTTCGACCTCTTCACATGTTGAAAACCCTAGGAGACTTTCCCTGGTCATCAGAAACCCTAGAATTAAAACCCTATCCCTAATGATTCTTTGAATTTGTGATGGTTACACCAATGCGTAGCCTCTCTTGGAACCAGTCATCAAAGTTACCTCCTGGATATCTCTCCTATGAGTCTAATTTATTAACAAGGAAGATAAGAAAATATTGCTTATGGGGAACCCTAATCAGTTTGAATGACATGTACCCATAACCTGAACCTTGTGCTCAGCATGGTCTCAATTGTTTGGATGAATCGTGTTCTTCGTTCACGTGTTAACTGGAGGTGAGATGTGGAGGCTTGGCATGAGGGAAAACTTGAATCAGGATATCTCTTAGTTTCTGTCAAACAAGAAATAACCTCTCTTTCTCGTAAAATAAGTCGCGATCCATCATTCGCACTGGTGTAATGAACGCCCAATAACAAGTGCAAATGAACACATAAAATAAAATGAATTTAAATAAAGGGTAAAGGATTGAGAAAGGCTTCCTGCACATAAAGGTAATTCAATGACTCTGCCAGGGTACTGACCAGGCTCACTGGCAGCGGAGCAACACTTTTGATTTCTTGGAATGACTCCACCGGGTTACTATCCAGGCCCACTGGTAGTGGAGAAACACCAGAAACTTATTTTAAAATTTTGAATATAATAAGCCCGTTGCCTCCTTCTTTGCATCATCACTGACTATTGGCATGTGTGAACTTCTTATTGGATGTTTACTGACTAGCAAGACCTAGCTAAGACACAAAGGGGAAGGAAGATCTAAAAAGCTCAAGGTAACATGTACTCATAGTAACTGTTCAATATTCCTTGCATCATTATCGAGACTTAGGTTTCTACAGGCTTGTTGACAGAGATGCTAAATTCTACCAGTGTTTCGACAATTGTTGTAGCTGCTATGACAACACCCAAAGTTTTTTGGGCATATCTGAAATTTTGGGTTCCCCTCTACTTGCCTAGCTTATTAGGGTTTTGGTTAGGTGTTCAAATGATCCCTCTCCTCAATACCCTTCCTATCAAATCCTGATGTCTGGGCCCATTCTGGCACCCACCTATTGTATGTTACCTCAATCGACCTCATGATCACATTAGGGTTTGGAAGGTTTGTTGCATCTAGGGTGTATTGGGGGTTTCCCATGACTTCGAGGTTTTTGTTTCCATAATTTACACCGCAATCGGTGGATGAATTATGTATGGGTAGGTGAGTCTTCAATATGGATTTCCTTAGGATTGACTAGATTAAGGTTTAGGGGAAACCCTATATTGTTAAAATAAGGGTTCCCTTCACGCTTTAACCCGCTTCATATATATACCCCCAGGGGTGCCTTGTAATCGACGCTATATGAAATCATGGTGAATAGTTACGGGTCATATTCTCCTAGGTTCATGGTTGGTTCTCCATCTCATTAAGCACGTTAGGGTTGGTAAGTGTCATGACTTTCCCTTAGCATCTTTGTAACCCTAGGTGCATGTGATTAAGGATACAACCCTACTTTGAATTAATCCTCACTCTCTGAGGTCCTTATCATCTTCACTCTTCTCATATTATCTCAAAGCATGATCACATCAATAGCATTAGGGTTTATGGGGATACATTTTTTCGATGGTATTGCCTTCCCATCATCCTCATCCCCCAAAATTTATTAGGGTTTGCACATTATATCCCCATATTGCATGCCTAAAACCCTGGATGGTCGAATAAAGCCCCAACCTTGTTTAATATGGCATTGACAATAGACCATAACATCATCTTGGATGCACTAGGGTTGAAGGGATTTTAATGATTCCCTAATTATAACCTCGATCTCTTCCCTCTCCAAGATGTAATCATAGCTTTGGTCCTAGACATGAAAACTACATATTCATTATTGAATTTGAGCCAATTCACATGCTAAGGGGTTTGATACATTTGATAAAATGTCCTTTACATAACCAAGGTTAAAACATTGGATGATATACGTACACTAAATTTATCATGCTTATAGGAAGGTCATTTACACTAGAGGTATTTATGTCCCCATACCAAGTATTTTAAGACTTGACCCCATGTTCATTACGCTCGTAGGTATTAACATATAAGTGTAAAAAGACATTTCTTGTGACATATAATATTACCAACATCTGATATTACCTTTGGGCATACAAGCTCGACAATAATGGAGGCAAAGGTTTTATGTAACCTCACTAAATATTGCAATGGAACCTCTCGCAAATGAAGATTGAAGTATTTAGGTCATCGTTAATGGCCAACACTTGCGAGATCTCTACACTACAAAATCATCTTTTTTGACACGATGAAGGTGAATGGTTGTTGATCCCCAAACTTGCATCTTTCCTATACACCTTTCTAGCCTTTTTCCATTTACCTGGACCTCCTAAGTTGTCAACATCATTGCATATTGAGTTTAAAAGAGCACATAAAGTGGTTTTGTAACTATGTCTTGTTTCTGTTGTTTGAAATATATTTTTTCTCATAAGCTGTGGAATCTTGTCACTTTCCGCAGCCAGTTCAACTTTCCGCAGCCTTTTTGTTAAAGTCTATATTGCAGGTGTCTTTAGGAAAATCGAGCCACATGGGCAAGTTGGAAATGACGTGGACATGGACCTAGTCCTATTGGCTCAGTCGAATTCATCAGAGGAGGCCATAGTCAATGGTGGTCAAGCGGTGGTCAACAGAAGAGTCCTATGGTGATAGAACTCCATTTTTCACCACGTGAAGACTTGCGTGGCCGTTCCTAGATCTCTGGGGACATATCAACACCTGTGGACTGCTCCATAAGGCGAATCCAACAGCCATCCTCAATTGATTTAATCACCACAGCAGCCATGATGCTAGATCCCTGGACATCGTTGTTCACATGTCCTCTGTCAGCGCAGTTCTTAGGAAATCAGTTAAGTAAACGTGTGTTATAAATAATGTGTTTCCATACGCATAGTAGTTAGTCTTAGTAATGTAATTTTGCTGTTAAGAAAGCCCACTGTGCCGTGACACTGTTTTTATGATTGCGTTTTGAATACATGATAGGACTCTGTTTATAAGCACAATTCGTGGTTAATAGCTGTTGCCCGAGGTTGTGCACAGGGCCCCTGCACACGCCGAGGTTTTGTTTATTGCTGTATAG